>CAUJRU010000468.1:0-621720 GCA_963277665.1 Viscum album
TAAATTGTTTTATCATTTTTAAATAATTTAATAATACATTATTTTCATTAACAAACAATTATGTCAATTCTGACACTATTCTATTCATTGATTATAAAAAATATAAGTGTATGTTTTTGGCTTATCAAAAAATATTTTCATATTTTTATATGAGGTCAATTACATCTATAATTATCATTGGACATATTGATTATTCAAAATTATGTTTAACTTAATATTTTTAATTACTTTATTTTGTTCTCTCCATTAATAAAATATTTTCTACAACAGTTTTGGGAAATTATTTAATATAATTATTTAATTAATGAAATTAAAAATAAAATTTTATGATTCATAAAAATAATATATATTTCATTACAAAACTTATAGTCCAATATATATTCTTGAAAATCAAATAT
The DNA here is from genome assembly GCA_963277665.1 of Viscum album. Lineage (NCBI taxonomy): Eukaryota > Viridiplantae > Streptophyta > Magnoliopsida > Santalales > Viscaceae > Viscum > Viscum album. The sequence continues at coordinate 399 of CAUJRU010000468.1, forward strand.
TAAAAATATAACATTTATTAAAAAATGAATGTGACAACATTACCGTCAATTTAATAAAATATTATAGCCATCATAATCTTTTCCATATTTTTACAAATAGTAAATAAATCAAAAATTGGATGATTACAGTCAGAATATACTCGGAATATAATATTTTGTCCTATTTCTTGATTTTTTACTAGTTATTGTAAATTTTATTAAAAACAATTATTTATTTTTCAACAGCTAATAATTTTGGGATCATAATGTACGAGCCATTATGGTAAATAATTTTTACCTAAAAGATTCCAATAAATTACCATGATAAAGAAAAATAAATTAGATCTCAAATGAAAATTTTCAGTCTAGTTTATCTTATTTAAAACATTATATAAAAAATAAAATTTTTTATAAAATTTCAGTATGACATATTTAACTTTTATTTAAATAAATTAAATTAAATATCCAAATCTCATCCTTGTGGATTCCAAAAGATACAATTCAAACCCAAGTATGATTTAGGTATTGAAAATCATATTCAATGATATTGGGACAAGTTTTAGGTTAATTTTATAATATTTTTTTTACAATTAATTTTCTGATTTACCCTTTTACCGTAATAAAAAGAATTACAGAAGGTACTATTATTAATGGCAAAAAATAACAGAAATATATTTATATAATTTTGACCCACTGATTCCAAATAAAGAATATATTTTACAAATTTTTAAAAATGATAAGTTTCAGTAATAAATTTAATATTAATATCCTTGATGTAATGAGAAAACTGATTTTAAAAGATAAATCATTGCCAACAATTGAAATAGTTTTACATCTATAATAAATGTTAAATTAAATCCAATGAAGTAGTTTATATTAAATGATTACAATATAATATATTTTTAAATTAAAAACATTAAATAAAATAATTTACCAATATAAATTATTTCAACAAAAAAAGTTGATTTCAATTAAAAATTATCTTATTTTTACTATTCATCAAAACTTCAATGTTTTCTGATGAATAAAAAAATAATAATAAAGTAAATTTTTATATCATTCATCCAAATAAGAAATTTAGGTTCTCATAATAAATTATTAATTTTTCATAATTTTATCTTAAAAAGGAATCTACATTGAAAGGTTGTAAAATATCCTTTTTAAAAATAATGGTTTTTATACATACAATAATATTTATTGACATCTGATAACTAAAAAATGTATTAGATGAATATAAAAAAATATTTTCTTAATTATTTAAAATATATATTTCGTAAATTAAATTTAATAATTGTAATGAAAATAATTTCTTATCAAAAAAACAGAAATATTTCTTTTAAATTTAGTTGGTTTAGATTTTTCATAAATAATTTGTAGCAAATGAATTCACTATAATTTTTTATAAAATTATTATATCTATTCATGCTAACATAATGGCTATGTTATAATGAGCATTTTGTACTAATGGAATCTTTAGATTGGTTTGAACTCAAAATTGCATGAAATGTAATATATTAAAGAATTAAAATTATTTAAAGAAAATATTTAATAAAAGCATTTGTGTGTAACATTATACAACCTTTAAACTAAATTTCTCCCTCGAATTTTTTCAATATAATAAAAATATATTAGGATTCCTCAACATCATCACAGCATTATGTTTGGACATAGCTTCCTAAAATTGGTGGTTCCTCTATAATACATTAACCAAGCAAGTGGTATTCTTTCGTAGAACATTTTTTCTTCAATAAAGAATATATATATATATATATATTTATTTTCATAAGAAATATATTTGTTTAATATAAAATATTCTAAGGTTAGTATATTTTTATGATCATGTATATAATTTCTTAAGAGAGATATATGGAACGCACCATGAACTTGAGAGATATTCTGTTGAAGAGATAATCGATAAGCTATCTTCTCTTCAAGATTCAGAATTTTGAATGGACCGATACACCTGAGAAATGGATTGGACATCTTTTCAAATATCAATACTCTCTTCCATGGAGATATTGATAGAAAAACTTTGTCATGCACTTAAAACAATAAGTATTTTCATTGGTTTTCATCATAACATTTTGGTCTACTCTAATATTATCTTATGTATTGTTAAATATGTATGTCCTTCTCAGCAATTTCATCAACAAAATCAGGTACAAAGAGCTTTTATTCAACAATTTCATCCTAGAATGTTGGTGTTATTCGCTTATTTCAATAGAAGGATTCATAAAGAGCCATATGAATATTAGAGAGAAAGATATAGTATAAATAATATTCTACCAAAGGTAGGTGTTGGTCCCAACCACCATTTAAATCCATATATCAAGATCTTAAATTATATTATAGTGTTTGAATTGTCCTATCACACTGAACATCTATCTGAGGATGTGAAGCAGTGCTAAAACACAACACTATATCCAGAGTCTACGGATGAATTCTCTTGAACTTCTAGGAAATATTTGGATCTAGATCATATATATTGTAAATTGGTTCTCCATAAAATATTACCAAATACTTTACATATATATTAGAATGATGATTAAGAGGAAATCCTCTCAAATTACAATAAATTGTGCTAACTTCGTATGTCGATCAACTATAACCCATATAGAATTATAGACAATAGATTATTGGGATATCTGATGAAAATGTCCCATGATATGTTTTCACATTTCCATTATGGTATGAGTATTGGTAGTTACATCCCCATTAGCATAAGTCTCTCAACATTAACTAGGTCAAAGACCAAACATCGAAAGGCATGTTCAACAACACATATTTTTTTCCCATCAAACCATAAATTTTGTCTCAGGTCCCTATACATATTTGTGATTCTCGTATTAATAAATAATGAAGAACTACGAGCCTAATACAAAATTTCCTTTTTTATTTGTGGTATGGTAGGAATAAAAGACATGGTTCATGATCATTATTATTCCATTACATTCAGGGTTAAATTCAAGAAAATTTCAGACTTAATTTTGTATCCATATATCTTCTTTCCTTTCCTCCTTAATATTCACTTGCATAGATGTTTGGATATTAATTTGACAAAGATATGATTTCTCCCATTCCTTTAAAATTTGATGATCCATCCTTCAAAAATCTATATATATCATATATTTTATGATCCTCGTCATTGGTAGTCTAGCTTGGTCTTTTGGACTCAATTAATCTTTCGCCTTTTTCACCTTCACAGGGTGATAATATATTAGACCATATTAATCTATAATCCAATCCAATAATCTTCTATGGCACATATTAACGACATTTTCTGTGAAAATATTGTTAAAATTTTATTATCAATGTAAATATCACACATTTTACAATAAAGATAATGTCTTCATATCATTAATGAAAATACTACCAAAGTTAACTCTAAATAATGAGTTGTTTATTTTCTTCTAGGATTTTCAATTTTAAGAGGCATAATCTATCACCACATCAAATTTTACAGGAACACATCCCAACCCCTTATTAGATTCATTATTTTAGATCACATGCAATTATTTACTACAAGGTAGTGTGAGAACATGTACTCTAGAAAATCATATTTTTATCAATTTGAAATTATCTTCACATTCCTCCTTACAAAATAACATAACTCATTTTAGAGTCAACATGGTGATTTTATTAGATATTTCAAAAAATTCATTCCAAAAATTAAATAATATCAATCAAAATAAAGAAAAAAATCTGGTCTTAGTTTCCAATGTCGGTCCAGGCCAATGAACAATAACTTCTATTTTTATGGATCCATATATAACCCCAATATTTAGAGTATATGATCTAAAAATTAAACTTTTTGAAGACCAAATACCCACATGATAAATTTTACATAAAGATAATTCTTTTGTAGATTCTTTAGTACAGTTCTCAAGTAATCTTCTAATTCTTCCATGATTTAAGAATATACAAGACTATCATCTAGAAATTCTACCAAAAACTGATCTATATAGTCCTTAAATACACTATACATTAGATTCTTGAATATTTCGACTGAATTATTTATACCAAATGATTTCACTATAAATTCATAGTGTCCAAACATTAAAAAAATGTTGTATTTGGTATATCCTACATCTAGAACCATAATTGATGATATCCTGAATGAATATTAGTCTTGGAAAAGTATATAGCTCTATGTAGTTGGTCAAATAATTCATCAATGTGAGGAAGAGGGTATTTTTTCTTGATAGTGATATTTTTATGTTCTAGGTAGTCAATGAAGAGTCTCATTGATCCATCATTATTCATAACAAACAGATCATGTGAACTCTAAGGTGACACACTAGGGAATATTAATTCCTTTTCAATATTCTCTTATAGTTTCTTCTTAAATAGTTTCTTCTCAATTAGGTCTATTATATAAGGTGTCTTTGAAATAGGCATAATGCCCGATATGAGTTTTATTCACAACTAAACTTAAATAATTTCATGAAATCCTAAAAAATCATCCTTGAAAACATCAAAAAATTCATATAAAATATGTTTGTTATTATAGGTGGGTTTTTTTCCAACCATTTGATAAATATAACCTCCATTTATAAGATCCATGACCTATAATATTGAGTAAATTTCCACTATAAAGTCATATTCATCATTGCATCGATAGATGATCATAGATTGATTCAGAATATGAAATGAGACATACCTTCCTTGGAAATTAATATGAGATCTATATAAATAAACTAGATCATTGTCAAGAATCACTTCAAATTACAAAAAAATAAGGACTATAATATTTGGAGGAAACAATTTCCCACAAACATCTACTGGGGAGGAAATATAAACATTTGATGAGACCATTGTTCCATTAGGATTTGTCATAGATAAGTCAACATCTTATTGTTGAGTTAATACGATGATACTATTATAAAATAAATTATAAATAAAATAGTGGGTGGATAGAGAATCAATTAAAACATTTTCTAAGTTAATGTTTATAGTAAGTGTACCGTTCACCACATTATTATCAAACTTCACATCCTTGATAGCGATTGCATGTGAATTTCCATTGTCATTGGTCTTAAAAGTTTTCTGAAATCAATCATCATTGATAACCTTTAGAGAAGGGATTGGTTTGAATAATTCAAGTCATTAGAAATATTCTTGCCATCAATTCATCATTCAAATACCAAATGACCTTCTCTCTAAAACAAAAAACATTTTCTAGTCCTTTTAATGAAATTCCCTATACGTTTCTTTCTACACATTCAACATAAGTGAAAAATAAAATTCTTTTCAGTGTGGTCTTTATATTTTCACTTGAATTCCAATTTTCTATTTTTATTGTACCAATATGACTGATGGGATACTCCAATATCTTTGTCAACCTTGATATCACATCTCAAAATCTCATTATAGCTATTGAATTCATTAATGGTAATTCCCTTTGGAGACGTGGTTTTATACCACTCAATAATTGACAAATTCTACTCTCATGCTGGGTAACAATTCCAGAAGTGTACCTTGAAAGTCTAGTATAATTTATTTGAGGGTGTCATCATATTTATTTTCCTTTTTCTTAAGCTCAGGTAACCTCTTCCACAAGTTTCATTGATGAATACAAGGACATTACATATTCAAATATATGTTCTTGAACTTATCATTTACATGGATTAAATTTCATTTCTTTTCCTTGAATTATTGTTAAGGTTACACCATTGATCATGTTTACCATCCAATAAATAGACTACCCAGATGAATTTATCATTTTATAAGAATTTGATATCCGAAAATATCTTTTCAGTGGTACTAATCCATTGTTTGGCTAGTAGTGATCCACAAGACCCACTGAAATAATGTGGATGTTATCTCATGAACTCCTCAATAGATTGATGTTCCCTCCTTTTATCATTTTGAATACATGTAGGATTCAAACAATAAGAATGTTCTATTACCACAACAACATGAGTTTTTATTCCTTCTCATATGACATTTGGTTTCCTAGGAGGATAATAATTGGATTTCCCATCGCATTTAGTATTAACGTGGTTCCTTCTAGTTCAATCCAATCTCTAAATCAAAGAAGCCTACTGTGAGAAATACTAACCATAATGGGAATATAACATAATCTAGAATAAAATTTAAATTTAGGACACATTATGTGTTATCCTAGTTTATGAATTTTCTTTTGTAAAACACTAGGATTGTATCATTTACTTCGACATATCCTTAAGGGTTTTACTAAGGTTTTATCATCACAGTTTCCAATTTTTATTATACATTTTCTCTGATGTGAAATATAATTACCAATTCTTCAAATAAATAGATATAAGTTCTAAATTTAATAATATTTATTAATAATCATAAAAAACCATGTTAGAACCATATAGGTTTAGTGTATTTAGAAACTAGAAAACATTACCAACTGGATCATAAGACATCTAGTTTATCTTCCGCATATTCCTCCACAACTTGAAATATTTTAATCAAATATTACTTAATACATTTTTCCATAACCTAGAGAAAAACATAATAAAGGTTGATATTAGATTTCCATAATAAAAAAAGGCTGATATCAATCATATCATAACCACAGGACAAAATAACATAGTATTTGAAAATTTTATCATGCATATGAAAGACCATCACATCATTAAATGGAAAAAATCATAAAAGCTGATAGAGAATAAATGAACTTGTTATAATTGATATAACATATGACATTTAATTTTTGGTATACAAAAAATAGAAGAAAATAATTTATTATTAGTCCTGGATTATTCCCATGACAATCTTAGCAAACAAAGTCCATTACTGAATAAATTTCACTCCTTGTTGTAGCCAAGTATTACTATACTAGGATTACTTCCCATTCATGTCATGTCTATCTCATGAGATATAAATATTTACCCAATTAATTGGTGGGAGATTTAGTTCCCACCCATCTCTTAATGAAAGAATTCTTACATGTTTAATAAAAACATAAAATCATTCATCAAATCACAACACAAGGAATAAAATGGGTTTATTAAATATCCTTCCATCATAATATTATCCATGTAAAAAAATGATTTAATTAATATAATTACAAAACATAATAAATAAAACCATAGGAATAATACATATCATAAACTTGAAACAGAAACCTAATATATATTTCAATCTTATATGGAAAATAAAATTGAAAGAACACTCGAATTAACGCTTGAGGAAGATATCATTTCTTCTTAAAAATAATTTTCTTATCTCATAATTACAAACAATTTTAAGGGAAAATAATATATTTCAAAATAAATTTAAATATATTAAAGGAATATTCATGGAAATAAGGCATTATGAAAAAATAAAAAACTGTTCATGTTGTATAAGTAAAATTAAAACATTCTTCTCGTAATTTTTCCCGATCAGTCAAAATGTACCTACTATAAAAAACAAAAAAAGTTACCTTACATAACATATAATAAAATTCAAAAATGGTTAAAATTGACATGAAATGTTTTTATAAGAATAAAAATAAAATTTGGGGATACATATTTTGGAAACATGGACATGGTTGATAAATAAATCATAATAAATACTTATGTAAAATCAATCTTAGATAATAATAAGATTGTGAAATTAACAATTGCCTTAGGTCCGATATCATTTATATATATTTGAAACACATGTATAATTATTTAAATAATTAAATCAAATTATTTCAAAGTCATAGTCATTTTTATTATATAATATATTATTACATTATCATCATCTTGTTAATAACATTTTAGTATTACTCGTTATTCGGGTATTAACTGCATCAATTTCATAGGCATGCTTTGTCGAATAAGTTCTGGTTCATGTTATTTGGATATAATTATATAATTTATAAGTTATATTAATTTAATATATATCATATTTATCCATTCAATTCATTTATATAATAATTATTTAATTTATATCTCATAGCATCAATCACATCGTATCGTGGTGACGGTAGGCTGTATGTATGCACGATCGACGATATCATTCACATAATTGTGAAATTGTATTGAATTGGACCATTTGTAATTTGTTATAGAATCTAAATAAGGTTTGGTAATAATATATATATTCATTATTTACCTCATTATACTCATCTAAGTATTGTGGTGTTGAAAATTATATTACACCACAACATGAAGATGATAAGTCGTACGTGCGTATGCGTTGTGGTCTCATTTTTTGATTGGATGGATGGATGGTGGAATAAAATTTTCTAATAGTCATACTAAAATCTCAATATATGATTAATGATGTTATTATTAAATTATTATTGAAGAAACTCATGAAGTGGAAGTAGAAGATGAAATAAGTTTCGACGAATAGATAGAGGAGATTACCTATTCATCAAAGATCTCTCCCTAGTTGTACTATTAAAGAAACAGAGTTGGGCATTAGAGAATACCAGAACCTATAGGATGAGACTATAGAAGTTTAAAATGGATGATATCTAGTAATGGATGAGAATTAAGGTTCAAGATGAAGTGATTAAGTGAGTTAGGTTTTCCTTTTTATAATTCGGGTGAGGGACACTTTGGGAATATCTCAATATATTAATTTATAATAAAACAATAACACGTCCCAAAACCTAAAAAATTTACTAATTTCGAATATGAGATGAGATATGGTTTTAATATCCTCAATGAAAAAATTTTATTCCACTTTTTTTCTCAATTTAACACTTATCTTTTTAAATAACACTTAATTATTCTATTTAATTTTTAAATAAGGTAACAAATATTTCAATATTGAATGTATAAAATATTTACTTATTTGATGTAAATTAGACCATAAATGATTAATTTATACCTTTATATACAATATAGTAGTTATTTTATATTTTTAAAAATGTTTTATTATTTTTAAATAATTTAATAAAATATTATTTTGATAAAAAACAATAGTGTCAATTTTGACAATATTCAATTCATTGATTATTAAAAATATAAAGATAACTAGTCAAGATTAAAAAAAATTATTATATTTCTAATAGGTCAATTTAATAAATAAAATTAATTATATATATTAATTGTGCACAATTATATTTATTTTACTATTTTTAATTACATTTATTTGTTATCTCTACTAACAAAATAATTACAACATCTTTTTTGGGTGATTGTTTAATGTACATATTTACTGAAATAAAATTAAAAATAAAATTAAAAGATGGATATAAATACTCTATATTTTTTAAAAACACTTATAGTGTAATATATTTTCAGAAAAATTCAACATTAAAAATGTTATATTTATTAAAATATGAATGCGACAACTAAAGTGTTGCTTTATATTAAATATTAGAAGTTTCATAATCTTTTATATATGGGTCAAATTGGTCAATGAAAAAACCATTGGATGATTATGGTAGAAATATTCCTGACCAATTAGTTTTTTTAAAGTATTTCTGTATTGTAATGGTTATTATAATTAAAAAAATATTTTATTCATTTTTTATCAACTAATAATTTCTGCATAATCTATGTATAAGCCTATAAGATAATAATTTATTAGAAAAAAATTACAAATAAATTACCATGATGAATAAATATATTATATATTTTACATGAATATTTCTATTATAATTTATATTCAGTAAACATTAGTGTTAAAAATTAATATTTTATCTAAATTTGAGTAAGGCATATTTAACCTTTCATTAAATAAAATAAATTAAATGTACTAATCTCATCCAAGTTGCTTCCAAAATTTAATATTTTGACCCATGGATGAATTATATCGAAAAACACATACAATGTTATTATTAAAATATTCATGGTAATTTTATAATATTAAATTTTCCATCAATTTTATGATTTATCATTTTACTATATTAATAAAAATTACTCATGTTTCTATTCACAATTCCCAAAAATAAAAGAAAAGTACATACATAAATTGGACCAACTGATTCCATAATTGGATTTTATTTTTAAAAATTTAATGGACATATGTTTTAGTAATACATTTTAAATTCATATTATTTTTGGAATGAGAAAATGGGTTTCAAACGTTAAATCACTACAAAAGATTTAAATGTTTTTACATCTAAATTCAATATAAAATTAAGTCAGATGACCAAGATTATATTGAATGTTAATAATGTAATCCATATATACAATAAAACCATTCAATCATATTATTTATTCATATAAATTATATATTTTAAAAAGTTATTTTTAATTAAAATTTAGTATATATTTAATATTCATCAAAACATGAAAGTTATTAAAAAACATTAAAAATTAATCCAATGTAAATATTTATATCATTCATTCCAAATAAAAATTATATGATGTCATAAATGAATTTAAGAGTGTCAAAATTTATGTTTGAAATTCATTCTCCATTAAAATGCGATAAAATCACCCTTTAAAAAATATAGTTTTTATTAATAAAATAGGGTTTATATCCTATGACTAAAGAATGTATTGGGTGAATATAAAAAAATATTTTATTAGTTATATAACTTATAAATTTCTTTAATTTAATTTTATAATTGTTATTAACTCAATTTATTAATTGAAGAATACAAATATTCCATTTTCATTTAATTGGTTTATATTTTTGTTATATAATTTGAAGCCAATGAATTCACCATAATTTTTAATAATTTAGTAATATTTATTCCTAGTACCATAAAACCGAGATTATAATATTAATGATATAATAATGTCATTTCTTTGTTCGTCTAAACTCATAATTGTGTGTAATGAAAGCTATTGAACAATTAATTTTATTTAATGATAATATTTCAAAAAAAATCCAGGTGTAACATGGAACATAACACACATCTACCAAGGTAAATCTATATTAACTTTATTTCAAGTATGAATCTTATATAGTTTAATCCATAATATGTTTCATATTCATAACATATAGATTATTGTTCATGATAAATCTTATATAAATTTTTATTACAATCAAATGTTATTTTAGTTTAGAAAATTAGAATTAAAATTGTGAGGATACAATTTTTGTAATGAGGGGAAATTTTAATTCCAAAATATTTTACTTTATATTTTCCTTTTAAATAACATTATAGTGTTAAAAACATTTAACCCACAGATTAAACAAACTGTAGAATAATATTATTTTAATGTAATTGTTATAACGTATCTATTGTCTTGGTGGGTACCAATTGGAATAATTGAATGTTGAAATTTATATAGAAATTATTTCGATAAAAATGATGAATTAAATCATGAAATTTAACAATATTAAGTTCTTCAACTATGTAAAAATTAAAAATAAATAATTTTTTTCTTTGAAAATACTTTGATTCAAAAATAGTTTTTATTGCATTCATAACGTGGACACAGTAATTAATTTATTCCATTTTTATAAATATTATTTCAAAAAAGAGGTTTTTGGAAATAATCACGTTATAATATGTGTTGGGTGATTTTTTAGGCTTTTCTAAAGTGGTTCATCTTTCAGTGAATAGATATAAATCACAATTTTTATAAAACAATAAATTATTTTCAATAAATAAAGTAATTTAAATGTACAATTATGTTTTCAAATTTATATTAATGTAGCATAATTATAATTTAATCATGAATAATAAAATAATTACATTTAAATAATAATTATATTTTAATTTGGTATAAGAATATTTTTGGGATTAAAAGTGTAGTCTTAAAAAATATCTTTCATTGTGTTTTACATGTTTATAATAAAATTAATATATCCCATTTATTGAAATTTAATATTAAAAAATGGATTATAATTTTAAATTTATGAGTTTTAAATGTGGTATATAGTCCCCTTTTTCATTATAATTATTGACCGTGTTTATGATTTGATAGCATTTTATGGGTAAAACTAGAAACAAATGGCCAAAAATTTTCCATATGGCCTAAAAATATGCATAAAAGTTATATTAAATTTTTTATTAGTTTTTTTCATCTATAAACATCTAATATTCTATAATATGTAAATTTAATTATTATTTTCTTTTTATTAAAAAAATTAAATTTTTTGATGAAATGGATAAATATAACATCTCACTCTCTTGATTTTAATTTATATTATATGATTTCATTGGGATAAAAAAATTATGGATGAATTCCAAAGAAAATTTTAACCAAAAAAATGTTTTCTTTATTATTTAAGTTTAATTTATTAGATAGTATAATATTCTTAAATGGTTGTAAAACACAAGCTTATTGTTTTTATATGTAGTAGATAAATTTATATAAATAATTTTGAAAAAAATAAAATTTATATGTTTTATATTAATTACAGTATTTCAACAATTTATTAGGTAATATAAATTATAATTAATGTTAATTTTTTTATATTTTATTTTTATTCGTGTCTTCATGGATTAAAATTAAAATTAATTGAATTAACCAAAAATTACATTAATGATATTTTATTATAATCAAAATTTTTATAAATGATTTGAAAAAAAAAATATTCATGTATAGTAATTTGTTTGTTATATGGTTTAAAAATTTATAAATGGAAAACTTAAGAACTAGTTTCAGTCATAGATGCAAATTTATATCCCTTAGATAGTTAATAATTATCATTATTGATTGAGGTAAAAAATGGTTAAATAATGGGTTTAACAAAAAAGAAAATGGTTAAAAGTACATTAAAACATCTATAAATTTTATTGAATAACTATATTTCAAACTTATCCTAATATTCATTAAATAAATTGAGATTTTGTGATTTTTACTTTTAATTATCATTATATATGTATAATCATTTTAGTAATTTTTGGTGTGTCCTATTTTCATATAAAAGAGGGAACTTCATATTATTATTTATTCACATAATATAGTATTTTTAGTTAAGAAAATACATAACCTAATATAATTAATTATTCAATTCCTTCTTTAATAATAATTTTATCTTATAGAAAGGCCAACCTATGAAGGCCTAAGGTGCATCTTAGAGGAGTTCTCTCAGAGAAGATTTAATTTCCAGACCTGACACATTCTAGGTTTATTTCTTGTTCATCAACCAATAAATTAGTTTTATCCCTCATTAAAATAATACTATAAAATAAAAAATAATCTAGTATCCAATTATGGTTTTGGTAATACAATTTTCCACCTCTTTTCTATATTATGGAAAACCAAATGTTACTCGTGCATACTTTTTACCTACCATCTCCATCTATCCGTGTAATTCATTTTTCATCATCGTATTACATGGATTTTTATAAAGGATGATTTAATATATTTCTATATATTTATGTATATGATATTTATTATGTAATTATGAATCCAAAAAAGTAATTTTCCATATACCATACAAATTATTTATCCGTATGGAAATTATAATGACATTCTTGCATATGTGTGGGCTACCACCTACAAAATCTCTAGTAATAAATTTTTCTTTCACAACAATGAATAGATGGTTTTGAAATATTATTTTATTAAAAAAAAATTTATATGATTAAAATTCTATTGTTTATAGAACATGTTCATAACACCTTCTAGCATGACCAAAATATAGAATTGATTTTGGAGAAATTAACCAAACAACCAAATTTGGTTAATTTAAGAAAGAAATATTTAGTGATAGGATTCAAAAATATTACTAGAGGAACATAAAAAATAATATAGTTGAAAAATGTTCTTAATAATTTATTTTATAAATTTTAAATTTCTATATAGGAGGAAAATCCAATATGAGTAAGAAGGGACACAATAAAAGTGTAATTTTATCTCATTTCCAATTGAAGTTTTATTACATTACATGCCTAATTAATTTCACAAGCTGTATTTACATCTCCATTTATAATATATATAAAAAATTATTTTCGTTACTTGTATTCAAAGAGTTTTATTCAGGTTTTATCTTTAAGTGATTTCGATTAAATAGTTTCTAAAGAAGTAACATGTTTCTATTAAAATTTTATTTTATTTCAAGATTATTTATGTATAGATTTACGTTGTGAAAATTAGACAATACTAATATATAATTCCCCATAAAATTTATTCTATTATGGATACATTTTTTGTTTACATTTTTATATTTTATCTATTATCTTTTTTATTAACGACCCACATGTAAGTTATATTTACATGAAATTATTTTAAAATTATTGTTTTAAATTGTTCTTTCCAACTATATTAATTCCTAGTAATTATTGATTTAAATGTTTATAAAATGTTATTATATACACACCAATAATTATTTTAATTTATTTTAACACCTTTTTGTGTTTCCTATTAGTGTTCTGAATGAAGTCTTCAAGTCATTTACCGAATGAGTTACTTTTGGGATTCGTAATAAAACTATGAACATAATTTTTTTAAAATTTATTGGATGGACATATTTTTATACCATTATTACTATTATTTTTTTGAAGATATCATTATTGGAAACCATGTTTATTTTGGAATAATTTCTTTTCAATATATTTTTGAATTTTTAGTTAAAATACTGGGTAAATAAAAAGGTGTTATTTTGTTATAGGAAATAAATGACTTTGGGAATATATTTAAAACAATATTTTTTTAAAAATTGTTAATTTTTTTTAATGAATTCTCACTTTCATGTTTTTCTTCTTATTTAATATCTAATTCATGAATATAAATTCCTAATTAAAATGCATCATTACAGATGAATCGATGGTATTAATTCATCCTTTAGGGTTTTATGATTAATTAGTCACTAAATTATTCATGATCATATTCCCTTTCTTAATCCATCATTTTATTGGTATCAATTTTCTCCTAAATGAGTATATTGTACATATGATGTATTATTATGGATTAATTTACACTAATTTGATATTTTTTTAACCATATATAATTACTATACACTGTATCAGTTGAATAAAATTATTAGGAATGTTACTCCATTGATTAAGAAAATATTACATATTCTTCATTCAATGTGGATACGTGTTGATTTATAAGGAATTTTTGGAATATACCATATTTATAATTTATTATATAAGAAATTCAAAGGAAATTAAAGTGACTGGGGGCCCAACTAGAAATAACCCCTTGATGTGTCGTTGTGTTTCATGAGAAAAATCATGTGGTCACATTAGATAGTTATTTGGTTTAAACATTCACATTTATCAATAATGATGTCTTTTTTAGAGGTATTTATTGTCTGATTCATGAAAAGAAGGATGAGGAATTGGGAGGTAGTTTGTGAAAATTATAATTTTTTCACTTCCATTTTAAAAAAATTAGTTTCCATTAACAATTACATTACTATGTTGATAATAACCATGAATGTAAATTGAAATAATTTTTTTATTGAAATTTAATGTGTTTTGATTATCCACTCTTTCATAGTAATTATTCCTTAAATACTCATTATAATATCAATTGAAGGTTATCCCTTATTGAAAAATTATTCCCATAATTTATTTTGTTTTTATTATGTAATATAGAAATTATATATAAATCAAATATGTCAAGGATGATAAATATAATTATCCTTTATGGTGTGATCCGTTGTATCTTGTTCCAATGTAATATGCATGATATATTTATGAGTTATAGGTGCAGGGGTTCAATACCATCAGTTAGGGGATAAAAATGTGGGGAACCTTCTATTAAGAGAATACATGACCTAAAGGGGTTTATGATAATGTGGGGGGTTTCACCATATCTCTGATGTAGCTATATAGGATTCCATATATTAATGATTTTATCTGGACATATGAATGTCTACAAATTGTTTTGGGAAACTATTTTAGTTATTTTGGGAGACCCAAATTATAATACCCAATCTATGACCACAGTAATCTATATACAAACCAGATAACCAGGTGACCACTTTCTTGCCTACCTAAATTCCATTGGATTTCAACTAGAAGTAGGGTTGTAAAGAGGTACCATGGGGAAGATATAATCTTTATCTTAGAGTGTGTAATAAAAATAATATACATAAGTATCATACACAATTTGAAACCATCCTTCAAAGTTTACTAGGTAAATAAATAGAATCAATAATTAAATTTAATTTTGGAATCACATTGGAACAATCACTCCCACATATTATTCAATACTTTTAGGCTATTAAGATACCTTATCCTAGTATTATAACCATACGATCCATCATGATGAAACACATAATCACATGCATCTTCCTAACCTGTAACAATATCCATGAGAAATATGAATTGTTAATCAAGTTATATGGACACTTGTTTAGGGTGTGAGTACATAACTATGTCGGGAACCCCCAATATAATTCCATTCTATAATAGCTATCCAGTGATATGTACATGAGACATGTTAAAAATAAATTTGTAAACTACTAAATAAGATAAATAAAAACAACAACAATAACTACTTCACTACAGTGCCTAAATGTATCTAATAACATCATTGGTCCTGGGACAATGACCACATAAAAACACCCCTAGGGAAACATACATAAAATTTATCCATACCCAATTATAGTTTTTCATTATCATGTTCAAAAAGAGGATCAACTGTACTTATTTTTAGCCATTTTGGGGAATCATTGATCAGGATCATCTTCTTAAGGGAACCCCTATCCATGACTTTGGGATCACACAATCATTCCGACAATATGATCAGTTTGGTAAAATCAAGCTTTATAAGGCATTTTTCAACTCTATGACATCTAGCAAAATCCTGGGATATTCAAGGGTATTATTTTCTGTTATGCCAATGTATGACTCCATGGAGCTGTAATTTCATAGGTTATCATAAAAATTATGTAGTAAATTATTCATCAGTGAAATAAGAACACTAATGAAATACAATAGTTGATCATGAAACCTCTCACTTGGGCGTCCATATCTCATGGGTCCTTACTCAAAAAATCCCATGTTGTGACCACCGGTTCCTAAGGGGTATAATAGTCATCAATCGAGTGGTTCAAATATTTTCTCTTGCGATGAATGGTAATCTATTATCAATGACTTGGCCGACATAAAACCTCACTGATCCATTAAAATCATAGTGGTTCAAATTATTATAAATGGTCTACTCATATCATCATTCAAATACCCTGATCCTTGGACATTCAGAGTGGTCTCAGAGTATCATATAAATCCAAATAAATCTCCATAATTCTTATATATATTCCATCACAATCTATAATTATAGATCCTCTGAACTATATGTTGGAATGTACAACTTTCTCAACCACATTCTTAATTGACTCTAGTTGAACAAGTCATTTACCCCATGTAATTCAGGAGATTAGATCTCAGCCATTTTTGGAATCATAGGATCTCATCCATCTCATTTTTTTATTCCCAAACCACCCCAGATATAATATTAATGCCATGACTAATAATTGAATCCTCGTAATCCTAATAAGTCACATATCATAAAAAATAATATAACCAAAACATTCAAAGGGATGGATTAACATCGAATCTTTTCAACATATTCTCTACCATAATCAGATTACATGTTAGTTGATATTAAGGGTCCCACTAACAACAACCCCAACCCATGACCATTTATACACAATTAGGGTCAAAATACAAAGCATAAACCATTGGGATCCCTAAGGTCCTTATAAAATAAGAGGTGTCCCACTCAGGATTCTAAGTCAGTGTAGGTATTTTTGGTCAAACAATAAATTCTCAAAGGATATCATGTTAATAAACAACATTACGATCATATTATGACCTCATGTGGCTTGAGATTATGTCACAATAGATAATGGATTGATATATTTATCTTGAATAATATATTTTCTTATGATAATTCTAGACCAATCAGGTCACCCATCCAATTTCAAATATGTATATGGTCTATCCTCCATCTCTTGATACATCCCACGGGTTCTCACCCAGCCTACTTCGGTTATGTATCTCAAGTAATGTCACACCCCCTTCTTGGAGTTTTTCAAGTAACTTGGAATCATTTAAGTATATTCCTCAACTATCTATGAATCATTCATCAAGTCAGTGTACAAGGTCCTTAGTGGTCTCAACAATTCACTCAATTCATTCAAAGTTTATGACATAGTTAAAATAATTTACATTAAATAACCACTTAATTTAAGTTAATCTAAATTTTAAAATAAATAATTAGCTTCAATTGAACGGGTCATTTCACTTAATGAAATGAATACACATCACACATATCATAACCAAATTAATTAATACCATAGAGAAAAAACTAAGGATCATATAACTCTTTTGAATTCCTTTTATTTTTAAATATTTCGGACCTCTTTTTTAGATTCATTAAAGGATGTCTATAATTAACCATCTGTCACCCAAAAACATGAGGATCTATATCAAGCCAAACAATCTATATTAAATAATTTTGGAATGTATAATTAATTAAAAAAATATTTTAATCAATCTTTACATCATAAAAACTAACTGTAAAACCTCACCATTTTGGACCCACGACTAAACCCTAATCAGAGGCCCTCAATTGAACCCCAACATCAAATGAAGAATAAAACCCAATCATATCATCCCAATTACTTAACTAGTTCATTTTAAGATTATATTAAATTATTAATTAATTAGATTCAATGACATAACATTGATAATTATACATGAAATATGGTGCCTACCGTATTATGGGAAACCCTTATCAATGTAATGATGATATACACACCTATATCAACTGATTCCACATTGAATTTGTGTAATAGATATTAAAACTATTGAGGGAGATGTATTAAATTTGAGGAAAATGGGATGGATTATGTTCTAGAGATGAGATGAAATCCATACCTTGGATCAGCCATATAAATACCAAAAAGACACACATTGACTAAATATGATGAATGGAAGGAGATATAGGAGGTCCTTTAACCATGAACATAACAATGAGGGTTAAAGTAGGATGCCACTTCAATAAAATCCATCGGGTAAGAAAATTTTAATTTTCAACATTGATGAGTGACATAATATAGGTTAATGTTTTACCAAACCATGTGGCATCTTTATAGTGTCAACTACCTAGGTGGAATCCCAACACATGGTTGGCCCCCATATTTTACCAAACAATGCACCAATCCCACTTTAGAAACTATCTTCTTCTACTTGTTTCTCATGATTTTTCTCTGGGTGTGTTGAATCTATATTCAAAGCCCCATGTAAAATACCAATTGCCACTATCCCCTCTTCATTTTACATGGTTTCATCGAAAATATGTACAAATAGAGATAAAAATATATTCTATAGAGAAATTTAACTAAAAAATATTCATCAGAATATGTACATACACATTTTTCTCTAAAATATTCATTGATATCATTGTTATTTAAAATCCTTTTAAACTCATCCTGAAACCACAAAGAAAATCCCATATTCCTGAGGCACCTATTTCTCCTCAAACAATTTCCAAAATATCATCTTTTGAAGTTTTAACTTTTATATTCAAAATTAGAATACTAGATCTCCAAATGAACCATCCACCAAAATAAAATATTTATATTTCTCCATAATTTTCAATTTCACCATTACACACAGAATTGTAAAACATACCCACCATAATACTTATCATTTAAGAGAACTCTCAATGGTCATATAACTATACATCACATAATATATAGTTAATTAAAACAAAAACACCCAAAAATATTGTGATGTGAAATTAAAAATGACTCTAATGATCACCATTCAGAATAAGGCATTTATGCCTCAAAATAATGAGACAACAATTCTGGACATCTTTAAAACACAGTTTGGACACTTTTTGGGGTCCATATATCTCGATATGTTACCATGTCATCACTAAATTCATCACTATTCATATTATGATTCCCACAATTGATAAGAACATATATCTACTCATTAAAAATAATTTTCCCTTCCTTCATTGCAATCACCCTTTAGAACTCCATGATTACATTCAAATGATCTTATCAATGAGGTTTCTACATTAATTTTCTAAATCAGATAAGAAACTAATTGATATCACCTGTAATACTCCTCATAAAAAATTTTAATCCAATTATAATGGATCTCAGTACCCTGAAATTAGATGGTCATAAACATGAAAACTCCCTACCAAAATACATGACCAAATAATATATGACACCCTTAACATATCTTATATGACATAATCAATAAAATTCTCATCTCACCAACCTAAATAAAATAAAAAAATAGTTAACCTCTAATGGATGATCCTTCTTGTGAAAATTTCACTTCAATTATTAAATAATTACTTAATTACATGATCAAAATTCTTTTAACACCTATAAAATTATGTGATCATCCAATAAATACTGTTGTCCATACTAGAAATCTAGTTTTCTATCTTCAATGGTATCTTCAACCATTTTTAACCACATCATTATATCCATGATAACTGATTGATATATGAACCAAAACATTTGGGTCATTAGAAATAACCCAATCCCGAATCCCATGCTCAGAATCCGACTAATATAGAATTTGGAACCATACATGGAATTCACCAATGAATCAGTATTTATTTATGTCAATTAATTTAAAATATTGATAATACCAAAATTAATATCCATCTATGAATCCTATACTATCATAAATGATTACCAAAGAGGGTCATATAGCCATGACCAATTCCACATCCCTCACTATAATATTGTTTTTGAATTAAATAAATAGAAAAAATGTTAGACATCGTGACATGTGATTCTTCCATACCCATATGGGATGCCTAGATAGGGTCAAACCTCTCCATATCCAATTTTACATTAAGTATAAAATTTTCAAACCTATGGATCATACTAACTTTACCCCAAGAAATATCCTAAACACAATCTGTAATGTGGGATGTCACCCTAAATTGATCATCGGTGCCCCTCCAACTATATTTTTTTTCACTACCCCTCAAGTGTATCCTTAGTAAGAACCATTGATAAAGAATTCATGTCATTCCTACTGATCCATGCCCACTATGCTCCAAGTCTACTTGATCCAAAAGGAACCCACCAAGCCTCATTGGCCTTCATCGTGCTCTTGAAAATTTGTGAACTAAAACTCATTTAGTTTCACATGTGAATAGTTTTCATCTCCCCAATTTAAAAGAAAATAAGGTGTTTACGATCCCATACGACTCGATCCTAAAACATGAGTCATTCTCTCTTTAGTAACTCTATATCCAGACAAGGGTCCATAGGATAAATTATTAGCTTTTCATTCTTATAATATTTCATATTCTCTCAACTAGATTCGTAACCGATTTTTTCAACGAAATAGGGGCATGAAATATCACATATGTCAAAGATCGCCACAAAAAAACTACTATTAATTCCTATAATACATATCATTTTTTCCCAGAAAAAATAATCCTATGGGTTTTCATCCAAAACACATATGTTTCACCCATATTGTGGCTGAATATATGAGTAGCCTCCATCTAATTCCATTCTACATCAGAAGCATCCACATTCTATATCACCATGGTACCCAAGGGGTCATTCCCTTTGAAGAAATCATCAAAACCAAAGAAATATAAGTACCCCACATCAGAACTTCTATAACTAATAGTGATATTTTTATATCAAACTAAGGAATAACTATTCCTTTACCACAATCATGATTTCACCCAAGTGAATCTTTTAATGGGATACACAAACCCATGATTCACATTCATTAAGAAAATTTCAAACAAGGTCTAACCATACTAAATTTATATCTCTCCAAAAATAGTAGGGTTTAACCCAATATTGCACTATGTTCGGTCTCAAGTGTAACTAGGTTATCCCACTAATTATAATATTCTAGTGTTATAAAGTTATAATGTAGGAAAATATGTTGTCTCCATCCTAAATTTTAGGGAAATAGTCACAAGAATGCCCATTCTAGGGTCTTATATATATATATATATATATATATATATAAAGGCACAGACACCCCATGAAATCATGTTACCAATATTCTTATAATAGAATTGATCCTCACTGATCATCAGTAGACAATATTGATTCCTAAAAAATGATAAACTCACCAATAATCATAGTACAAATAAAAGAATTTATCTAATAGAATTATGTCCATGTGTAAAAAATGGGGTTGAGTTTGGTAGGATTCCATTTCAAGCTATTTGGGAGAATCTTGTATGTTTTCCCTGGATATTTGAATAACAAAATCTTGATCATTCACCCTCCCTATGAATTTGGATATTAGACTTCTCCCTAGAGGATCTGGTCACATCCCATAGACATAGACATTATATTGGCATCACCCTATAGTGATATATATTCATAGAGAGACAATAAAACAATTTCTTACATATATATATATTCATAGATATACAAGAATATACTATATAGGTTATTATTTGAACTCTAAAAACCCAAACACTTAAAAAAATATTTAGTAAGGGATTCATCATCAAGGAATCAAATAGCTGTAGACCAAATAGAGTCATTGAATGTCTTTTACACCAAGGGACTTCACCATGTTCATCCTTATAGAGAAATTTCACCGTAGATCTATATAAAATACCATTAAAAAGAAATAAATATTCACTATTCATAGTTGATTATAATTACTAGAAGAAAATATATGATAAAATTAGATACGAGTGGTTTTTGATACACTAAACATCTGATCCTCTTATTAGTGATAAAAATAAAACACAGAACAACAAATTTTTCCAATATATCCTACATGTATAATCATGATACATGGGTCTTCTTTTTACTAAATAGTCTAGGGTCAAAGTCCATAATAATTGGATTCCTAGTAATGAGTGAGGTCTATATGTCCAGCAGAAATCAAAAATAAAAAATATCATGTGTATCAAATGAATAAAAACTAATATTAAATTATATGAGAGAATACATAGAACAAAAATATAATAACTTGTAACATGGAATTAATATTGTATGTTATGTTTATAACATACCCAATAAATATCATTCATAGGCTCCAACAAATTCTTATATCTTTAAGATAATATGTTATAAATACGAAGAATAATAAAAAAGCACTCATACAACTTAATAATGCATATCCCTAGCTCACAATGAATAATATATATATAGGGCCACCACATTAACTTATCCACACCCCCTAAAATTATAGAAGATTATGAAAACTAGTTAGTGAATAAGGGTGTACCATGGAGAGTCTATAACACTTATATTAAATTCTGTAATGATAGAAAAATTGCAAGGTGTAATACAGAGACCATAACCTTCCATTAGAAAATATTGACTAAATAAAAAAATCATTAATGAAGTTAAATGAAGTTTACATACAAAATCATTAACTATCATAAAAATGTAATGACACTAGGGATCCATAGGTACCTAATCCCATTCTGCTGACCATCATAGTAATCCGACTCAAACAAAAATCTAAAGCCACTACCCATCCTACACTTGTATCCAAGAATAATAATTCCCGTAACCCGAGTACCATGGATAACCATGAAGGGTCTGAGTATATCATATAAAAGTATTCCACAAATGCATCCTCATAATATATAGGGAATATAGTGGAATATTCATGTGAAATTCTCTGAATGTAAAATTGAACCACTAAACAAATTAAATAAAGAAAACCAAAAATACCGGCTTCAACTCGATGCCAGGATGTCATTAAGAAAATCTTAACAGATATTATTTACACAACATAGAAACCGGGCATGTTTTTATACATAAAACTAGGAAAAAATATATAACCATTAGTGATCCAATTTTTTGAGACCCTAATAGACCATACCTTATTTGTTCAGTTTTGAGGTGAATATGAGCATAAACATCCCCTCATGGAAACAACTATATATTAAATGTGGATATGATACTAATGAATCCATCCTAATGAGTACAGAACCCTATGGTGTCACGAAGAATCCATCATCCTCAAGAACATAGTATAAACCCCCTAGTAATGTCTTTGTGTTCCTTACTATTAGGCTGACATAGGATTACTTGGAGAGGAAATGTATTATAAAATCCTATATATGCAGGTGTTACTGATACATGTATGTCTAAGAATTTTAATGTAATAAAATTATAAATCCCATAGTAAATATTTTTTCCATCAAAATCATAGAGATACCATGTTTTACTATTACTCTCGAATCCACCGGATCCTATGGGGTGCCATATACATCGATCAGGGGATCAAATAGTCCATATTGGGGGGTTCAATAACCATACAGGTGCATATAAACCCACCCCATATCATGTACCTTCATCAAACTATCAGAGGATCCATGAATTCATAATGGTTCACAAGTATCTATATTTGAATTCAAGGATCCCTATTTATTCATACTAGTAAAAAACATCACTAGAATACCAAGAAATATGGAGCATTAATATATGCACACTATCACTAGTTCAGATGTTATATCCAAGGAATAATCTTATGTAATAAAAAATTGTAACACCCTAACTCGATAAATAAAAAATGCAATGTTTAATTTCATTATATTTCTATAGGACACAATGGATCACACCACACAAGATTGATCAGCTTAGTAGTATTGAAAAACTAGATACATTAAAGAATATATATGTAAATGGAAATAAGTAAAATATCATTAGAAAAAAAATTATTTCACTGAAATAAGTCATAACATCTTTGCTCATAACATGGGGAAAAGAGAACAAATATAGATTGATATTAAATGATGATTAAGAGTTACATAAAAATGAAACTATGATGAGTAAGTAAGGCATAATCAATATTACAACATGGAAAAAAAACCACATTACATTCAACCATATACTTGATTTCAATTAAAATTCATGGGTAATATAAATATAATAATATCAAGGATAATGGAAACTGAATTATTCATAAAAAATTTCAAAGTTCTAGATAATCATGATCATGTCCTCTTAACCAATATATCATGAATTTTACCATCATGAACTATTCAAAATATATATTTCAATGTACATGGGTGGTTGTAGTCAATAAAACCATTAAATATGTCTTTCTTGTTTCTTTTCCTCATGAATATAATGATTTATCATGGGGATTTTTATTAATAAGACTCACCCATCACTTATACATATTATTAATTACTCATTTTTTATGATAAGTACAATTAATTATAAAAAACTCTTATAACAGAAAAATTATTAGTTTTGAATAATGAGTAAAAAATATAAATATTTCCCCCATATATGTAATAAATTACTTAATACTCTTTCATTAATTGATACCATTTATATAAATGGTATAAGTTAGAAACATAATCATTGATATATATATTATTTTTATTTTATCCATGATATTAAATATATTGAGATGAAGGCGAAAATAATTTCTAATAAATAATAGTGTGTGATAAAGGACACGATCATAAGAAAATGAGTGATATCCAAATACGTTATATAACATTTTTAGCCGTGGAACGTGATTGAATCATAAAAAATATTGGGTTTTTAGTTAAAACATATATTTTAAAAATAACATTTAATATACACATTAAAATTATTTTCACTATAAAATCATTTAGTAATGTATATTTAAATAATTTTTCAAAAAATTTCTAACCTCTTTTAGAAAATAAAACTATTTTATTTTGATATCATTTATAATATTACAAAAATATTTAAAAAAGTATTTTCATTGAAATTAACTATGGAAAATTTTAATGGAATATTAAAATTTAAGAGTATTAATGATAGGATTAAAATATATTCTTGTAGTATATGTTAAAGCAAATATTCTTTTAACACCATTCGAAAAATCTACCTTGTTATGAAAATGAATAGAATATTCATTTGAATAATTTTTATATAAAATAAAAAAACGGTTAAAATGTTCTTAATAAATCATTGGTGATTAATAAAACCATTATTGTAAATTTTTAAGATAAATATAGACATGAAATAACTGGGTTTGAACAAATAAAAGGAAATAATATTTTTAAATGAGAGTATAGTACTTGAAACATTAATGTTGATACAAGATCCTAAAAGAGAAACAATGGAATATAACCTAGAAAATACCAAAATAAAAGGATGATTGAAAAATATATGTGGATTTTAATATTAGCGTCATATAATTTTATCAATAGAAATTTATTTTTAAAATATTAAAAAATAAAATAAAAATTTTAAAAAATAATTTTTTTGGGTCTCTATATAGTGAAATTTTTATGATCTTCATATTTTTAGAGAACTATTTTTTTGGACGCAATAATATTTTTTCAGATGATCTTAGGGTGATATTTTGTTATCCTAAATAAATTGAAAATATCATAGATTGTTTTTGGTGGGGGCTCAGTAGAGCTAGACTGTTCAATGTTTCTTTTTAGAATAAATTTTTTTTAAAGATAAATAATGTATAATTTTGTTTACAATCAGATTATTTTGTATATTATTAGTTAGTGGATAATAATTTATCTTTTAAAATAAGAAAAAATTTAAATATACCATGTAAATACTTTATTAAAAAAATAAATAAAACAATTTATATTTTTACAAAAACATTACCCAGATTTCAAAAAATGTAAAGAATATATTTTCGAGATCGTCTACATATATTTTTTAAAATATATTACTTAATTAATATTTTTTTTCTAAAAATAATTTCATAAAAGTTTGAGTTATTATTATATCAATATAATGTCAAAAAAGTGAATGTTTTGTAAAATTAGTATTTTTCACAATTATTCATAAAATCAACTATTTATGGAAAATCTAAAAAAATAATCCTAATCATATTTCACATGAAAAAGTTAGAAAAAAAATTAATATCATAAAATTGAAACAGTAAAATTATATTTCTTAACATTTGAAATCATTCATGGATAAATCTATGTGAATTATGATATAGTTTCTTTAGAAATGACTTAACCCTTAAAATAATTGAACTTTTGGTGTCACATTATTCTCTCATTCATATATTTCATCATCAAGTTTTCCAAAATGTTTCCTCGAGATAAGATGAGGGTATTTATTATTAAAAATTTCTATAGGTTCACACATTGGCTCTTTTATTTATGATCTATCTAAAGTACCATATCCAACATGGCTATTTGATTGCTCAACACTTACTCTCTAGTGTTAATTGTATATATTTAAACATTATAATAATATAAATTAGGTTCCAATTATATTTTTAAGGGTCATCACATTAATTTTTATTGGAATTTACTTCCTTAATAAAAAGACATAGAACACATTATGATCATTTGATAAGTATAGTGGAATTTTCAAATAGTAATTTGTGGTTCTAATTGATTCATGAATTTCAAATGTCTATATATACCAAGGAATTAACATCAATTAATATTAAATCCTTTTAAAAACCTTTTATATAGATACTTTATAGAAAAAAAGTTGTCCCACTAGAAAATTAAAATTCCTTCATTCATTTATCTAAATGAATTTTTTATAGCATTGATAATCCTTTATTTGAATCTAAATAATTCACAATTTAACCATTGTATCCTCTGAAATTTATGGGACTAAAAAATAATTTCAACAAAATCATCCTAGAATGTTGGAATATATCATCTGGTAACATAAAATGTTTCATATGGTGCCATTTGGATGCTCATATGGATTATATTTATATATGAAAATTTCACCAATGGTAAAAAAAATCATACTTACCATGAATGAAAAATGATCATGAAATCAAAATGTATTCTAATATGTAAATAGTATATTTAGAAAATCTATTTGTTTGATGATTTCAATATTCAATCATTTTCTTCTTGTGGTTGGTTTCATTATGAAAACGATTCTAGAATTTTTAGGTAAACCATTTTCCATGACCAGATACAATAGAACGAGGTTCACCATAAAGTATCTAAAATATATTATTTTCGATCCAAGTGTAGTGATCAAGATGTATATTCTCATTTATTGTGAATAAATGTGTGTCCTTGTTAAATATATCCACATTAACCTATAAGAATCAATTTTTTCTTTGGGTCCTTGGTAATAATGTGATAATGTATATAGAAATTTTATCCCATTTACACAATGGAATAGGTTTACATTTAATGAATACTTTAATATTTTCTCTCTTATCCTTTAATACTAAAATATTATGTTTCTTGACACACAGTTTATAGTTTCCCATTTTGTATTATAAACCTAAAAAATAACTTCAAATACCAGTACATTTTTTTCTATTTTCGGGGTATAGTGAAATTTGTTCAACGAGTGTCATCATGTAATTATATTTTTAACATTTCCAATTATGGAACACATTTACTCTTTCAAAATTTCAATAAAACAACTTTGTAAATGTATTATTTTAACTTACAGAAAATCAAGACGTTTATTTTGTATTGAAAAGACCTATCATTAGAACTGGGAACTTATAATTTTCAATAATGAGTATAACTTTTTAATCATTTAGAATAGATTTGATTTTCCCCTTCCATAATGATTCCCATTTTGATCATTATTTGTAAAACACTTAACTCTATTAATTGGTTCAAATAAGTCTTCAATGTGGGAAGGTAGATACTTAATCTATATTTTAATGGAATATATTTTCCATAAATTCCTAAATAACCTCATTGAAACATATTTCATATTATCAACAAGTATAATGATTCCCATGGGTAAATAATAGGGTATATAAATATATTATAAGAAATACCACATTTTTTATCTAGATCTACAAATTCTAATCTTGTGATATTACGAGGAAATTTATATAGATATTTATCATCAGGTATTATATCAAAATAAAATTCAATTTCACAATCCGAAGGATGTCAATACATTCTTCAGAAAACGCATCAATGTTTTCTTGAAAAATATTTATATCCTATATTATAAGGACTCCGTTAACATTTATAGGTTTTTTATTATATTATTTTCTAATAATTTCATTAATAAGAGACATTGGATGTAGATAGAAACATTATTTAAATGATGAAATATACCTACAAATTTTAAGAGATTGTATATCTATATCAAAAATCCTAATTTCCTTCTCTTTAAAATAAAAATTTTCATTATAATTTCATGTAAAATCCATACCAATCATTATGTAAAATTTAAACACATACTTAATGATAATGTTTATAAATAGGGTATATCTATATTTCATAATAATAACTTATTCACACATCATTGTTAAATAAAATTTCAACTAAGAGTCTATACTAAAAACACACATATTAAGGTGCTAGAGAAATATATAATTTTCCTTGAAATGATAAAATATATAAAGGAGTTTAAATATCCAAAATCACATGGAGAATTATATAAATTTAAGTTTCTGATCCATGTACCTTCCATAAAATCATTACAAAACTAACCCTTACATGTAGTAATCACATATGCTTGGTCTTCTCCCCTTAGCCTCTTTGGAAGGAGGTTCCCTTGATTATTGTGACAATGGTTTGAATAAAACCCATTCTATATAGAGCCATAATATTGGAAAATAGAGGTCAATTTATTTCCTTTTCATTCATTAATCATAAAATTCCCTTCTTAACTCACGAAATACATTAATTCCTAGTAAGTAAAAACCAGTTTATTTCATTCTATAAATATCACATGTTGGAAATATCATCATCCCTTTCTTCTTGTTTGTCCAATTTAACATTTTATTAGAGTTTAAATGGTGTATTTTATTCATGATTTCTCTCATATATATAAATCCTTTGGCATTTATTCTCTATATTGATAAAGCTCAGTAAAATACCATTATATGATAAAAATATTTTTGATACAAGATCCCCATATAGAATTTTTTTACTCCCATCATATAAGTGATCTATATTGATTTATTGATTTTGTATAAAGTCCACCATTTACCAAAATAATCCTATAATGTTATCCTCAATCTCTGCAAAAATTTCTTCTTCATTATTATTTAATCAATGGAACATCCCCTACATTTTAGCTTGCGATTTTGAAGGAATAATTTTCATGAATATTATAAATTGAAAAGTTTTGTATTCTATACAATCTATTTCTTATACATCATTTTATTCTACATAAATGAGCACATTTGATCAATATATCCTTTTAAAAAATACACTGAAAGAATAAACGTTTCCTCTCTATTATATCCCATTTTTTAAAATATCTTTTTGAGACACATAATCCATTATTCATCTAATAATGGATTAGTACTACTATTAATAGATGGATTATTCTATCAAATGATTTAATCTAATATAAGTGAAATGTGTTTTGGAATAAAATTATTCTAAATAAATTAAGTTTTATTCATTAAAACATGATTCAATTATGGTAATATATAAATGATTTTATTTGTTCCAACACCTGAGTGATTATCAGGACCCTAATGTTAGTTATGTTTTATTGAAATATTGTTCATAAGGGGAATACTAATCTTGCTTTGATGACAAATATAACACCCACAATCCAGAATTGTAGATACGTTATTTACTTTTTTACAATTTCATAATATTAACTGGATAACACAACACATGATCATTCAGTTTAATAATCTTGGAAAAATAGTTATATAAATGATTCTCATATTACATTTTAAATAAAAATAAATTACATATGAAACATTATTTTATACTTTAAATCATTCATAAAATCCTTACTTTTATCATGTGGAAGAGAGAATTAATAATGGGTGATATTAAATGATCATTAGGGTTAATGTAAAAGAAAAAATATCCAGAGTAAATAAGAAATAATTAATATGGTGTAGTGGAAAACAAAAACTCATTATAATCAATAAAAACTTTAGTATAATAAATATCCATGGATAGTATCTCAATAAATTTTACATGGACAAAGGTAACATAATTCTTAATAACTTTAACGCAAGATTCTAGTATATCTTAATCAAATCCACTCAAAATAGATATCAAGAATCATATCATCAATGCTTCTAAACAAAGACGTCATTCTTGATAAATGGGTAGATGTAAACAAGATAACCATTTAATATGGAATTCTTACTATTTTGTATGATCACACCTATTAATGCATCAAGGGTATATCTATAATATCAACCAACTCATCACATTTATATATTTTGTATTACTCATATTTTTAATGAACGATACAATTATTTATCATATTACTTCATAGATCATCTATTATCTGTATTGTGCTGACAATATAGAACATAAATATTTCTCTAGTATAGTAAATAACATAACTATTAAGATTAATTTTACTAATATTGTATATTGAATTTTTATAGTGTCAAAACAAAATAAAATTCATATAAATGATTCAAATTTTTTCCATGATATGAAAAATATATACCTGATAGGTAAAAATAACATCTGCTGAAATAATGAATATTGAAAAAGAACTCGATGAAAAGGAATCAAATTATATAAAAATGTGAAATAATCCATTTCCATTAAAGTAATTCATGTAATAAATTATTATTTCACATTTTATAATAAAATGATGAAATTATAAACTAAATTTGAATCAATAAATTAAAATTAATTTCCTTATATAATCAGGTAAGAATGGACTTATAAATTATTTTTTTAAAATCTTTTAATTCCATTGAAAAATAAATCCATTTTATTTAAAAGAATTAAAAATTAAAAAAATATTGAGAAAATATTGTATATTTAAAATTAAAATGGAATCATATTAATGGAATAATGAAATAAAATATTAGTCAATATGGTGTTGAAAATTAATTTTTTTAGTGTAAATTAAATTAATATTTTGATTCACACCATTTATAAAAAGTTACTTGTTCGAAAAAATAACAACAATACTACCCAGAAAAATATTTATAAGAAGTAAAAAAAAGATATAAATGACCTTAATGACTAATTTAATAATTATTAATACATTATTGAAAAAAAATTAACGAATATATGGACATGTAATAAATGATTTTGTGGAAAAAATATAAAATAATATTTTTTAAAAGGATGTACCCAACATGTAAACTACTTATTGATTCATGTTATCATAAGAGAGTAAATGGATTATAAATATGTAAATATGAAGATAATGAAACATAAAAAACATATTGGATTTATATGATTTTGATAATATAATTATTATAAATGAAATTTAAATAAAATAAATCCAAAAATAAAAAATAATTGTAATGCAAATCACTTACCCTGGGTATATCCTTAGTCATACGTGCTTAGATATATTATTCATGCCTAAAATCCTTTATATTAAACATTAATCTTTTTTAGGTTTGATATAGTGTAATACTTGGACATCAAGAAGGATGGTATGGAAGCTTTAAAGGTATTTGGGTAGGTCATGGATGAGCTATGGAGATCAATGTTTCTATTATGAATAAAATAGATTTTACTAAAAAATTATAGTATTTATTCCAATGGAATTAATTTTTTATGTTAAATTAGAAGTTACTTATTTATCATTAAAACCAAACCCAAATGAAAAATTCCTTGTAAATAAATGATAAAGTGAAATAAAAAAATATTTTTTATTGAACAAAAATATTATTTCGATTTCTAAAATGTTATGAATATTTTTATATGTTTGGAATTATATTTTTATATGATTTATATCAATTAATTAACATAAATTTGATATAAAATATGTGTTAATAGACTTCTACGTTATTTATAAGTTATTATAATTTCATAAAAGTGACAATTTTTATGAATTGGTATTTTCACTATTTACATAAAATCAACTATTTTAGAAGAATATATTAAATTCAGATAGAGATAAATTTCACTTGATAAATTAAAAAATTAAAATAATTTATTAAAATTAATGTTACCAAATTTTATTGTATATACCTTAATCACATTCTTGGGTAAGTCTAGATGTGTTATGCAATAATATTTATAGAATTAAAAACAAACATACTATAATTGAATCTGTAGTTTAACAATGACAACAATACCAATAATATCCTTGGATTCTAGCTGGAGTAGAAATTTTACCCTTGTAAACAATAATATGGGATTAAAAATATGTAAAGAATCCCTATGTAACCTCCATTTCCACTGGTTATTCATAAGCATCATGGGAAATCATACCAATGTCTAGATTAATAGATGATGCTCATACATCATGGGTAATCATATATAACAAAGAAAATTATAACAAAAACACACTAATGGAAGGTTGAACATAAAATTCCATCACCACCTTCATATCCCCAATTTGTTTATAAGTTAGTTCTAGATTCGGGTTTCCACCTACAACAATACCAACCCATAGCCATGTACACCCACTCGGGGCTAACAATTAATGGGGAAATCACCATGGATTCATAAGTAGATATCCAAGTATATGAATCCATCCCGAATTCCTTAGTCATGTTAAATATTTTAGATCCAACATACTTGAGGGATATTCCATCCCTCAGTATTATCGAGGTTTTCTCACAACCTTGTGTTTTTCATGGGTACACCACAGTTGTGAAGTCTTGAGAGATGGATTAAGGACAATTTATTTGTCCATGGGAAATCTATAATGGTAAAATCCCCCATCCCATATGTAATCTACCTATGGTATATCCTCTTTGGAACAAGACATACCAAGGGTCCACATTAGGTCTTTTAATGTCTACTATCTCAAGAAACATAACACCCACATCATAAAGGTAATCAAGTACATGGGTGTTATTTTTTTCAAGGTCTTGGATATTGGTGGATGCAGATTCAGTGCAATCAATATTTTAATAGATGGCCTTATTTTGTTAAAAAATAAATCATAATAATTTTCAATTACTAATAAATATACATTAAATTTCAATTTAAATTAAATTAACCTATAAGATAAATAAATAAATTAATATTAACTAAACTGGTTTAAATCCCATGGTGGATTTTACTTACAACACACAAAACATAATAAAAATTCATTAATTCTATTGGTAAATAACTAAGTACCACGAACATCTTACATAGAAAATCCATTTTAGAAGCATTCTGACCACAATTTTTAAGACTCACTTGTGGTATTATGTGATCAACCAGCCATCTCTCAATCATGTAAGGATCCGGGTTAGGATACAAAACACAAATTAATAGATTTTTTCATCTATAATAAATTTTAAAACATAGAATAAACAATTCATACTTGTTAAAAATAACCATAAGGCCTCATTGTGCTAAAACAATGTCTAAACACCAATGAGGACCCCTACACAACACCCAAAATCTAACGAATCCAAATACCAATATGATCAATCCAATTACATAAATAATTCATTTTAATTTTCCAAGAATAATAATAAATTATGTATGATGATAATAATTTTACAAATAAAAGATAAAAATAGTGTATACAGTGTTACGGTACACCCTAATAAGGGGAAGAAAAAAATATACATTCCATATCGGCCGATTCCACCATGCTCTGGTGGAATCGGATTTATAACACTTAAAAAATATGTAGTGAATTAGATTATGGGGACAAGTAATATAAATATATAAGAGAGATTCATACCTTGTTTCATTCGTGAAAACACCAAAAAAACACCATTTTATTAAAGGGGTGAGATGAATGAAGTGGAAGTGGACCACCATTCATGTACACAACAAAAAAGGGAGAAATTCGTATTCCCCCTTAACAAAATTTTGGTCAGTCAGTGTGGTGGGTTTGGAAAAGGGTAATTTTTAAATATTAGGGACCCAAATTTGATGGAGTCTTGGTTTACTAAAGAGTGCAGTATGCACAATCCTTTTGAAACCCTCTCGCTTGGTTTGTCCACATATTTTAGAATACTTTTCCAAAACCATGTCGTAGGAACTACATTAGTGTTTATTTTTATAATAGTTTTTTGGTAACCGTGTGAAAAATTTGAACAATGCTCAAATTAAAAAAAATACCCATTTTACCACTGAGTCCTCCCAATTTCATTATTACCATGTTCTAAATAAGTTATAAAAATGGGCTTAATAGAAATTGAATCCAAAACTCCTTCTATGTAAGGGTAGAAACATGGTTTTCTCAAAACTATGAATAAAAAATTATTCAATATAATCAATGTTCACTAAAACCCATTGAAAGTGATATTGACTCCCCATCGAATTTTCCATAGTCCTAAGCCCCTATTTATCCTTAAATATCATCTAAAAGATCATATCATGATAGAAATACATCAAGATTATAGAACTAAAACATGGTTCTCTAATCGTAAATTTCACTTAAATGGAAAATTAAAATTTCTCATTATTATTAAGATACATCTATACAAATCGGATATTAAATGTGTGAATAATGGGATCAAATTAATGTTGAAGGGGTTCGACACTTCTTTATGTTATGTGGTAGTAGTAGAACTCTTAAGAGTGAATAGGTTCTATTGGGAACCTCAGTGGAAGACTATGGTAGCTTGTCAACCAATTGGGGCACTAGTGTAGATGTCCACCCATATAAGGAAATAGGGTATGAAATTTCAACATCAGGATCTTTGGAAGAAATCGACCCCAAAAAATGGATATGGAGAATATGAGAGAAAAATTGTAAGGAAATAGAAAGAGTTCATCCAAGTTATGTGGAAGGTCGAAGTGGTTTACCAAATATAGTGATGGGAATGTGGTCACAAAACTAAAAGGCTTGGTGAATTTTTCTTAGAATTATGCAGCATAGGGAAGGTTTTACCTTATGGGAGACAAGTGAAAATTGTTGTCAGATTTTAGATAATAGTATAACTATTCACCCTTGTGTAGATTCCT
This sequence comes from Viscum album, assembly GCA_963277665.1. Lineage (NCBI taxonomy): Eukaryota > Viridiplantae > Streptophyta > Magnoliopsida > Santalales > Viscaceae > Viscum > Viscum album. The sequence continues at coordinate 35,819 of CAUJRU010000468.1, forward strand.
ACCCAGTGTGACATGGGTGAATAACACCCTAGTTTTAAATCTAGCATTTTTTCCTTCAACCTAGTAATGGAAAAAATTGATGGATGTGGTGTCCCATAAACACTTAATATGTTATACCCTCTACTAACTCAATTATCTAATTTTATACTTAACTCTCCCAGGGTCTATGTATAATTAAGAAACCTGATGGGGGTATTGAGAGTAGGGAGTGAAAAAAATCACTCCCATAGTATTTCCTTCTTTATATGTCAAACTATTTCAAATGACTGCCACTAGTTGTCTAGTTTTAATATAATTAAGTAACCCAAGGAAAATAGATGTTTTTTTCTAAGGTGTAATGTGTAGCTACTTGGGATGAGATTATAGAGTGTAAGTTCACTCATGGTATAAGGATTTATAAATGGGATCGATAAGATGATGATTTCAAGAATGTTAAACTATGAGAACCTGATGACCCACCATGGGTGAACACAAAAGGACCCTCGAGAAACTACCTTAGTGCATGTCTATATCCTTGTTTTAAGGGATATCTCCTTCCTATGGATTTTTGCATCACCATATATAATCATTAATCATTGAATAAAATGATCACCGATAATCTTATACTCTTTTTCACTATCAATATGCCTTTATCTTTTCTATTGAATTATTTATTATCACATACATTGATTAAATGTATATTTTAGTCTTAAAGATAAGTTGGTTTCTTATGTTATGATTATATCAACCCATATATCTTTAAATAGTAATGTTATTCTTCATATTATTATGCATTGGTTTTAGAAGAAAATATAATTATCATTGTATAAACCATTGAAGAGAAATCTGTTTCATAATAATATTTTTATCACAAAGAAAAAATAATTACAGAAAAAATTAGAATGGATTTATTGGATGATAATCCAAGTAAATCAAACATAACATCAATGAATGTAATATTAAATAGGAAATAATATTTAATGACTACATGAAAAATTTCTAGAGTGAAATAACTTTTCATTGAAAATTAATTTTTATGAAATAAATCATTTATAGAATCCTTTTATTTGAAAATTCACATGAAAATTTTTAAAAGAAACATTAAAAATAATTTAAAATGTTTTTTGATGAAAATATTATTTCTTCATTGGAAGACACTCTTTAAAAATTGAAGACATTTTACAAATCTTTTCATTTCCAAATAACCTCAAAAACCTATAAAGGAAGACCTTAAAATGAATTTAAATCATTTTTTGAGGAAAATATCAATTTCAAATTGAAAAATAATTTATAATGGATATTATGTAATATCCATTTATTTTAAAATAAAAATGAAAACTCATAAAGGAATCATTGTGGAAAATAATGGTTATGATTATATTATATTCCATTCATTCCATACATGTTTAAAAAAATGATTACATCCCCATTTTTGGAAAAATAAAAATGGAAATTTTTCTTAATAATGACATGAAATTTGAATTTAGAAAATTTGGTAAAAAATAATGGGTAAAAACTCCTTTAAATTTTTATTTAATTAAGTGACAAAAGCATTTTTAGAAATAATTATTATAGAAGGGAAAGTTTTTTAGACCAAAAATATGATTTTTAATTAAAATATTTGATTGATATCTATAGTACATAAAAAGAAGAAAATTAATGGAATACATTTGTTCTCAGGAAATAACGAGAGTAGAATAATATTCATTAGTATTTTTAGAGAGTAATCATAATATTCATTTATTGGAATCATAATTATAGTACCCCCGGTTTTGGTTACAAAACACCCTTTCCTCACGTTTTTTTAATTGGTGTGTCTTTTATGGGGTTTAAATAAAATAAAAAGTTTCCATAAAATAGATAGTTTCCATAAAATAGAGAGTTTCTATAAAATAGAGAGTTTCCATAAAATAGAGAGTTTCCATAAAGTGGGTTGTTTTCATAAAGTGGGGTGTTTCCATAAATTTGGATGATTCCATACATATGGGTAGAGTTGAAGGATGGAATAATTTGGAGGATTTTTAGGGAGTATTGGGACTAAAAGGAATGTTGCATGATCCATACACAGTTGGCACAAACCGTGTGGTCAAATCTTGCGAAGATGTAAAATCTAGATCATATTTTCTCGGAACTTACTCTTTTTTGAAATATTTATTTAATTTTGGATTCAAAACGCCCCTCATTCAAGTTAACTCTACCTAGAAGGCTGTAAAACCCTCCCCACATGAGTTGAAGCCATTCTAGAGCCTCCCCTTGGTGATTTCGAGTCTGATTCATGAGGTATGTCACCATTCATTACGGATTTGTCTTGTTTTCTTAGATCTGCTTATATCTAGTTCTCTGATCTCCATTCATTCTCATATCAGAACCTATAGTGGGTAGATATATGTTTTTAGATGCCAAATATTTCAATGTTGAGTCATGATCCTTCTAGGATAAGAGATCTAAGGACTCTCTTGGAGAATCAATCAGCTTCCTTATGTGTTCATCATCTGTTGTTAATGTTTCATCAAAACCATTGAGGTAAGTGTCTTCTCTCATGACTACTCTTGGTAGAATTTATTGTCTTAGTTTCAAATTAGATTATTTATTGTGAAATTCTTCGAAAAATATTCATTTGTGATGATTTATGGTTTTTGTGAAATTGCGTGATCTTGGTGAATAATTGTTCAAAAGGGTGTTTAATTTAAATGATGATTTTAAATTATTGATTTTCTAGAATTACTAAATGGATGGTGAAAAATAGGTTTTGATAGAAATTTTTTTCAATAAAAATAGATTTTTATTGAAACGGGTTGGAGTTGAAATGGTTTGGAATTGAAATGGTTTTGACTGAAATAGTTTTCAATAAAAATGAGTTTTTATTCAATGGTTTATTTTGTCATGGTCGTTGGGCATATGTGTTGTGTGTTCATATTGCATATGTGGGTGTTGGTTCAAATATTACCTTCTTCTCAATGCAAAAGGTTTAATGGAATATGTGAATTGCATATACAGGGTTTGGTTGAAATATGACCTTGTGCTTGGTGCCAGAGGGTTAATGTCACATTGGAACCAATTAACTTGTGATGACTTGGTAGATTGACAACAAACCGCTCATGAGTATGGAACAGTCATAATATAGCATGCATGGTTGGTTTCATGGGTTTCAGTAATGGTTGGGTATGCTGATATAGAGATATTGGGAATTGGTTTTGAATATTTTTTGGTTTTTTTTTCATGAAAAATATCATGCTCGAAAAATTGGTTACAGTTTAACATGTACAGTTTTGGTAATGAATGTTTATGGTAATAAATGGTTTTGGAGTCTTTTTTATATTTAGTTATAAACTACTTCTGAAAAATTGATTTATATAAACCATTTAATATAATTGTTTCTCACTCTACTATCCTAGTGGTGTGAGTATGGAAGTCATTGGGGGGAAACCTACTAAGTTTTATAATCACCCCGGCTTTGGAACATTGGTGCTTTTGCAGATGCTATCTTCCAGGATAGGGGAAAAGGTAATATTTCACACGTGTCTAGCATTACCTCGTGATGTTGGGCTGTTCAAAGATTTTGTATCTTAGAGCATGTTGAGCATGGAGTCTTGAGGTCTTTGGGGAGTATTGTGTAGTTTTTCCATTGTGTACTCTAATACATGGTTATCCTACATTTTTGCTTACTTTGATGTGGTTTTGAGTGCATGAAGTTGTTGAGTTGTCTTTCATTTGTTCATGCATCATATAGTGAATCTTTGGTTATGGTTGGGAGGTTTATTGGTTTATTTCCTAAAGGTTAAATCATCCCCCACTTGTATTTGAAACCCTTTGGCATTAATTTCCAGCCTTTGGCATCTTGGTGATATCACTTAAGGCCTAGTAATGACTCGTTGTACTCTCAAGCCAATGAGAACTAGTGTTTCATTACAAATGGTATCATCTTGTTCTGTCCTTTCCTAACAAGTAGTCATTGATGTTCATCGTTTTTTGAGATGAAATCCGTTCTTGCCTATTTCTTGTGTGGGAATCTTAAAAAGGAGTAGGATTGTCGGAACATGAAATATATAGCATAACAGGATGTAGCTAACCTGTTTATGATGAACTTCAAGTTACCAGGGAATTGGGTAAAAAAGTGTTTGGAGACACATCTAGGATTTTAAAATCTCATTTTCAGGGGTTTATCCAATGAGACAAGCATGAAATGCATTATAGAGGAATTACATCCCACTAGGAGTGCATACATCATTTGGAGAAATGAATAGTTTTGAAAAGTATCAAATTGGTTTTCAAATGACTGGTTTTTAAAAAGTGAATGATTATTGTATTTTGAAAATGCTTTAATTTTCAAAATCATGTGAAGTGGTATAAAAATAGTTGAACATGGGAAAAGGATGATTTGTAAAACGATGTTGTGATATTTGATGGGATAGAATTTGAAATTCTAATCCCACAGGTGCTAGAGATTGAGATTAATGGAGTTTGTTGTTAGATTAGAAAATAGAACCTGGTAGGGATCATCGAAATTATCCTGAAGAAGCTATAGATAATGTTGTTTCAGCTGAACCAAATATGAACCAAGAGCCATTTCAAAGTACTTTCCATTCTTTTTATACTGTGGACACAAGGAACTGGAGGAATGAGCCATGACTTCAGGATCATACCATCCAGTTCAAGAAGCCGAATCCACCTAATTTGTGGGAAGATTCTGAACCTGAGAAGGAAGAGCTATTCGTTATGTAGGATGAATCATATCTTCGACTTCATTAGCACACCAGTAGAGCTAAAGGTCAAACTGGAGACATATATGCTCGAGGATATTGCACGTTAGTGGTCGGATTTATCGGTGCATGTAAAATTGTATGAAGGACTTACATGAGAGGATTTTGAGGAATTGTTCAATAAACAATTCTATCCTCACACATTCATGATCCATAGAACGACGAACTTCTTTAGCCTAAAATAAGAGAGTCTCTATGTCATGGAGTATGCATCTAAGTTCATGAACTTAGTATGATTTACACCAAAAGTCATAGCAAGTGCCTCTTTGAACGCACACATCTTTGAATCAGGGCTACGACATGAGATTCGATCAAAGATTGAAGTACTTTGTATTAAAGGCAATACAAAGATGGTGAACAGAGAAATTGTGGTTGAATGTGATATCACAGGATCTATGGTGGGAGGCATGATGAAACCTATAAGAAATGGTGGGAACTCAACCACTACGAACAAGAGGAAAAGGGACACTTATTTCCAGGGTGAAAGTGGAAATCAGAACCCGATGGTTGGATCCGTAAACCTTCTTTCATGACCCCAGAGCAAAGTAGGTTTCTTTTCAATGTGGTTTTCATGAGATCATAAAGCAGGATTGTATGACACAACCTAGAGAATTTCATAATTGTAATAAGATGGGACATCTTTAGCAGTATTGTCACAGTGCTCCAAGGTCAGGTGCTTGAGACACTTCTCAGCTATCTCAAGCATCATATGCTTCGACTGGACAAGGACAACAGAATCAGTCTTGTCAATAGAGCATATCTATCCATGGTGATTCTAAAAATATCATGAATCCTCAACCAGGGAAACCTCATCAAGGACACAAGGAGAATAGTATAGTGAAAGAAGAAATTGTTTGGAGATGAGAAGATGATTATCAATAATCAGGCTAGAACATCTATAGTGATATGAACGATTCTTTTGAAATCTACCTTTGTGCTAGAATTTTTTGATGCTACTGCATCACATTCCTTTATTGCTTTTGGTGCTATTGGAATTCCATGTTTACAACTTGAAATGATGATATCTCTTTTGAAACTACAAACCCCTCATAGTGAAAGAGAATGTCAAGCCATTGTGAGTATATCATTTTCAATATCAGTTGATGGAGAATAACTAAAAAGGGACTTAGTGATGTTGTATATAGATGTCTATGATATAATCCTATGTATGGATTGGCTGACAACGTTCAAGGCTCAAATTGAATGTTATAGGAGAACAATTAGTTTCATGAATGAGGATAACATCGAGCATCTCTTTTGAGGAGAGATGATTGTAAAAAAGGTGCAAAGTGCTTGTGGTCACCAATGGATGGAACTATATCTTACCAATTGGATATTTTGACATTGGCATTAATAAAAGTGATCAAGGAAAATAGTTTTACAGCTATTGTGGTTGAATTTCCTGATGTCTTTCCGAAGAAATTCTCAGGGTTACCACCTCTAAGGGAAGTAGAGTTTATGATTGATCTCTTTCCAGGTCCCAGTCCTATTTCCCTTCCATCTTATTAGATGGAACCAACAAAATTACTGGAATTTAATGTGTAGTTAGAGGGGCTGGAAAGCAAGGGTTTCATTCGACCATGTATATCTCCATGGGCAGCACCAGTTTTGTTCGTGAAAAAGGTAGATATAACTCTTCGATATCTATTGACTATTGTAAGCTTGACCAAGTTATGATAAAGAATAGATATCCACTTCCACGAATTTAGGATCTATTCGATCAATTATGGGGATCTCAGTTGGTCTCCAAGATTGACATGCGATCAGGATATCACAAATTGAGAGTTCGTAAGGAGGATGTTTCAATGAGTGATTTCTGAAGTATATATGGACACTATGTACATGTATTCATGACTTTAATCCTAAAAAATGCACCAACAGTCTTCATGGATTTGATGAATCAGATATTTCAAAAAATCCAGATTCTTTTGTTGTAGTGTTTTTGGAAGAAATTTTGGTCTATTCAAAGGCAAGAGATGATCATGAAGTTCACCTATAAAGAGTGTTACAAATATTGAGAGATCATGGTTTGTAAGCCAAATTATCAAAGTATGATTTTTGGATACAGGATATACGTTTCCTTGACCATGTCATTTCTGTGAATGGTGTTTATGTAGATCCTTAAAAGATAGAATCCATTTTCTCGTAGAAACCATTGAAGAATGTGTTCAATATATAATGTTTTCCTCATTTTACTGGTTAATACCGATGCTTTGTGCATGATTTCTCACAACTAGCTTCAGCAATGAAAGATCTGAAAAATAATAATGCTCCATTCCAATGGATAGATGAATGTCAGAAGACTTTCCAGGAACTAAATGTTCGGCTTACATCAGCACCTATCTTGACCATTCTAGAATCAGGATAGGGGTATGTGGTGTATTGTGATGCTTCAGGATCAGGGTTGGGCTATGTTATCTTGCAAATAGATCACCCTGTTTCTTATAGTTCAAGGAATTTGAGGGTTCATGATAAGAAGTACCCAAAAAATGAATTGGAGGTCGCTATAGTCGTTCATGCTTTGAAAACATGGAGACATTATCTCTATGGTAAAACATTTACTATGCTTATATACCACAAATGCTTGAAACACATTTTCTCACAACGAGATTTGAATCTGAGGCAAAGAAGATGGATGAAGTATCTCCAAATGTTTGACTTTGACTTGATGTATATTCTAGGGAGAGGAAATTCGGTATCAGATGCATTGAGTAGATAGTCATATGCTTAGTTGGCGAAGGAAGCCTCATATGAATGGAAGTTGATGTTGGTCTTAGCAGACAAGCATGTGTAATGTGAAGACTGTGTTGATGTTGTGGTTTTATTTTCTACTATGCTTGTTCCTAATTTAGTAAAAATAATCCATGAGGTACAAACATATGATGCAGAATGTCTGGTTATATGTTCAAAACTCAATGGTGGAGAGACCATTGAGGGATGAAAATGTGATGGGGGTTCTGTTTTCTGTTTCATAGATTGGATGGTTGTACCTATGGTTTTTCAGGAATAACTCCTTCATGCTTACCACCATTCAATATGGGATGTAAAACCATGTACACAAAAGATGCATAAGTCATTGAAGGAATAATTTTGGTGGAGCGACATGAAGAGGAAGGTGGTCGAGTTCGTCTCGTGGTGCATAACTTATTAGAAGGTCAATGTAGAGCATCAGAGACCAGCTGGTATGTTATAATCGTTTCACATCCTAGTGTGGAAATGGGAACGAATAGCAATGGATTTTCTTACCGGTCTTCCAAGAACAGTCTGGAAACACAATTCCATTTAGGTGATAGTGGATTGTCAAACCAAATCAGCCAATTTCATCCCTATTCGTGAAACTCATATGCTGTAGGATATTTTTCAAATATATATCCATGAAGTGTTTAAGAGGCATGGTTTACCAGTGGAAATAGTCTCATATAGAGATCTGGGGTTCACATCTCATTTTTAGAAATCATTACAACAAACCCTTGGAACTCAGTTGATTATGAACACCGCGTATCATCCTCAAATGGATTGAAAATATGAGCAGATGATACAAAAATTGGAAGACATGTTGTGGGATTGTGTAATGGATTTTGGTCACTCATGTAGGATAATATACCCTTAGTGAATATCTCAAACAATAACAGTTATCAAGCCTCTATATGCTTGGCTCAATTTGAAGCATTGTATGGGCGTCCTTGTCATTCTCTACAATGGTTGGTGGAAATGGATGAAACATCACTATTCAGGACAAGCCTTGTCCAAGAAACAACAGAGATGATCCAGTTGATGAGAAAGAAAATGGAGATAGATCAGAGTCATCTGAAGTCTTATGCAGATCATCGTTGATGACCGTTGTCGTTCACTGTGGGTGATCATGTCTTCTTGAGGATATCTCCAAGTATTGGACATCACCATTTCAGGAAGCTGAGAAGGTTATATTTGGGATACATCGGCCCTTTTGATATACTAGAATAGGTCAGAGAGGAGTCATATCGGTTGGAATTACCACCATAGTTTAGTTCTTGGCATAATGTGTTCCTTGTATCCCAGTTGAAAAAGTATCACCCTTATCCTGACCATGTGATCAGATGGGATCACATTGAGATATAACCAAAAGAAACACTGGTACATATTCTAGTGAAGATCAGGGATAGAAAAGATAAATTCTTGCATTGGAAAATCATCGGCCTAGTGCTGGGTTTATGGCAACATGATCATATTTAGGAAGAGACTTGGGAACGTGAGAAGGAAATAAAAGATCAGTGACCGGAACTCTTTTTGGCCAGTAAAGGATTTCTACATTCTAAGGATAGAAATACCAATGGTGGGGAGAGTGTAGTACACCCTATTTTGGGTACACAACCCTCTTTCCTCGCGTTTTTTAATTGGTGTGTCTTTGATTAAGTTTCCATAAAACAGAGAGTTTCCATAAAATAGAGAGTTTCTATAAAATAGAGAGTTTCTATAAAATAGAGTGTTTCCATAAAATAGAGAGTTTCCATAAAATAGAGAGTTTCCATAAAATAGAGAGTTTCCACAATATAAGGAGTTTCTATAAGCTGGGTTGTTTCCATAAAGTAGGATGTTTCCATAAATTGGGACCAAAAGGAAGGTTGCATGATCCATACACAGTTGGCACAAACCGTGTGGTCAAATCTTTTTTAGAGGTCAAATCTAGATCCTATTTTCTAGAATCTTAATCACTTTTTTCTATTTATTTCGTTCTGGCATAAAAACACCCCTAATTAAAGATTACTCTTCCTAGAAGGCTATAGAACCCTCCCCACACGAGTTGAAGCCATTCTGAATCCTCCTTTGGTGATTTCGAGTCCGATTCTTGAGGTATGTCATCATTCTTTACAGATTTGTCATGTTTTCTTAGATATGATTAGATCTACTTCTTCGATCCCTATTATTCTCGGATCATAACATATAGTGGGTAGATCTAAATTTTTTGATTTCAAATATTTCAATGTTGAGTCATGATATTTCTAGGATAAGAGATCAAAGGCCTCTCCTGGAGGATCGACCCGCTTCCTTGAACATTCTTCGTCTGTTGTTAATGATTCGTCAAAACCTTTGAGGTAGGTGGATTCCCTCTCGACTCCTCTAGCTATAATTTGTTGGAATAGATTAAAATTGGTTTACTGATTGTTAAATTTAAGGAAAATATTCATTTCTGATGATTTATGGTTTTTGTGAAATTGCGTGATCTTATTAAATAGTTGAGAAAAAGGGGGTAGATTTATAGGTTTTTTTCGAAAGGGTAAATCACCTCCCACTTGTATTTGAAACCCTTCATAATTTATTTCCAGCCATTAAAATATTGGGGATTTATCCTAAGGCATAGTAATGACTCGTTGTACACTCAAGCCAATGAGAATTGGCAGGTCATTACAATAATCATAATCAATCTTGATAAACAATGTGATTGTAACATAAAACTCTTACCACATAGGTAAATTTAAAAAAAAAATACTCATGATGGGATATCATTAATATAAAATTAAAATATTATTTGGGTAAATTAATAAATTGAATTACATGTAAATATGGGTTTATATACACCTCATAAAATAATCTATTTCCATAAAATAACATATGTCTAAAGGAATGAAAATTAAGACAAAACCCCCTTAGTGATTTGTTAACTTCTGAACCATAAACCCCATCTATGATATATAATCAAAATTATTTTTAAAAACAAATAATTTTTTTGATAATTAATAAAAATATGATTTCATGAGATTTATATACATCACATAAGTGAAATAAATTGTGAATATGACATGTTTCTCTTGGATGTTAATTTTTTTGATAGAATTCCCTTACCTTAAGTATCGACTTCCATCATACTCATTCAAAACTCACTTATAATAAATATATGCTCATTATAAATATATAAAATAACTATATTAATATATATCTCATAAAATAATTTATTTTCTTATGACCTTTTGTTACTTATTTTAACATTTCAATGTTAATGTCATGTTTCTAGAAATAATTGATTTTTTTCACATATGTTTTTACATGTTACTTCTTGATCCTCATACATTGACAATAGTTTATTCAAATAGGAAAAATTATCAATGATATAAATACCATATATATTCAGTATATATATTTTTTATAGTAATCCATAAAATTTAGTGATGGTAAATGAAATATATTTTTTATCGAGATGATATTCCATATGTATATATGGATGTTCTTCCGTTTTACGTATTGGATAAAAAATGAAATTTAAATGATATATTACATTTGATGAATATTAATTTTCATATATACACTTATATTAATTAAAAAAATCTGTAAATCTTTTTATTTAAATCATGAATGAATCACATCGCTTTATGAGGAGGTAGTCTTCCAAAAAAAGTGTGATGTTATCATAATATAAAAAAAATGGAAAAATGGATTTAATGTGTGATTATAAAATTATATAAGAATAAATATCATGAATATAATATATAAATAATAAATACATCCTTATTACTATTGTAGAAAGGATGTTAGGAAAAAACTAATGGCATTGTTTCGTGAGGTTGTTGTCTACCGTATACAAAAATAGTGATTTCATAAACCATTTTAGGGATGTGGAGATCATTGTAAGTCATTCAATTACCAAAATAACATATAAGTATATGGATGTTACTATGATAATTATATAATAATTATACAATATTAATTGATGAATTTGGGGAGGTAAATAAAATAAAGATGTTCCCAGAAGAACATTACCTCTTCTACAGAAATTCCCCTACCGTTTAAACAAAATCCTTCTATTGTTGGATTTACTTCAGAAACATGTATTCTAGGATGTAGGAATAGATGTTGGGAAGTGATTTTGGTATTTTTTGGCTCAAAAAAATAGTTTGGAATGTGGAAATAATGGAGGAGATGGGGTTCCCTTTAAAAGTTGGGGGAAAACACACACTTTGTATTTTTGAAACAAAATATGTTCTCATGGGTTTTTCTTATTTCATAGTTTTCAAAATTAGACAATTATTCAAAATAATAAGTTTAATAGTTGAAATATTTCCCAAAAATAGAATTTAGAAATTTTTATAGGTTATTATTAGCTATATCAATTTAGTTAACCCCAAGTAAACACAATTTGCCTTAACTGTGATAAATAATTCTTAAGGCATTCACTATTCATTTTGAACAAGAATTAATTTTAACATATTATAGATATTAAATTGTTTTGATTGAAAATATGGAATCTATTTTAAAAATTCAACAAACATAATTGGATAATATTTATAAAAAATTAATCCCACATATGCGATGAGAAAACATGTTTTTAAAGTGAAAATGTATTGAAGATTACAATATTTTTCTATTAAAAATAAATTTGAAATTGATTTAAATTACCAAAATTGAATTAACTATTATAAAAATGATGTAATTTTAATTTATGAAAAATTTTAAATATAATTTAACTTTATAAATTTTTTTAATGTTAGTTTAAACATAAAATTCAATATTTTTCAGTATTCTTCTAAAAACAAATCATCTTATACAAAATCTATGAACTAACCCAAAAATAACAATAATATTAAATTTTAAAAACAGTTTTTATTTTTTTAATATTGATTTTATAGGGATTTTTAAATTTATTTTTAAACATCGTGTGCAATAAAAGGTAGAAACACCATTTTTTAAACAACATTATTATGAATAAGATAACATTTATTATTAAATATTTTATCGAAATAAATTTTAATGTTTAATAGTTTAGTGTAACTATATAATATAAAAATCATTAAAATAATTCAAAAAAATATTTTTTTATTTCATTGTTGTAGGACAAATTTGTTTTCAGAAAAATATATCTTTTTCGAAAACGATTTCAATTACTTTTTAATAATTTTAATTTTAATTTATAATTTATTGGTCAAAATATAATTACATAAATATACAATTGTAAAAAATATTTTATAATTCATTTAATATTAATCATACCAAACATTCAAATGGTATGGTGATAACAATCATATTAATTATTAATATTTGAGTTATATGGAATGTTTTTTCAAACTCTTTGTTTTGTGTAAAGCAAGATTAGTTCATTATTATGTGTAACACAATACAGACATAGAGATGTTTTTAATGAAATATAAATATAGTGTTACTTATTACTCAATCCAAAATTACTGTATCATGTCACAAATAATACGGGGGAGACAAAAAATATAATGGAAAAAATATTTTCATAAAATCATGGGGTGTTACTTTCTCTCCATTTTAAAAAGAATTTTTCCGTTGACATTCATCTTAGTGATAATATTTTTAGAATTGAAAAATTCCTTCATTGAAATACATGTCATACAAATGAATAATGAAGCATACCTTAAAAAGGGAAATTCGGGGAAAAATGGTTACCAAAATTTACCAATAACTACATTTCTACATACTAGAAAATTAGTGGGTAGTAAATATTTGGACATGGAAGAGAAAAATAGATAATTACAAAGGGTGATAAAGTTCACTAAACAGAAGAAATTAAGTGATACAGATAATTTTACTAACTATAAAACCACATACCAAAGATGTTTCAAAAATATCATTGATATCATAAAAAATAGTTATAGATAAACAACATTATATATCAATATCCCTTTCATCATTTTTATTAATTTTCATGAAAATGTATATATAATTAATTACATTCCCTTTTGTATGAAAAATCTCATCCATAATTTATAAATTGATCAACTAAACATTCTACTCTTACTCTATTAAATCTTGTTGAGTTTATTTCATTGGAATCACTAAAGTATCATAATATCCATAAATAAAATGAAATGTAATTACATATATATATATTTATTTATTTATGTATCATCCAAAAAATGGTGAGAACAAGTTATCAAAGATGGATAAATAATCACATGGTGATAAAATAGTTTAAATTTTATATCCCCATAAAACGTTTAACTTAAACCCTTCCATAAATGGTCAAACTATTACCCTTAAATATGATTGAATGCCAAAACATTGAAAATATGTTTACTTAATATTTGAATTGAAATTATATTTAATTCCAATATAACAAAATGTGACTCCTCATTGTCACATACCAAAAATGAGAAGAACATTATACTTAATTCTATCAAAACATGATAGTAACATGAAGTACCATAAATCATTATTTAAAGCCTGTGCGATTCCTCATTCTTTAAATAAATCATAGATTATTCGATCTATTAATTTAATCCAAAAAGTCAATAAAATCTTTCAATGATAGGATAAACCAATTTTTCTATAAAATGATAATCAGTTCTAAATTTATTTGTAATATTCAATTTACATATTCATATCAGACATCTCATCATCCCTACATCAATATTTTAGTTTCTGGAACATATTAAGGATGTATTCAAAATATCACGTTCCCATTAAATTTTTTTCTATCCCATATGTATTATTCAACATATTATTTAAAATACATATAAATTTCTTATAATAAAATAATTTTTATACATTTTATGATTTAGATAACACATTATTTGTATTCCAATACATAAATAACCCATTCGTCCCAATTCCTTCTCAAACCATTATCTAGGAATTATCACATCATTCTTAAATATCCTTTTCCTTCCACGTGTATGTTGTAGTCTTTTCATCTTTAGTAATATAACCATTATTCATGCAACCCTACATATTTTTCTCAGTAGATTTCCCCTCATGAAATTTATTTGTATAATTCACATACATTTCAGGTTTAAATAATAAAAGAGTTGATTATATCATAGAGAGACCAATATTTACATCCATTTTGTAAACTGAACTATTCTAATCCCTTGTAGTTACATGACTTGTGACCAACTCCACAATCAGAACAGATTCCCATTCCATTGATATGTTTTATTGGATGATTAGATCAACATTCATGTGATATAAGAAATTCAATCTTCTTTGATCTATGGTTATAATCACCCAAATTATATGTAAACTGAATCCTTCTATTATTTTTTCAGTCTGAGAGTTGGTTAGGTACATGTTTTTAATCATGTTCTGTGAAAATTGATTAGGAATATTAAAAAATCAATTACTCAAATCATACTCCCATTTAAATTCTCATAAAAATTCATCCAACATATTCAATTATATTATAGTTCCCTTTGGTACATTCCATTGACTATGTCTAGAAATAATAGTGTGATAAATACTAATCATAATAGAAAATCACATAGTCTTAAAATCATTTAGGGGTGTAAATAAATATTTGTTATTTTTAGTCTATGACACCTTAGGTTAATCCTATTTCATTAAGAGTGATCATATATTTAAATTCTTCATGATGATTTCGAAAAAGTTTCTTTTAATTTGAAATGAATATCCTCCATGTTTGTCAATCCTACTGTATATCAAGGACCATTTCTGTTTAAAATTCTCTGATAGAGTCTAGATCAATATGATGGTTTCAGAGAGGTTACGTAAAGCTACAAATGGGCCAGATCTTCATCTACTTGTAGGATATAGATAGATATGTAATTTTAGGAAACTACTCACACTACCCTTTACCAAAATTTCAGAACATTTTTCTATAATTTCTCTCAATCTTAAACATATCCGTAGATACATTCCTATACATATCATTAAAAATATCCCATGGGATCTCACAAATGTCTTCACATCATAGATTCCAAAAGATGAAAATAAATTTATTTTTATACGAAATATAGTGAAAAATGATTCTAATACATTTATATTAATCAATTTTTTAGAATATTCATTACATTACACAAACACATTCCTGATAACCATAATAGTTTACTGCCTTTAAAATCTTGGACCACAATCTTATAATATTCCAAATGGTCTTTAATGTCTCCCATAAATTTCTTCCAATTATGTGGTTTTCGTAGGTATAACATACATAAATCCTTCCTTTATAACCCAGGGGAATGAACCATTATAAGGTGTGATATCATATTTTAAATGAGGATAAATAACGGATATATGTATGAATAACATGAAGATAAGAGTATAAATACATGATAATAACATTTTATATCCAACCCCTAGATATCAATGATCATTATCCTGGGTCATTGCATAACAATTGGTATACCTTTCCTAATAGTGGAATTGGTTCACTCCCCAAACCGTCATAGTAGTTAAGGTCTACTCTAATGACCATAAAAACGTACAAATAAACCTACTAAAAAAAGTTGAATCAACATTATATTCATGTCTAACTAATCTGAGTTCACTCCTTAGTCCATCTCAATCTTACTAAACTCAGTTCACTCCCCATTTCATTCTTGTCTTACTAAAATGGATTCACTTCCCATTCTAGTCGTATCAATCTCTTTAGATATGAATATATACCCAACTCATTGGATGGTGATATAGGTCCTAACCATAGTTGGTTATAACATAACCACCATAATTGCTAATAATTTAACCACTATCCTTGGTTATAACATAATAACCCTCACATATTTAAAATAAAACTTATGTGTGTAAAAATAACATAATAAATTCATCACAGGAGTACATATGAAGTGGAGTGGGTTTTATAAAAATTTCATCATAAAAAATCCTTTGGAATATAAAAAAATATCATAATAATTTCATCATCTCGTTAAAAAATAACATGTGGTAACATATGCAGATTTCATAAATATTTTATCATTTTATAACTTATAGAAGAAAAATTCATATATATATTGTCTTCATAATGATAAACCATTCATAGAAGGAATAAGAATGTTTTCCTGGGATCATATCTATAGTAAATAATATATTACCTCAAAGAACTTCTTCTGAGTTGGAAAATATTTTTGAAAACAACTTGGGACATTTCTTGACTGAAATATATTTTTTTAAACCAATTTTTCAACTTAAAACTTAATGAAAATTAATTTCATTAAAAATAACATTAAAACATATACAATATGCATTTATAAATAAGTTAATTTTTTTGAAGAAATTTTCATTTAACATTAAAAAAATTATTTTTTCAAACAAAAAATATTTTGAATGTACTTTAAATTAAAAATATCTTTACAAACATATAATAGAATATTTTAAAAATCACCAAAAACATTTACTAAAGAAAATAATATTTCTGGATTTTTTTAAAAATCATTTAATAAGATAAAACATTTTTAAAATCATTCTGTATGAGTTTTTTTTAAATATATAAATGTATATTCAATGAAATGTTTTTTAGGAAAAAATAAAATTTAATTCATGTCTTATGCGTTATAACAAAGTATCTTATCCCATTTTACATCAAGGAAATGATATATTATATGATTTCATAAATGGGATCATAATCATAAACTATGAAGATAAATGATGACATTGAAAAAAAACCCTTACCACTTTTGTAAAAATGAATAAAAATCCTCATGAAAGGGTATTATTAAACAAAAAATAAAATTTATTATGCATAAATAAATAAATTTATTAAATTATAAAGTGGGTGTACATACACCCCGTAATATAATATAGGTGTAGAAAATAACTTTTGTATCAATGAAGGAAAGTTGAGATAAAAACCCATTGATGATTGGTTAACAATTGAATCATAAACCCCATGAAAGATTAATACATAAATGGATTTGTAAAAAATATATTATTAAGTAGAGGAATAATAATATACATTCAATGGCCGTATATACACCATAAAAATACATATGTGGTTAATATGACATGTTTCTCATGAAAGTAAACAAGCATTACCGAAATCTCATACATTAAGTCTTCACATCATTCATTCTCATTATAATGAAATATATAATAAAAATTAGTTTATTATAAATGTATTATATAACCATATATATTTATATATCATACAACATATTATTTTCTTATGACTTATTAATAATTTCTTATTTTCAATTCCATGTTAATGTTGCGTTTTGGGCAGGGATTGTTTTATTATTTTATATGTTTTAAGTGGTTATTTATTAGACATATTAAATAGATATTGGTATAATTTTCTATAGAATATAAACCATTATATGAATAATATAATTATTTATTATATACATATTTAGGGTAATCTATAAAACTTTGTGATTAAGAAAAAAAATATCGTTCATGGAGACGGTCGATCATATGTACGCATAGACACACTTTCTATTTTCATTTGGGATCAAAATAAATGAAGTTAAATGATATATTATTATATCTGGTGAAATTATATTTCATATATATCACATAAATTCCATAAAACCCATCCCTAATACCTTATATCTAAAACATGAATGAATAACATCGCTTCCTTAGGTGGAAGTTCATTGTACACACAAGCAATGTAATTATACTCGGAAAAACTGCAATAAATTAAGTCATATGTGATATAAATATTAATAATTCCTAAAAAAACATTAATATATATAAACATTTAATCAAACATTATGAAAATAATTTATAGGATGTAATGTAAAAAATAAGTGACATTAGTTAACGAATTGGTCGTCCTCCATAGTGAGAATCATTTATTTCATTAACAATTTGATGGAATTGAAGATGGTTATAGGACATTAACATAAAATAAGAATATATAACTATATTGAAGGGAATGATTTAATTTTATAATAATTTTATAATAATAATTTAATCTGTTGCAGAAGAAATAAGAGAAAGTTTTTTTTTGAAGAACATTACCTCTTTTGTGGTTATTCTCCTTCTCTTTTCACTAAAGCCTTCTTATGATTTTATTATGTCAAAAATAATGACTCTAGGTTGAGAGGATGGAAAATATGAATTTATTTAGTCTATTATCGATATAACCACATAATTTTTAATTTTATATGATGGGAGTATGGGGGGTGTTTTATAAGTTGGGGAGATGACTCACTTGGTATTTTTGAAATGAAATATGTACTCTCTTTTTTATATGTGAAATTGAAAAAATTTGTCCATTTTGGAACCATAAACGTGTAATTGATGAAATAATTACATAAAATAAATTTTATAAAAGATTATTTTTTATATTTTCCCTTATCTTTTTTTTAACCCCTTGGTAAACTGATTTTTACAATAACTGCGTTAAATAATTTTTACTGCATTCACTATTCATTTGGGTAAAACTTTTTCTTCTCCGTACTAGGAATTATAAATTATTGTGATTAAAGATATTCAATACATTTTTTACATTTCATAACAAATAATTTTTTATTTAAAATTTAAAATTAATCCCAAAGACATGACACAGAAAAATGTTTGTAATGGAAAATATTAAAAAAAATTCAAAGTTTTCATATCTTAATTCAATATGAAATTAATTTCAATGTACAATATTTGAATCAAGAATATAAAATTTAACTAATTTTATTTACTAAATAATAATAATATTGTTTATATATATTAATTATTTAAATGAAAATGAATTACTAAATTAATATACTGTATTTTTCACTATTCATCAAAAAATTAAAGATTTCTAAAAAATCAAAACAATTCACCATAATATAATTTTCATATAATTATTTCAAAAAATATTTTTATTTTAATAATTCTTTTTCTAAAACAGTAATAATTTTGTTTTAAAATTTATGTTCTATAAAATCGTGACATTAATGTTTTTTAGAAAAAAAATTGTGTTTAATTGTAAAATTGGATTTATTTTTATCAATTGTCTATAAAGAAAATATAAAGGATTTTAAATAGTTTAATTAATATATATTATATATAAATTTCATTATAATATCAAAAAAATTGTCTTTTTATTTTATTGAGGAAGAACACTTTTGTTTTTATAAAAAATATTCTTTTATTAAAAGAATTCCTTTAGTTCGAAATATGTTCTATTTTAATTGATAATTAATTTTTTCATAATTAGTTAATTATATATACATATTTATACCATTTTTTCCTAATTTAGTTATTCATATTCATATCCTCCACCCCAGTCCCTTCTATTTCTCTCTTCTCTCCCTCTCTTACTCTACTTTCTCATTGTTTCTTCTTCTCTCCCGCTCACGACTCTCTGGGTTTCCACTCTTGGAACAACCTCCGTACACTATGAAGGCTTCTTAGTTCCCCCACTTATCCACCTCTACTACTATTTGACCATTAGTTCCTATACTCTTCTCTAGGTCAGATTTGGAGTGAGTGATACTATGAGGTTTTGGGCATGAAGGTGGGTAGATGTCAAATTTCTAGGTGCTTTTATAGACTATTCTTCTTGCTTGGGTTTCATTCCCAGTGTTGTACTTTTCACTTTAGAGATTATTCCTTGGGTTTCTATCCTAGGGTGACTTCTTCATCCACCCAACCATACTCAGACCTATCAAACTACCGCTCCTCCCTAAGTCGGTTATGGAAAATGGGATACACAAGGGTTTTGGGCCATTCGATCAAGCAGTCATGGAGCCTTTCTTTTAGGGTTTCATACCCAGTTTCCTTTTGGTTTTAAACCCCAAAATTTCATCCTTTTGGCTCTCAACTCCTCAGTTTGATATTTTTTGGTTCTTCCCATGATTCGATTTATCTTATGGGTTTCTTCCTCACTATTTGTTCGTGATCTTAACTGTTGGTTTTGAATTCTAGTATTGGCCATTGGTGGTGAGGTATTGAGATAGTATAGATGGGTGTCAAAATTTTGGTGGGATGTATGAATTACGATGATTATGTGGTTGTGGATCAGAGTCATATATGATCCTTGGTGTAAGTGGAAATCACCGGTGAAGTATCCAATGATGATGATGATGATGTTGATGGTGATGGATCAATGTGATGGCGGTTCAGTGGAATAAGGATAAGGTTGGCAGTGTTGTGATTGCAGTGTCTCTGGTGGTGGTTTAATATGATAGAGATGATTATGGGTGGTGATGGAAGTGATATGGAATTTGATGTGGGATGCACAAGTCCTGAGTTGGGAATTTTTTTTATTTTGAAATTTGAAATATGATAAATTTTGGAAGTTGTTATTTGGTTTTTTAGTAGTGTGTTATAATTTTGTAGGTTGTTGGTTATGTGGTTGTATATTTGTTAGGTTCACACTTAACCTATTGAATTTTCATTCCCAAATACAAAAATATGGATTTTAGAGTAAATGAGTAAATGACTTCTTAGGAAGTGAATTTATTGGAGAAAGAAGCACTACATTGGTTATTATGAACTATTATATATCCTATCTAATTTAAATGACCAATATAAATCATGAAAAATTATTATATAGACACTATATAGTGTCCATTAATATTTTTATATTAATTGTTATTATAGTGTTTTATTAGAACATATGGAAGAAGTGATGGCCTTGACCAACATCATCCTACCCTACGAATCCCATTTGTCTGAGCTTCTAAGGAAGGTTGAATCAATAATCATTTTTCTTGACCAATTCGAAGCCATGATTAAAAACCTGAAGCATGAGTGAAACCAATTAAAAGATAATTTCAATCAAATATCTATCATATCTAAAACCATGTTCATATAACTAGACTTAGAAAATCTCATCATCACACACCATACCCATAACAAATTCATTAAAGTAAAAAAATGAACTATGTATCAAGTCCCCATAGTGTTAATTTTTAAAGAATCTTTCATTAAAATAATAATTATTCTAATTTAATATTGTGGTTAAATTTTAAATTATTAGATAATGAGTTTGAGAAAAATTATATTTTGATAAGATGGATGAAAATATATTTTTGGGAAATATAGGTATTAAATAAAGACACTATTATTATTGAAATAACGAATTTTTAAAAATAAATCATATTTTAAAAAAATTATTACAAAATGATAATTTCATTTTATTATTCAGATGTAATTTTTATTAGTTTCAAAAAACACTTATTTTAAAAAAAACCATTATTTTTCATTAAATTGATATTTTAGATTTAAACTAATAAATTACAATATTTAGCGAATTATTTTGATAAAATAAATAATATTTTTTATATTATAACATCAAAATTGTCTAATAGGTCTTTTTTCATATTTTTTTGGCATAATTGAATTTTTGGTCAAATATTAAATATGGTATAAGAATATAGTATGTATTTTGACATCATAAAATCACAAAAATATATATAATAGATACTATAAATATTATCCAAGACTAAATATTTTCTCCACTAATATAATATAACATCAAAATTATTTGATTAACTTTTTAAACCCTTAATAAATTCCTCCAAAACATATATTATATTTTTAGTTTTAAATATAAAAACCTTTTACACGTGAATCACATTCCCATAGAAATTGTGATTTTATTAATGATTTCACATATTATCCATATAAAATAATTAAACTCACCTCCTTTTAGGTGTAACTTTGGTAAAAAACGAGTTGATTTTTGTGGTTTGGTTTATTTTTTTTATAATGAATTCCAATACTATCATTAGAAATTAAAATAAAATTATACACTTTTTTATATAAAACCCCACCCAACCTCCAATTCATGTTCATTCAAAATTCATGTAGAATTAGATTAACATACCCTCCATTCTTTATATCCCTCTAAAGGTTCCCATATTTTCTTAAAAATTAGCTTCCAAGTTTTGTATAAGTGCCCTCTCATGTTAAGGGATAGAATCATTTTCATATTTATTCTAGGACATTCCTTTTATTATGCCTTTTAATTTCCAATTTTTTCTACTTTAGATAATTTGTTAAACACAACTCTCTCTATAATTACGAATTAAAATTGCTTATAAACTCTATTAACTATAATTAAATTCTTCTATGAACCTTTATGTAACCCTATAATTTTATAGAAATTATCCTCTTATTTCTCATGTCAAAATTTTATGTATTGAATACCTATCTCCATTTCCAATAAAGGACATTAAAATAGTTTTAAATATACATAATGGATTGGGGACATAAATTATCTTACCCATGAACCTTAATAATTAGATTAAAAGTGACTAAATAAATCATTATTCTATATGATTTATGTTTCATTGTTTACATGTACATGTTTTAAATGCGATTGGTGGTCCTACAATTATATATCCCTCCAATAAATTGGTTAATATTTTTAATCTCTTCATATTACATGTAAAGTTGATATGAGGTTATCTTAATAACACAATATTATGACTTTTTGGTTGATATCCACGAATTATACTAATGATAATATGTTTTTTATTATTTAGAAATTCCAAGGTGTCCATCATTTTATTATCCTATATTATGATTTGATTTTCATGTTTATATTTCTAAACCATATTATGTCTCCTTGAGGATTCCATATGATGACTTGTATTACTTTTTTCATGATAAGATTGGATATATCTAATAATGTTCTTTATATCTCAGCCCTTTCTTATGTGCATTCTATGTTTTAAAGGATGGAGGAAATTTAACTTGATGTTATCTGGTTTTAGTTCATGTATTTATATTTATGTATTATATTGTTATGATACGTACCAAATTACCCAAATACACTAGGCCTCCTGATTTTTTTTAATGTTTATCTATAAACAATAAATTATGATAAAATTGAATTCATGATACGACCTTTCATAGTTGGTATTAAAGGTAAACCATATAATTTTTATAGGATTAAGATTATCAATCTCTACATAATTCCATAATTATAAGACTAACCATATGAAAATATTCCTAAATTTTTGTAAGTCATAGAGTAATTGGTATCAATAAAAATTCAATTTGTTCATGAAACTTTAATTTTATTTGTATCTATAACATTTCCATGTTGGGTTAATAACCATGAAAATATGTTATTGAGATAGACTCAATCATCACGTGGTCAAATGCTATGAGCCTTTCTATAGAAATGGTTTGATACTCTTAGTTAATACTCTTTAATAAATTCAATATCTCATTATGAACTATGAATTTTGTAATAAAACACACATTATATTTTTTATTAGAAAATTAATCCTTGATAACATTGATTGAGACCAAATAATTCATAGCTTAAGTAATATATATCATTTATATGATACCACATAAATATTCATGATTTAGTGTTAATTTATATAATATTTTAGTAATATTGAACCCTAATATTTACACTATTGTTTATTAAACAACAGAAAATAGGTGAAACTGTGTATACACAAAATTATTGGGGAAATGCGATGATTACACAAATCTGAATCCCAACCCAATGAGGGTAATAGTGAGGAACATAATGAAAAAAATCTCCAATAAAAAAGGGTTTGAATCTGAATCTAAATTAGGAGGTACCCATAAATACCCTAAAGAATGTGAAATATGAAATTGATAAATTATACTGCAAGAGCCTTTAAATTTATGTTGATATTCTGATCCAGTAGTCAAAAAATATAGGATCAACTTTGTTTAAGAGACAATCTTTTTCCATCAATTCTTTTAATAATAGATGTCCATTCTAGAAAATTATCATAAAAAAGGACCAAAAGATCAAAATTAGATGTTAATCAAAAATGTGAATCTATATCAATATATTGAATTAATTGACTCGAAGGAAATTTTGGAAAATGTTTTATGAAAAATATTTTTCACACACTCCGCAACATAAAAACGAGAGATATTTCGTTAGCATTATGGAAATGGATAATTATTCCATCTAGGTTTATAAACTGAAATTCACAAAACCTATAATATATAGATTCACATTTTTCATCTTCCCCAAATTTCATACTGATATATTCTTTGAAGGGATAATAGCGAGTATATGAAAAGATTGTGAAACTAATGAATTTAACATCTAATAGAAAATTGTCTGTTGTGCCCCCAAATTTTAAATCAGGATAAGATAATCTCATGGCTCTCAACAATTTAGAGATAATTTGAAGAGATTGAATACTCATTATAGTGATGTGATGAGAATGTAACAATAGGTAAATAAATTCTAACATCACACTTATCAAATATGTGGGATGGATGATACCACAATTTTCTTGTACGAGACAAGGAAATTCTTCAGGTGTCTGAAGGAAGGGTACATAGGTAGAGATTACTAATGTAAGAAATGAACCGATGTGATGGAAGAATAAAACCCTCTATTAAACCCTCATCATATTGACTAATGTTTCAACTGCAATGAATAAGTTAATTATTCTAGTCAATTCACTAAGACATGGGTTGTCGATTAGTACTGATGAAAAAAAGCTCCAAGGCATTGAGAACAGGGGAATGATAATTCCACCACAACTATTGAGGTGGATCTAAAAAATATTATGGTGATAGTTATGTGAGTATTTAACTCAATAATAAAACATGTAAATTTTGATTATAGTTATATGAAGTACTTAAAATCACAAATGTATACTAGATATATTAAAACACTGCCTCAAAATATTGATGTTCAGTTATCAATGAAGATGAAAATGGGTAAATTATATGATTTGAATCATATTAAACACCCTCTAAAACCTGTTTTGGGATAAATTTACCATAAAACATATGATAATTACTTTAAAAGAACTCAATTAAGTTATGATAATGTATTGTATTTCTAAATATAAATACAACACGCATCTTTAAAAAAGGAAACCACTCTCTATATCAGAAATCATCCAAAGATTATATACAACTTCAATGAGGAGGCTGAATATTCTTTTTATTATCATAAGAAACATTGATAATATTTCAATATGATAAATAATATCTTTCTAAAATAATTACACCCTTATAAATGAGCATCCTTGGTAAAATTAATATTGTGATTGAATTCACTAATGTGTATTTTGAAGACTAACTTGATCTTCACATGAGTTGCGTGGTTCAAATTTCAAAAAATCATATACCAAGAGTCCTTAAAATATCTATGATTCTATATATAAAAGACACTACATAATGAAAGGATATAGGAAATAATCAATAAGAGAATAAGGAAAATGGTTTCATATTACCATGTTCTCCACCAAGTGGTCACTAGTACTCTTTATCATGAAAAAGGATTGGTCAATATGCCTCATCATTTTTATTGCGACCATAAAAGGATGAAAATAAATTACAAGAATCCCCTAAAATAGATCAATGAATTGTTTCACCATATTTATGGAATATATTATTTCATTAAAATGGATCTTTTGTCTGAATATTATCAATTAATGGTGATGAAGGAGGATACCCCGCAAGAAACAATTCTTTAGTTGTACGGGCACTACAAGTTCTTTGAAACTCCTCCGAGACTCTCTAATGATCTTGAAATCTTCATGGACATGATGAGTATTATATTTATGGATCAAAATGACAAATTTGTTTCTGTTTTACAGATGAGTTTATTATCTACTCCAAAATAAAGAATGAATATGAAGATAATTTTATGTTTTTACTAAATAAATCATGAAAGGTTAAATTAATTACAATATATATTAAATGATTTTTAAGAGGGAGAAAGTGTCATTTCAGGTGATATATATCAATATAAATTGGATATCAATGGATCATTTAGAAATCAAGGCAATTGAATAATGAAAAAAACCATCATCTAAGATGAAAATTAGTATTCTGCATGGATTACATGGTAACTATCATCAATTTTTGAAAAACTAGTTGCAATTTACAATCATAAAAAAAATAAACTTTGAAGGGAGAGATTTTTGGATGGACCGATGGTTTCCTATATAGAATTAACCGGTTTTCATGGAAGTTAATCACTAAAATTATGGTAACATAACCCTTCTGTAGGGATGGATTTTAGATCTATAATGATGTGTCCAAAAGGATCTTGGGGTGTGTAATCATGTAAGATAAATATGTTATAGCATATCCCTCCCAAAAATTAAGTATCAATGAGAATAAAATCACAAAAAATGATCTATGATTTCTATAGTGATCTTCCCATTCCATATATGGTTACATTATCACTATAGAGAAATTTGTGACCTATATAGGGATTATAATTATCTAGTCTTAATAGACTTGGATATTACATAATTTTTATTGAATATTCAGAACTTTACCAAAGTAGATGCCTGGGGGCCATAATTGATTAGTGTCCATAGAAACTTGGAGCACAATGTTCTACCTTGGTGTTGATTTTAAATGTTCACAAAGATATTCCAATTTTTTACTCCCACATAATTATTTTTTTCATAACATAGGGAAGTAAAACATAAGAAATAGTGATCTTAGATAACCATTAAGGGTAAAAAAGGAGATACATGATCATAAGATATACATTATTATATAATAAAATGGTAATAATATTTTAAAACGATACCCTACAAATAAAATATAATAATACTCATTAATGTAATAAGGATTGGTAGTTCATAAGACATGAATCATATTATAATCGAAGAACATGAGCAGTGATAGCATAACAATGGAATAAAAAAAAGATTTATGCCATACACATCATATTATAAGTTTTTAAACATGTATAAATAGAAAATGGTTCACTAATTAAGTTGAGTTAATGAAATAATAAACTTTCATACAAATATGGACATGACACCTAGTCTATACATATCATTATGGTCATGAAAGACAAGTCCAAGTAGAACATTATTTACATTTAATTAGGTTCATGTATAATGATATGAAATATTAAAAAGTTTCAAAAAAACATTATGAACGTGTAATCAGGTTCATGTATAACATTGTTAACACCTAATGATGGTAAAAAATAACTTATATACTCATGAGTTATCAACCATTTCCCAATTAATTGTAGGATAATATAGTCCCCACCAATCCCATTATATTCATTCATATATGGGAGACAAGATAAAAAACATTCACTTTATCATAACCTATGAAACGAATTGTGTATTATAAAAATTTCATTATACAATTACTTATTAAAAAGAGAATGGTTTCAAAATCATTTCATCATATCATAACCCTTTAAAAGAAGTCACTTCCAAAATCATTTTATGATGATATAACCTATAGAAAGAAAACTATTTTCACAAACAAAGTTCCATAATAAACATTAACTATTCAATGAAATAATAAGAACATAATAATTGAATCATATAATTAGTAAGTGATAAGTAATATCTATGGATTTATTCATATACGGAAAATAATTTTCAATGTATCATTTAAAACATTTATTGAGTAAAACATCAAATCTGCTTTTAAAAATTAGTTTTTGGAAAAAAAATATTTTTAAAATATTTTATTTTGAAAATTACCATAATAGTTATAAAGAAATATGTAAACCTCATTTTAAATAGTTTTTATAATGTAAATTATTTTTCAAATAAATGTACCTAAATATTATATTAAAATATAAGCCAAAAACACTTTTCTATAATATTTTAAGAAAACATGGATATTGAATAAAATAGATTTTTGAACCGAGAGATAAATAAAGTTATATATTCATAAATTTTTTTATTAATTTTCATAAGTACCCAATAGTGGAAATATATAACCATTACATAAAAATATAATGAATAACCATGGGATATGATTATTCATGACTATTATTGTAATATGAACTATAATGTTTCATCAATGTAATGATAATCATAAGAAATCCTGATGAACCATGAGATTGTAGAAATAAAATACAACCAAAATGGTAACATTGAATCATAATAGTTAGCAACTAATAGAACAATATGAATCTTAAAATACACTTATAATAAGTAGGTTAATTATATAACATTTCAATAGGCATCATTTAGGCATTGTAAAATAATATTCGTTAATAACATAACATGTGTCTCAAACAAGGCGATTCGAGAAAAAATTACCTTACTGCTTTGGAAACATTGTAACCATAACCCCCTAAAATTGAAATACATAATGGTATTTTTAAATCAAGATAATATTTAGAAATATAATCATAAAATACATCAATGGACACACCACATATATGAAATAGGTGGTCTAGATGGATTGTACTCAATGAAAATAAAAGTGAGATATAAATCCCTTATACTTGAGTATATTTTAAATCATGAGATCCAGGAAAAAAATTAAACATTTAATATAGTGTAAAAAATTTAAATCATGACATAAAATTTCACAGATCAATATATACAACATATGAAATAATCAATTCATGGATATGATATAAATCTCATAAAATAAAAGTGAGACAACAAATCCCCTAACCAAAATCCTTGACATTATTTTTACAAAATCAAACATCCTTTATAATAAAAATTTGCTTCTTATAAATGTACCAAATTTACCTATTTTGATATAAAATACCATATATATTTTTATTATGAGATTATATTACCTGTTTATTAACAACTTTATATTAAAGTTACACTTCATGTAAAAAACACATTTTCCTTTTTCCATAGGATTTGATTTTTTATATTTGTTGTTCCATTAAATAAATCATGATTTCATAATGTAAATTATTATTGACATGATATAATTATCTTATATATTCTTCTTGAGTTAAATACACCATTCCTGGATATGGTAGGCAGTACTTAAGCAGGAACATGGTTTTCATTCTCACGCTAGAATGAATGAAAAAAATATAAAATATATTGTCATTCCACAATATTTTTTATGTGATAAATATCAAATTTTTTATTAAAGACATTATTAATGCATTATATGTATATAGTGAATTAATCAGAATACTTTGTGAGGTGGTAGTCTATCATACACAAGAATGGCGTTATTATTTTTCCACAAAATGAAATTCATGAACATATGTTTTATAATATAATTATAGATTCATAAATACATCATATATATCATATATATAGTATATAAAAAACAATTACATGATTAGTATCCACCATGAGATGCAGTAATTGAATAAATAATTACAATGGCTCATAAGGTAGTAGCCCGCTATTCAAAGGAACAACAATTGTGCATCTCATTTAATGGACGTTTGTGAAGTTGTTGGTCATAAAAATAACATATAAAACATATTATCAAATTTATTATACATATTTTATTATATAATATTGTTATAATAATAATTTAATGGTATGATAAGGAATTAAAATAGAAATTTACATTGATAAATGTTTCCTCTTTTTTTGGTTACTCCTTTTTGGTTTTCACCAAAGGAAACCCTTTGTTGGATTTATGTAAAAATTGAGGATCTTTCATTAGAGGAAGGAATTTGAGAAGATATTTATACACATATTTTCCTACCCAAAGGGAATGATACGTGTCAATAAATGATAATTGGTTGGGGCCATTTGTATGTGGGCGAGAGTACAAACATGGCATTTTTTGTGGATAAGTTTGGGTGTTCCGACATTTTTACCCAAAAATTATTAATTAATAAACAATTTTAGATAAAAAATGTTATTTTAGAAATATAAAAATAAAATGTGTGTTTAAAAAGTTTATAAAACAATTTACCCCTAAATATTATTGTCCAGTGCCTTGGGAAACTCGTTTTTCTATAAACCACCTTGATTATTTTTATTTTATTTGAATAAAAGCATTCATAAAAATTTAATTTGACACTATTATATATTATAAAATAATATTCTTCCAAATATTCAATCCATTTTTCAAAATTATAATCATATAAGTTTCATAAAATATTAAATAATTAATCCCACATAGGGGATGAAAACTGTTTTTAATGAGAAAATAATTAAATGTTTGAACTGCTTTTATATCCAATGTAAATGTGAATTTGACCAAATAAAATAGATTTTATTTATATATCTATACTTGGACTAATTATAATTCAAAACTGATTTAAAATATAAATTTTATAAATAAATTATTTTAATGAAACTTATGTCTTTGGTTCCGATTTAGAATTTTTCCCTATACCTCAAAAAATAAAATTTGTAAGAAAAAAATAAAAGTTCACTATATGATAGTTTTGAAATTAAAATTAAAAAAGTGATGGTTATTTTTTGATAAATATTTTATAAAAATTTTAAAATTTATTTTTAATATAAGTGATCCATTAAAATGCGGAAAACCCATCTTTTAAAAAAGTACATCTTTTCTCATTAATATTAAATTTATATATTATCATTCCAATAAAATCTAATGGATGAATCTTAATAAATTATATTGAATATAATATATATTTATTTATTTAACATCTTTCACAAAAAGTGGTTTAATTATATTATTAAGGTCAAACATTATAGCTAAAAGTTGTTTTCTATAAAATGATTTCTTATATTTTAAAAAGGGTTTTATTTTCATGTATAGTTAATTTGTCAATAAATAATTCATATTATATATCTGTGTAAAAAATACTTTCATTATTTTATTAATAAATTTATAACCCTCAATTAAAAAGGCTATGTGATGAAAATAATAATATTTTATTAATTTTACATGTTTCGTTTAAACTCGGAGTTGCACGTAATGCATGATAATCTCATTGTTCCATGTACCACAGGCTAATATAAGTATTTCATGAAGCCCGATATTAATAGTATTATCATAAAATGGAATATTAAAAAATTTTATGAATAAATTAATGACATAAAATAAATATAATTTATTCTAATAAATTCATTACAATTCAGGGTGTTATATTTTACACCTCTTAAAATTAATTTGGCCTTCAAAGTTATCCTGGGACAACAACATTTTAATACAAAAAAGATATAATAATATAAACTGAAATCATAAAAATGAATATTAAAAAATATGTTAAATAAGGAATGATAAAATCATATCGATTATCCATGTATCTCATAACTAGGTTCCCACATATAATTACATATGTGGAAAGTGATTATGTGGACATCGAAGAAAAGAGTAATTAATTATAATGAGTGATTGAGGACATTGAAAGAAATAAAGAGAATGATCAGTGGAATGTTAAGGGGATATAAACTGTAAAGATGTGATGATTGAAATGAATATCTATTAATTATAATTTTTGGTATTAGGATAACATTTTTTTCAAGACCGTTAACCTAAACTAGAATAATTTCCATGAGAAGATATAGTTACTTGATTCCATTATATTCTATAGGCAGAATCTCATCTTGTAGTTGTGAAATGAGTAATTTCCACATCATATCTTGCTCCATGAAATGATGATGATTTCTTTTATCATGAAAAACTAATTGGTCATATGATCCATAATTTGAATGATAATTTATTCCGTGGAATAATAGTTATCAATAAAACAATATGGATAAAAGAAGTTATTAAATATGAATAAATCATCATCTGTTGAGGTAAAATATTAATATATAAAACCTCTTAAAAAGTTTTACATAAACTATTCTGTAAATGGTTACCCTTATAACCATTCAAAAATTTAATTCTCCCTTTATCTCTTAAATATTATCTTATGTTATAAGAAATATATTTTCATTGGAAACACGGGATCATCCTTGAACCAATACAATATGTGGTGTAATTATTCCATAATCCATACAAATAATAACAGGAAATTTCAATAAAAGAAAAAATAACTTTTTTATAGGTTTCATTCAAATAAAATGATTCATGAAATTCCAAACAAAGGAGTGGAGATAAGTATTACCAAATTTTCAAGGTTCACTTCAACTATTATGATAGAAAACCATTCATTTTTTCATTATTCTTTTTGGTTTTTTGTTGTCTTTCAACCACATTAGTCCATGGATTAGGGAACCTGTTATCATAATTCCCAATATCCCTGAATGTGATACACTGAATCATGGGTGGTGCATTAGTTTTGGTTTTCTACCTCTCTATTGAATTAACTATCCCTTTAATTTTTTTGACATTAAAATATTTTGTTACATACCATTCAACATTTTAAGAAACTCCCAATACAATACACAATATTTAATACTTGTTTCTTCCCACACATTTATCATAATGTAACGATCAAATTCTAATCTCTGTGTCTATGTAATTTTATTTTGAAATATATTTTCCTTTTCAGTTCAAAACCAGGATATTGATGCGAGAATCCAAAATCACTTTTTGTAAAAATATTACATGGCATATAATTATTGGAAAATATGTTCCAGATATTATACAATTCCATGGATTAAATTTTATCATTTCTTTATATTAATGATATTGGTCCGATATTGATTCACTTCACCCTCACCCGATAGGTGAACAAAATAAATTTTTCATATTTTAAACAATCATAAAGAGAAAATATTTGATTAGGGGTAGAAATCCATTGTTCTATAACTAATGGACCATTAGATCCTATAAAAAAGGTAGATGTTTCCATATAAGTTATTAAAAAATCATTATTCCTATATTTGATCATTTTGGAGCTCTTCATGGTTCGGGGCATGATAAGGATATAGAAATAGATATTTTCATTCAACATTCTATAACATTTGGTGGATGAAGAGAACCACAATTGAATTTTCTCTTACATTCCTCATTTTCACAATTCCTTCAAGTCATATCCATTGAATAAAATGATTCATAGATTGACCAACATTAAAAATATTTGGGAACCACTAACCAAAGAAAAATCACAATTAGAATGCCAAAATAATTTCATGTAATTATTTAATCAATGAAATTGTAATGACCTACCAATTCTCATTGGCTTGAGAGTACAACAAGTCATCACTAGGCCTTAAGCAACATCCCCAAGGCACCAAATGCTGGCAATAAATGTCGAAGGGTTTCAATGCATCTGGGGGATGATTTACCCATTAAGAAATAAACCAACCAAAACATCACTAACAACCACTATATGATGCATGTTAATGAAACAACCAACTCATGCATTACCAAGAGAGAACTACACTATTCCAAAAAGCAATACATAACCCACACAATATCAGAGTACTAAGAGGAAGACTAAAAAAAAGACCCAAAATATGCCCAGACACGCTCCACAGATCCACACCGAGCCCCATGCACCAAGCACTACCACATCTCTCATTAATCACCATGTACCACTAGTAATGAGATAGCTTACCTTTACCTATGTCCCCGAATACAACATCTGCAAAAGCACCAATGTGCCAAAGAAGGGGTGAGTATAAAGCTCAGTAGGTTTCCCCAATGACTTCCCTAATCATGACACTAGGATAGAAGAGTTAGCCCCATTTATATAACAATATTATTTATAAAACATTTTCTCCCAAGTAGTTAATAACTAAATATAAACAAGTTTCCAAAACCATTCATAACCAAAGGTATTTCAAGAGCAACAGGAACCAATTTTCCAGCAGGTTATTTTTTCAGAAAAATAACCAAACATGCTTAAGAACGATTTCACAAACATTCTCTTTTTGGCATACCCAACCATTTCACATGCTCATGCAACAAACCATGCATGCTACCTAGAAGAGGGGAGAAGTCATAACCCTTATCCTTCCCATCCATGTTGGGGGAGACTTCCTACCCTTATCCAACCCAATTGGACCTGAATTCTTGATGGGGGAGAGCCCTAACCCTTATCCATCCCAACACTAACGGGGGACACCCCTAACCCTTATACATAACAAATAAAATATGAGTGTTTGAGGTGGGAGAGCCCTAACCCTTATCCATCCCAACAATGATAGGGGAGACTCCCAATCCTTATTTGTCCCGATTGCAACATGAACACACTCAACAATATGGCATTACAGCTTTAGCCCTGAGCACAAGGTCATATTTCAACCAATAATCATATATGAACCACAAACACACACCGCATCTTCCCATAATTCATGCCAAACCACCATTCCAGTAAAAACACCTTTTTATTGAAAACCATTTCCATCAAAACCATTTCAATCTCAAACAATTTCAATAAAACCCCCTTTTTATTACAAACCAATTCCATCAAAATCATTTCAATATCAAACCATTTCAATAAAACACCCTTTTTATTGAAACCAATTTTTCATCAAACCACTTCAAATTTCAGCAGAAAAATAATTTCAAATCAACAATTTAAATTCTTGAAGCCACATCACTTTTCACAACAATTCAACATGATTTCATAATCTCATCAAAACCATAAATCATCACTAAGGAAGATTTATTCTACTCTTTTCATAATAAAATACATTCAAATAAACCAATTTGAATGTAATACAATAAATTCTAGAAAGAGAAGTCAAGAGTGAAGCCTCCTACCTCAAAGGATTTGATGAAAACCACAACAGTCGAAGAACGCTCAAGAAAACCGGGCCGATTCAAGAAGGATTATCCTTATATCTCTTCTCCTAACACAAAAAAGACCAAATACCATCATATTTGGCATCCACACACTTAGATCTACCCATAACGGGCGCATATCTATGTAATCGAGAGAAGAGGAGGAGTAGATCTATGAAACCAAACAAGAACGATCACATACCTCAAGAATCAAGCTTTGATTCGCCAAGAGAAGCATTTAGATTACCTCCAGAACAATAGGATAACCCTCTTTGACCTTATGAAAACCAAAATCCTGAGTTAGGTCCACTTAAGAGATTAAATGAGTCATTTAGAGGCAAGAACACATGAGATCCACAATTTAAGGATCTCATTTACGTGCTCGCACGGTTTGAAAAACTGTTCGCTAACTGTGCGTTAGCTAATGCCTCAGACACCCTTCACGCACGGTTTGGCCACATAGTAAGACAAACCATACATCGACCGTGCAGATGCTACTGCCTCCATGACCTATTATTCACGGTTTGGCCACACGGTTTATACAAATTGTGCGCCTCCTATGCGACTTCCCCTTTTGCCTCAAAACTTCATTTAAAGTTCTCCTGACTCGCCCATTCGTCATCCTTAACTTTAAAACCATTAAAATCATCAATAAAGGGGTACATACCAGAAATTGGGGGTACTACATTCTCCCCACCATTGGTCATTCCATCCACGGATAGTATAGAACCTTTACCCAACTAAAAGAGTTTCATCCACTGCTCTTTCATTTCCTTTTCACGTTCGCAAGCCTCTGCCGGAATCTGACCATGCTGTCATAAAACCTGCACTAGGCCGATACATTTTCCACAAAACACATTCTCATCCCTATCCACAATCTGTACTGGGATATGTATCAACGAAGAATCCGGATCTAGGTCAATGTGATCCTATCAAGTCACATGGTCAGGATCAGGCTGATACTTTTCCAACTGAGATAAATGGAACACATTATGTACCCAACTGAACCGTGGTGGTAATGTCAACTGATATGCCCCATCTCCAACCCGTTCTAGTATCTCAAAAGTTCCAATGTATCTAGTAGATAACTTTCCCCACATCCCAAAATGATGATGTCCAAGCCTTGGAGAGATCCTCAAGAAGACATGATAACCCACAACGAACGACAATGGTCTTCGACGGTGATCTGCATAAGATTTCTGACGACTCTGAGCCATATCCATCCTCTTTCTAACCAACTGGATCATCTCCATTATTTCTTGGACAATACATGGCCCAACTAGTAATGTTTAACTAGTTTCTACCTAGCATAGTGGAGAACGAAAAGGACGCCCATAAATTGCTTCAAAGGGAGCCATGCGTATCGAGGCGTGGTAGCTCTTATTGTATGAGAACTCCAATAAGGGTATATAATCCTCCCATGAGCCACCAAAATCCATTAGTCAAGCCCGAAACATATCTTCCAAAGTTAGTATCATCCGTATGGATTTATCATCCATCTGAGGATGATACGCCATGCTCATAGTCAACTGAGTTCTGAGGGCTTGCTGTGATGATTTCTAGAAACGAGATGTAAACCTTGGATTTCTATATGAGACAATAGGCACTGGTACCCCATTCCTCTTTACCAATTCCCAGATATAGATTTTTGAAAGATCTTCCACTGTATGGGTTTCACGAATTGGGATGAAATAGGCCGACTTGGTTAGACAATCCATTATCACCCAAATGACATCATGTTTCAGGACTGTTATTGAAAGATCTGTAACAAAATCCATTATTATCTGATCCCATTTCCACACTAGGATAGGAAAATATTGTAACATACCATCTGGTCTCTGATGCTCTGCATTAACCTGCTGACTAGTCAAACACTGCGAGATGAACTCGGCCACCTTTCTTTTCATGCCACTCCACCAAAACTGCATCTTCAACCCCTTATACATTTTTATGTACCCATATGTACATCCCATTTCGAATGATTGTAACCATGAAGGAGTTGTTCCTGAAAAACCATAGGTACAACCATCGGATTTCTGAAACACAAAAGGTACCCCCATCAAGTTTCCAGCCACCAATGGTCTCCCCACCATTGATTTTTGAACATAAAACTAGACATTCTTCCTCAGATGTTTGTGCTTCTTTGACCATCTTTACCAAATTAGGAACAAGCATAGAGGAAACAAAAACTACATCATCACCTCGGTTTTCATATTCCACATGCATGTCGGCTAAGACCGATATCAACTGCCATTCATCTGAATCTTCATTCGCTAACTGAACATATGACTTTCTACTCAATACATCCGCAACTGAATTTCCTTTTCTCGTTGTGTACACTAAGTAAAAGTCAAACATCTGAAGATACACCATCCACCTCCATTTCCTCAGGTTCAAATCTAGCTGCGAGGAAATGTCTTTCAATATTTTATGAACCATAAACACAGTAAATTTCTCACCAAAGAGATAATGTCTCCATTGTTTCAAAGTATGGATGACTGCAGCTAACTCAAAATCATGTGTTGGGTAATTCATCTCATGAAACTTCAACTGCCTTGAACCATAAGCAACCACATGATCTCTATGCCTGAGAACACAACCCAACCCTGATCCTGAAGCATCATAGTACACTACATACCCCTTTCCTGATTCCGACAAGATCAATATAGGTTTCGATGTAAGACGAACCTTCAATTCTAGGAAGGACTTACGACATTCTTTTGTCCATTGGAATGGAGCATTCTTCATTGTCAGAGCTGTCATTGGTTACGCTAATCATGAGAAATAACGCACAAATTATCGGTAGTAACTAGCCACCCCAAGAAAACTATGTATCTCGAACACATTCTTCAGCGGCTTCCAAGAGATATTGACTTTTATCTTTTCAGGATCAACAGAAACACCTTTATCAGAAATGACATGGCCAAGGAAATGTACTTCCTGTATCCAAAAATCACACTTTGATAAGTTGGCATACAAATGATTATCTCTGATGATTTGTAACACTGTTTCCAGGTGCACCTCATGCTCTGCCCTTATCTTTGAATAGACCAAAATATCATCCACAAACACCACAACAAAAGAATCTAGATATTTCTAAAATATCCAATACATCAAAGCCATGAAGACCACTGGTGCTTTAATTAGACCAAAAGGAATGACTATATATTCATAGTGGCCATATATAATTCTAAAAGTTGACTTTGGAATATCCTCCTTCCGAACCCGAAATTTTTGATATCCTAATCGTAAGTCAATCGTGGAGAACAAATAAGCTCCCCTTAATTGATCGAACATATCATCAATGTGTGGAAGTGGCTATCTATTATTTATCATAACATGGTTATACATAGGATAATCAACACACAATCGAAGAGTTGCATCTTCCTTCTTCACGAACAAAACTGGTGCTGCCCATAGAGAAGTACATGGACGAATGAAACCCTTTATTTCCAGCTCGTCCTACTGCACTTTCAAATCCCTTAACTCTGATTGTTCCATCCTATAAGATGGACGGGAAATAGGCCTAGTACCCAGAAGGAGATCAATCGTAAACTACACTTACCTTAGAGGTGGTAACCCTGAGAAGTTATCGGGAAAGACATCTGTAAACTAATCCACAATAGCCAGAAAACTAT
The DNA here is from genome assembly GCA_963277665.1 of Viscum album. Classification (NCBI taxonomy): domain Eukaryota; kingdom Viridiplantae; phylum Streptophyta; class Magnoliopsida; order Santalales; family Viscaceae; genus Viscum; species Viscum album. Next base: position 74,073 of record CAUJRU010000468.1, read on the forward strand.
TTTTCTCAATCTATTCCATTGATACCAAAGTCAACGCTGACAGTTGGTAAGAGATCGTTCAAACCATTGCTGCCAACAAGCTCTTTGAATCTTTCTTTACCATCCACTCTCCTATGAGGAGATGGTCGATGTCGTCCTCAGTCTTGAAACTAACTATTCTATTATAACGGTCGATGTGAAACTAAAACATTTTCAAACAATCCATACCCAGGATTACGTCATAGATATCCATGTCCAACATTGAGAAGTCCCATTATAACTCAGCTCCATCAACAGTTATAGAACATGATCTACACACAATGTCTTGACGTTCTCATTCACCGAGAAGATTTTTTATTTTCAAAACAGAAGGCATCATTTCATGTTTTAAACATAGAAAGTCAACAACACTAGAAGAAATGATGGAATGTGATGCTCCAATATGAAATAACACTTACACAAGGGTAGAATTCAAAATAATCATACCTCTCACTGTACATGGCTTCTCTTGATCATCGACCATCATCTTCTTAGCTCCATAAAATTCCTTATTCATTGTATTGTTCTCCTTGTTTCCTTGCTGAGATTGAACTGGTTGAGGATTCATGGTATTTCAAGAATCACCATGGATAGCTCTATTATGTTGACGAGACTGACTCTGTTGTCCATGTCCTGTCGAAGTATATGATGCTTGCGACGCCCGAGGAGTGTCATGTGCACCCAAACTTGGGGCATTCCTACAAAAGCGTTGTAGATTCCCCAACTGCTTGCAATTGTGACATCCTCTAAGTTGCGTCGTACACTCTCACTTTTTGTGTTCAGTCGAACTACATTGAAAGCAACCTTCTTTGATCTGGGGTAGTGGAAGAAGGATCATTCGTCCCACCGTCAAGTTCTGATTTTCACTCACACCGTGGAAATAAGTACCCCTTTTTCTATTGTTCCCAATAGTTGAGTTCCCACCATTTCCTGTAGGTATCATCATTCCTCCTCCTATAGATCCCGGGATATCACGTTCAACAATAGTCGCTCTGTTCACCATCTCTATATAATACCTAATACAGAGCACCATAATCTTCGATCGAATATCATGCCTTATCCTCGATTAGAATATTCATTCCATCAACAACGCACGTGCTGCAACCTCTGGTGAAAAACAGAATAAATTCTTGAATTTAGCCACATACTCTGTGATAGAGAGACTCTCTTGTTTTAGGCTGAAGAAGTCCAACTATTTCTGGATCTTGAACGTGTGAGGATAGAATTGTTTTTTGAACAATTATTCAAAATCCTCCCATGTAAGGGATTCACCCAATTTAGCATGCGCCGCTAAATCCCACCATTGACGTGAAAGATCCTCGAGCATATACGTCGCCAACTTGACCTTGACCTCTGATGGTGTGCCAATGAAATCGACGATACCATTCATCCTACTTAGCCACACCTCTGCCTCTTCAGGTTCAGCATTACCCTGAATGTTCGCTGGATTATTCTTCATGAATTGGATAGTATGATACACATGTCATGGTTTATTCATCTGTTCGCCGTATCCACATCATGAAAAGCCTGGAAAATACTCTAAACCAGCTCTAGGTTCACACATGGTTTTGGTGTAACCACATTCTCCGCAACCTCCTCTGGTTGGTTCTGACTACGCCTACTGGGTTCCATTTTCTAAACCAACAACAACCTATATTAATCTCCCTCTCTAGAAACTGTTGTCTTAGCATTTCAAATTCTATCACATCAACTAAAACAACATTGTTTTCCCAAAAACAACCTTTTTCCATGATCAAACATTTTTTTAAACATTAATGAAACTTTTTGAAAATCAACCCATTTTCAAAATACACCAAATACCATGTTTTAAATGTCTTTCTCTTGAAAACAATTTCTTGATTTTTCAGAAATTGGCACCTTGCACAAAATCCAAACACATTCCTCACAATTATATATGAAATCCTAGTTGGAAGTCATTCCTCTATAATTCAAGTCATGCTCCTCTCATTGTCTAGACGCATGACAATGAGATTTCCAACATTCTAGAAGTGTATCCAAAACACTTATGTACCCAAAACCCTGGTAACATGATGTTCATCATAAACGGGTTAGCTACATCCTTTTATGCTATACATTTCACGTTCCAACAGTCCTACTCATGTCTAAGATCTCGACCCAAGGAATAGAAAAGAATCAATTTCAACTCCAAGTCTAAGAACATTGATTACCACTTGGTAGGAAAGGATCGAAAAAGCTGATACCATTTGTCCTGACCCACCAATTCTCATTGGCTTGAGAGTACATCGAGTCATCACTAGGCCTTAAGCGACATCCCCAAGGTTCCAAAGGCTCACAATAAATGCCGAAGGGTTTCAATGAAAGTGGGGGATGATTTACCGTTTAAGAACTAAACCAACCAAAACATAACTAACAACCACTATATGATGCATGTTAATGAAACAACCAACTCATGCATTACCAAGAGAGAACTACACAGTTCCACAAACCAATATAAAACCAACACAATATCAGATTACTAAGCGGAATACTAAAAAAAAGACCCAAAACACGCCAAGACACACTCCACAGCTCCACACCGGGCTATACACACTAAGCACCACCACATCTCCAAAGAATCGCCACGAACCACTAGTAGTGAGATGCTTTACCTATACTTGTGTCCTGGAATACAACATCTGAAAAATCACCAAACTGCCAAAGTAGGGGTGAGTATAAAACTCAGTAGGATTCCCCAATGACTTTCCTACTAATTCCACTAGGATAGAAGAGTTTTCCACATTTATATAATAATCGTTTATATAAAACATTTTCACCAAAGCAGTTTATAACTAAATATAAACATGTTTCCAAAACCATTCATAACCAAAGGCATTTAAAGAGAAATAGGAACCAATTTTCCAGCAGGTTATTTTTTTAAAAAAATAACCAAAAAAGCTTAAGAATGATTTCACAAACATTCTATTTTTGGTATACCCAACCATTTCAAAAACTCATGCAACCAACCATGCATGCTACCTGGAAGAGGGGACACAACTACAAATACCTATTTTATCACCACAAAATGGCCTTTATCAGCACTAGAAAAGCATTTTTAAAGCCAGTGAAGATAAGGGGGGGGGCTTTATTAGTGATCCAAAAAGAGCTGATAAAGACAACTATTATCAGCGCTAAAATAGTGCAGATAAAAGGGGTCTTTTATCAGCGCTAAAACAATGCACTCATAAAAGTGTCCTTTATCAGCGCTAAAACAATGTACTGATAAAAGGGTCCTTTATGAGTGCTTTCTTTTAGCGCTGATAAAGGACCACTTCTATCGTTGATTTTTTAAAAGCACTGATAAAAGTTAAAAAAAAATTAAAAAAAATCCCACCAATCGTGGTGGTTTATAGCGATTGAGACCCCCATTTATAGTGATTTTCCACCCCCCCCCCCCTCCAGCGCCCGCACGCACCCCTCCACACTTCATCAGCGCTAGCCACCGTATCACCCCTTGAATGTAGGCCCCTACCTCTACCAGGTTTTGAACTCGAGACCTCCCCTCTACGTGCCTAAGCCCTTACCACTCCTCTATTTCTAATTTTTTCTATTTCATGATATCTATATATATATATAGTTATATTTACTCATATAGTAATATATATTTATATTAATATATATACAGTTATACTAATATATATATATTTATATTTATATTAATACAGATATATATATATATAGTTATATAAATATATATCTCTATTTATATATATATTTATTTATATTTATTCATATAGTAATATATATTTATATTTATTTATATATATAGCTATATTAATATATATAGTTATATTAATGTATATATATATATATTGTTATATTAATATATATATTTAAAGTGATATTAATATATATATTTATAATAATATTAATATATATATAGTTATATTAATATATATATATAGTTATATTAATATATATATATAGTTAGATTAATCAATAGGTATATAAATATTTATATTTTGGAATTTTACATAAAATGGATATTAGTTATTATTTAGATAATTTTAACATATTTTATTATTTATATTTATAATTAAATTTTTATGTGTGAATATATAAAAAATATGTATATATTGTTATATATTTGATTATAAATAGTAGTGCATTATAAAAAACGATAAAATTTCTAAGACATAATATCAATATGAATGTAATACCTTGGGGTAAATTTCGGTCCCCCCCCAAAAAAAGCCAATAATACCCTCTTAAACGAGGCTGAAAATCCACAAAATGTTAAAAAATCGATGTACCCCGACTAAAAACATAGTTTTAGAGGACTTATAGGCCTTTGTGACCTCTCAGTGCTATTAATTAAACGCTGATAAAGACCCCCATTTATCAGTGCTACTAAAAAACAGTGACAAAGGGGTACCCTTTAACAGTGCTAAAAAAAGTAATGTTAAAGGGGGTACCTTTATCAGTGCTAAAAAAGCGCTGATAAAGGGGTACATTTATCAACACCATTTTTAGTACTGATAAAGGTACCCTTTATCAGCACTTTTTCATTAACGTGGATAAAGGGTGGCGCTGTCCTTGCCTCATTTTGTGGTAGTGGGAGAATCCCTAACCCTTATCCATCCCAACCATGATGGGGGAGACTTCTTACCCTTAACCAACCCAAATCGACATGAATGCTTGACGGGGGAGAGCCCTAACCCTTATCCATCCTAATGCTGATGGGGGATACCCATAACCCTTATCCATCCCTAAAGTAATATTAATGTTTTACGGGGGTGATCCCTAACCCTTATCCATTCCAACACTGATGGGGGTGACTTCTAACCCTTATCCGTCAAGAATGTAATATGAACAAACACAACAATATGCCATTACACCATTGGCACTGAGAACAAGGTAATATTGCAAACAAGCCTCGTATATGAAACAAAAACACAAACCACATCTGGCCATCAATCATGCCAAAACACCCTTTCAATAAAAACACCTTTTTATTGAAAACCATTTCCATCAAATCCATTTCAATCTCAAACCATTTCAATAAAACTCATTTTTTATTGCCAACCAATTCCATAAATACCATTTCAATCTCAACCCAATTAAATAAAACACCCTTTTTATGGAAACCCATTTTTCATCAAACCACTTCCAATTACAGAAAATCAATAATTTAAAATAAACACTTTAAATTCAAGAAGCCACATCACTTTGCACAACAATTCACCAAGATTTTACAATCTCATCAAAACCATAAATCATTTCTAATAAAGATTTATTCTATGATTTTCCCAGTCAAATCCATTCAAATAAACCAATGTTATTATAATCTAATAAATTATAGAAACAGGAGTCAAGAGTGAAGACTCCTACATCAAAGGTTTTGACAAAAACCACAACGTTAGAAGAAAGCTCAAGATAATCGGGACGATTCACCAAGGATTCTCCTTAGATATCTTCTCCAAACACAACCAAGACAAAATATTATCATATTTGGCATCCACAAACTTATATGTACCCATAACAGGTGTAGATATAATAAAAGGAGAAAAGAAGAGATGTAGATCAAAGTAGTTCTAAGATACCAACCAAGAATGATCACATACCTCAAGAATCTGGCTTCAATTTGCCAATAGAAGCCTTTGTATCACCTCCGGAATGATGGGAGAACCCTCTTTGACCTTAGGAGACCCAAAATCCTGAGTTAGGGCTACTTAAGATCATAATCAAGGCATTTAGAGGCAAAAACGAATGACATCCACAATTTAAGGATCTCATTTAAGTGCCCGCACGGTTAGTTCGTTTGGTTTGATAGACTGTGCACTAACCATGCGTTAGCTGCTACCTCGGCATCCCTTCTCACACAGTTTGGTCGCATAGTTAGACAAACCGTGTGGTGACCATGCAGAAGAAACTACCTCCAAGACCTACGACGCACGGTTTGGCCGCATGGTTTAGACAAATCATGTGCCTCCCGTGCGACTTCCCCTTTTGCCTCAAAACTTCATTTAATGTTCTCCCGACTCTCCCATACATCACCGTTAACTATAAAACCATTAAAATCATCATGAAAGGGTAACATACCAGAAACTGGGGGTACTATAGAAATCATTATTTTATCCAAGGTTATCGATAGTCATATTCTATTTAGATCCTTCATGATGGATCATAATGTGGTTTTCAATTTCCAAATAATACACCCAAGAGTGTAAAACTAGGTGTCCAGAAAGTCTCATTGTCATGCATTAGTTCCCGATCGAGTATAGCTAAATATATGGCTTTTTGGGGTTTACCCCTAGTAATATTTATACTAGATAGACATCCACTATTATTATACAGATTGTTATTTGATTTATTATAAACCACTCTCTTAATCCATTACCAAAATTCAAAGACCTTTTACAAAAATTTGAATCATACATAGACTTATACATAAAAAGGTCCTTAAATATATCCTTTAATATTCAAGAACGATTTAAATAAATATATCTCATCCTCATTTCCAATGTATGAATAGATATTTCCTTTGATAACAACTATCGAAACACAGTCTTTACACACATGGATACTATATCATTTTAGATGAATATGAAGCACATTACAAAAGTACATGAATAAGGAATGTAATAGTTTTGTTCATTTAGAAAAAAGGAACACAATATTATATCATGGTAAATGATCATTAATATTTCTGAAAGACATATTCAGATTTTTACACCCACATAAAACTATTATTACTTACACGTGGAAATGAATCATAAGAAAGGGTGAAATTATATTCTTAATAAGGGTTAAAAAAGACATCAAACCATAACATGGATATAATGTATGATACCATGGGAATAATGTTTAAAAAACATAAATTGAAAATCAAAGATCATAATTTCGAGTCATGGAATAAATATTGGATGTTCATATGACACTAATCATATGATAATAAATGTACATGATCATGAGAGAATAACATTATCATATGATATAGATTTTCATTATACACATGAACTTATAACATTGTGAACATGTATAAACTCAAAATGGTATAATCATTATTCTAGGACATGAAATCATGCCTGCACATATATATATGACCAGGAAACCTAGTCCACACATATCATTATCTACATGATAGACTAGTCAATTTAAAACATTGTGAACATGTAATATATTTCATGAAAAACAATTTTACCATGTTATATAGTTCACACATGACATTGTGAACACATAATAAGGTTCACACGTAACGTTGCAAACATGTAATCAGGTTCACAAACATAATTTTAGACACATAATTTGAATTACACACAACATATTTATACATGAGTTACAGATTTTTACCCAACGAATTGAAGGGCGGTATGTGCCCTAATCATCACATAATAATCATACATATGTTTTCTATAAGGTCAAAAAGATTCACCATATAATAACTTATGAAATAAAATGGAAATTTTAAACATTTAATCATGTCATCACATGTGAAAAAAACTTGATGTTTCTTGATTATTTCATCATATAATGACCCATGAAAAGAAGTAAGTTTCACAAACATTTTATCATACATCAACCCGTGGAAGAGAATGGGATTCATTAAAAACATGCCATCTTAAATATAAATTATTCATAGAAAGAATGAAAATGGTGATCCTGGATCATATACCTAGTAATGAATTTGTCTCATTAACAGATTACATCAAATATGGAAAATAATTTCGAAAGAATCATTTAAAAAAAATTAAGAAAAATTACCTTTCACATTGAAAGATTGATTTTAAATAAGGAATATTTTGAAATCAATATAATTTGAAAATAAACATGAAAACATATAATAGAATATTTGAACATAAATTTAATCGCTTTTAAAAACATAAAAAATTATAATATCCTTTTCCTAGAAAACGGTCTTAATGTATCATATAAAATCATTTTTCAAAAATCATTTTTAGAAAACATAGTTTTTGAATAAAACAGATTTATGATCAAAGTAAAATATAATTTCAGATTTTCTACATAAATATTAAATAGGAGGAGAATGGTTCGATTACATGATGATGTCTTGAATAATTAGATGAGAATAAAATTCTATAATATTATTGAGATATGAATCATAATATTTTATGAATGGAATCATAATCATAAATATTCCAAATTAACGATGAGATTGTTGAAATACACTTTAACCATATTTGGAATATTGAATCACAATCCGTTAAAGAATAGTATTAAATAAATATTTAAATACATTTAAGATATTTAGGTTCATGATATAATAATTCTATGGTAATTATATACATGTTATAAAATAATTTATGTTCCTAACATAACTTGTGTCTCAAAAAAGAAAACATGGGAAACAAATTCTCTCACAGCTTCGGTAACATTGAAGCCATAACCCCATGAAATAGATATCATCAATTGGATGTGTAAAAACAATTTGAGTATGATAATCAGAAAATAAATACATGGGAACACCAAAAAAAATTAATAGGTTATGGATATGAAACAAATCTCAAAGAAAATAATAATGAGATGAAAATCAATGACTACTTGAGCAACAGTTGAATAATGAGATTAATGAAATAATTTAATCCATTTAAAATTTCAATATTATTAAATAAATTATATTCATTAAATAACATTTTATAGATCATTATTTAAACCAATTAAATATATATTATTGTTGAATATGGAAAAAGTCACATTGAAATAAAATTGATACCAAAAATCCAGATATCTTAAGTCTTGACTTCTTTCAAACATTATAAAACAACCTATTTAATTAAAATAATATTATTATAATTCCCCCATAAATCAATATTCACATATATAATACCATATATTATTTTTTATGTCTTTATATTACATATTTATTATCAATTCCAACATAATGTTTCAGTTTAGGTAAAAACATCTTTTTTTGTATAAACATTGATTTGTTAAATTTTTTGTTCCATTAAATTAATAAAGATTTATTAATATTTAAAATTAAAACCATGATATAAATATATTATTATAAATATATATCATAATCTTTAAAATATTTAAATGAGAAATGAAATACACTATTTTTGGAGATGGTATGCGATATGTATGCTTGAAAATGGTTTGAATTTTCTTTTTAGATTTAATAAAACAAAATTATATAATATATTATCATTCTTGAATCATTTTCATATTATATATATAATTTATTTTTATTAAAATCATTCATAACACATTCTATGTACTATGTGAATGGATCATATTGCTTTGTGAGGTGGTTGTCCTCCATACACACGAACAACAAATTCATCATCTCTAAAAATAAAAATAATTGGGGAATTTATTATATCATAATTATAGAAGAAAAAATAAATTAAACACCAGATTACATGTAATGGAATAATTTATGTGCGTTGATGAGGAATCAAAAAAATGCTTGTTGTTGAACATTACAACTTCTTCTAGGGACTCTTTATTGACTGCACTAAAAGACATCCTTGGATAGATTTCTGCATAAAATGACAATTCTAAGATGAGTGTATGTAGTTTGGGATGATATTTGAATAGGTATAGGATGAGTAAATTGGATTTAGAGGGTTGGGGAAATGAATGGAGGTGGGGGCCTTTTATAAGTGGTTGAGAGGACCCACATGGAATATTTGAGAATATAGTTAGGTGTACCTATTTTTTTTACCAAAAATAAATGATTAAATAATTAAATAAATTAAATAAATGATGTTATATGGTAGAAATATTCAAATAAAACAGGATTTGGAAAAAAATTTAGGTTACATTCCCCTCATTTTTATGGTATGGTCCCCTGGTAAATTGTTTTTTCTCTTAATCCCCCCAATTAATATTACCCATGTTCACAAATCACATTGATAAACAATTATGATGAACATAGTAGATATTATAAATTAGAATGATTATGAATATAGAATATGATTTTTTAATTTTTATTTAATGTTTTTTTATAAATTATTTTTAAATAAATCCCACATAAGGGATGAAAAACATGTTTTTAAAGTGAAAATGATCAAAAGAGTATTTTTTATTTAAAATTTTAATGTGAATATAATTTTTTTGGACTAAATTTTATATATTTAAATTTTATTAAACTGAATAATCTTTAAAAAACAATTGAAAATAAAATTTTACAATAAAAATTATTTAAATGAAAATCTAGTTTTCAATTAAAATTTAGTAGTTTTCACTATTCCTCAAAAAATAAAAATTGTCATAAAACAACCATAAATGAACTATAATATAATTTTAAAAATTGTATCTAAAATCTAATTTGTAATTTTCATATATTATTTATAAATGATTCAAAATATAGTTTTAAAATAAGAGCTCTATTAAAATTAGACAAAACTATAATTTTTGGAAATATAACTTTTTATGTCTAAAATTTGTTATATTTTTATCTTATACTTATCAAATATTCTGTATGAATGTAAATAAATTTTATTGAATATAAAATATATTATTTTAATTATTATAATTATCATAAAGTTTTTTAATAAAATTATTAAGGTAAAATGTTCCCGATAAGAGTATTTTTTTTATAAAACAATTTCCTATATTTTAAAAAGGGATGTATTTGAATTTCTAGTTATTTTTTACAATATAATTTATCTTATATAAATTATTTATCTATATTTTCATAATTTAGTTAATCCTTTTCATAAATTATATTCCCATAAATATTTTATTACTATAATAATTTTTTTATAATTAGGCATATTTCATATAAACATAGAGTTGTGTGTAAGACATGAGAGGTTCAATGTTTTTTGTACGGTTAGATAAACTTAGAATTATGTACATAGAAATATTATAATGGGGATTCATATAAATAATGAATCGGTTGGTTTATGATGTAATATAACCTATAAATTAATTTATATTTATTCAAAAAAATCATAATAACTCAGAGTATTACAAAAACCATAAAATCATCAAGAATGAATTTAGAGAAAAATAAATTAATATTAACTGGCTAAGGTGGTTAGTGATTATCAAGGATTATAATTTTCCAACCCATTACCATAATATTATGGTCAATGTGTGTCATATTCACATAGTGTAATGGATCTTTAATCCAAATCAATTATGAGAATTAAATATTATCCAATCCACTTGGTCATGAAATGGATAGATATGTGAATAATAAAAGTACTGCCATCCTATAATTATAAAATAAATTCATGAAAATACATTATTTAGTGGATCATAAAGTTCCATATAAATTATGTGTCTTAATAGAAAAATTAATTGAATATTATGGAGTTGAACTTTCCTTGACATGGAGCTAAATGATTTGGGGCTAGGATATATGTCTCATTCAAACTAGAACTGAAGAGGGATATTATAGATGATCTATATAGTTAATACTTCTCTGTTTATCCATGAATAGTATAATGTATATAGATTTCACATACTACTTTTTTTGGGATAACATGATGTGGGATATTATGGATTTTGAATCTCGAGGGTTAGTATTCTAATAACTGAAGGAATAATGATAGAATGTTAACCGTATATTGAGTCAATTTCCCATTCAAGTGTAGAAATGGAAAAACCTAACCATGTATTTCAGTATAGCTTATCAGCCTTATTCAGATGGTCTGTGTATGTGGGTCATTCATGCTTTTGAGCATATGGTAAGATCAGGTTCAATGTTTTTCCAAGGATGTTTGGATAAACACCCTCCCATAATGGAGTTCTCGTAAAACAAAAATTATCCATTCTAGAATTAAAATGAAAACTTCTAAGGCTTTGTATTGAAATTGGATTTAGACTACGACATGATGTGTGGAAGTTGGATAGGGAAATATTATAGTGCATGGTCTCATCTAAGAGATAACAGAGAACGCTCAAACCATTCATTGAAATATAAAATCTACAAAAGATGACATAAAATATCTATTGAAAACCATCAATGTTATCTAGTGATTTCGGTAAATGATAAAGTGTTTCTTCATATATAGTTAAATAAGAATGTAATGTGGTTTTTTAATAATTTATTTCTTAGTCCTAGATACAATATCACCTTAAAGATCATTGATCGCATTGAAGAAGTTACCTTTTGGCTTACACTCCCACACAACCTATCTCGAGTATCTTATTTTTTATATGTATCCATATTTAGAAATTAAATAACAAACCCCTCAAATATACGATATATATATATATGGTACTATTGTATAATTATATATTGTACTAGGATAAGTCGATGATGATCCTAGATCTTAATGAAAAATGTTAAATAACACAATTCAATTCACATGTTTAATGTTTTATGGAAAAGGAACATGTATGAGGAAACAACATGGGGATGAAAATATATGATAAAATAGTATTAACCTCATTTAATTGTTCAAAATTTATATTTTTGTGGAAAAATGTTAAAAAAAATAATGTAATGTCCTAAGAACATAAATATTTTATTCTATTTTCAAAATACTAAATGCCCCATTATGAAGTGATGCTGTCTAAAACAAATTCAAAACAGTGGTTATTTTGGATAATTATATAGTATGTCAATGTAAAATTACTATTAACAACTATAACCATTAATAGAATAGAAATTGCATAGTGGCCATTTATATTAGTATAGTATGGGTTACGACATTGTCATATGAACATAGATAGATGAAGAGAAACCACCAACACATAAGATTGTACCCTTGATTTTAATTTATCATAGCTTTCAAGAGGGATAGATTCATGATGATATTCTATTGGTCATTCTGATGGTGAGATTAAACAACATAAGAATTAAAGAGACTACTTATGTGGGAAGTTCGAGCTCATTGTGATTGTGGCCTAAAACTTGGTCATCATACCATCCCAATAAAATATCACCATCACTAACCATACCATTAGAAAATTTGTTTGTTTAATAAAAGGATATGTATGTAAATACCAAAGTTATGTATTTTTATATTTTATATCAATAAAATAATTTATATATTTTTTAATTTTTTTATATATTTTTAAATGATTAAATAATGAATGTGACACAAAATTATCGTTTGATATAATGAAATCGAAATTTTAATTTTTGGGAAATACATAATACCAATCAAAAAATTTTATTATTTAAAATATATAATTATTTAAATAAATGATATTATACTATATTATTGTTATAAAAAACATATTATTTATAAATTATAATATAATTTTTTAAATACAAATGTAATTTTTTAAGGGTAAAAAAACAATTATTGTAAAAATAATTCTTTATCTATAAAAGTGGATTTTTTATTTAAAATTATAAATTCTCATATTATACTATTATCTTGATAAAATAAATATTTATTTAAATCACCATGTTGATATTTTCCATTAGTGAATTCTTCATAAATATTTTATAGTGATGAATTGTTTGATAAAAATCAACGATACTATCAATATATGATTTGTACTAGGACCTAAAAAACTAAATGTGATATAAAAAAATACAACAAAGTGTATCCATGACTAAAATTATACTTTCCCTTTAAGATAATGTGTTTTTATCTTTTTTAATTTTATTATCCCATAATGAGTCATCTAAAACCTATATTATATTCCTAAGATTAAACGTCAATTCATTATGAAAATGGCTCACTTACAAATAACCAAGGATAATATTTTAAAGATATTTATTATTATCCTTATAAAAAATTGATATCCACTCCCCTTTGGATGAAAAATGGAAACAAATCATGGGGTAGATTTTGGATTGGATTAATTTATTCTATAAGGTCCAAAACCTATGTTGAAAAGTTTGTAAATATGTATTCTATCTTTTAAAACAAAAACCCCAGACAACCACCCATTAACCATTACTAAATTCATTCTATTTGTATTTAAATATACACATACCACTCTAGATCCCTCCCAATGATCCCGCATTTTCTTAAGAATCTCATTCGAATCATTTTTAAAGTTCCCTTTCAAGGTAAGAGATCATATACTTCTCATCATCATTCTAGAACAATCATTAAAATGTTCCATTTAATTTCCCAGTATTTTTAATTGTGATATTTTCTTAAACAACATTAATATCATACATTTTATTTACCTATAATGAGATACTAATTTAGTTCTCCTTAAACTATTCCAAGAACATCTATGTACACTTGTTATGGTTCATAAATTAAGCTATGATTTTCTAGGGAAAACATTTTTTTAGTGAATAGCCATCCCCATTACCCCTCATAGATATTCAACTATATTTACTAATAAAAAATTAAAGTGGTTTATAAATGTATTTAATGATAATTTTAAAATATTAGGGTAAAATTCGACAAAATGAACCCCAATGATTCTTGAACTATACAGAACACTTATGGCTGTATATGTTATGAATTTCACTGGTGGACTAAAAATTATACATCCTTATTGTACACTGGGTAATGTTCATTAACTCATGATATTCTATCTACGGTGAGAAAGAGGCTATCATAATCACACCATTTTATTGTTTCTTGTTTTTTCTTATAGGTTTGGGTTGTAGCCTTAATTTATTATTCAATGAAAGGACCAATTTAGCGTGGGTAGAGGGAGACCCATTACATAGCCTGAAGTCCCAAGGCCAAGTGGCCAGAATACAAGGCTTGAAAGCCCATTTTTTGGCTCAAAGGACTCCTCGATGAACAATACTGCTGCAGTACCCACGATGCTACAATACCATCACCGCTACAGTACCTTCTACAATGCATCTGCCGCTACATTGAAGTTGCTGCTATAGTTCTTCTACTGCTACAGTAGTACTATAGTTCCACAAGATTTTATCACTTCCCAGATTTGATCCTGGGTCTTTTGGATGCCAAGAAGGATCTTATACCATGTGGGTACAGGCTTGTTGGCAAGTGTAGGGTAACGCTCACCCCCCAATAGGGGCCCCTTTCTGCCCAGAGCACGCCACATGTTCCCCGGCTAGGTAAATGACATTGAATCGCCCTGTGCATAATATGCACAATGTCCGAGTCTGGAGGGACTCATGCCTGGGCTAGTTCCCATAGAGAGCGAGGGGTACAACTAGTGAGTACCACTTGGCCAACACCCCATGGGAAAACATGGGCAGGGTAATGCTCGCCTCCCACTAGGGGGCCCCACCATTCCATGTTTCTTGGTGTTTATCATGAAATTGTTCATTTTATGTCATGTTGTTTATTGTTTCCACATTTACATGTTTTTTTCATGTTATCATCATATATCATGCATAGATATTCATATTTATTATTATCACAACATTAATTTCTTTTCAATATGTATATTGACTAATATGTATTATATTCATCATGTTATTATTTGATTATTACCTTACATTGATTTTTATCTCACCCATTTATTATGTACGTCCCCATGTTATCCCGCGATGTTTTAAAATATCATGGAATTTTAAAGGAATGTTATATAGTTATAGTTTTTGTATTTATATTTATGTTTCTAGTTGATAGGTGATGAACCTCATTACTAAAATACACTAGAATTCTTAATAATATGGGGTTCAATTAAGATCATCAATATGAAATAATTCATTAAATAAACTGTATTAAATACATGATTTTTTGTAAAGTTGGTGGGGAAAATGGGGATGGGGGTGATAGGGATCTCAAATAGAGTGACATGGATGGAGTGGATTATGGGTATGAAACAAGAAAAGGGAAAGGTTTTTAGTTTGGTAATAATCCTATGATATGATTTTTTGGAATATTATGTGGATGAATTTTTAGATATTTCAACGAATTAAATAATGTTTTGATATTTCATTTTAAAACACCGCAAAATGAAAAATTTAGAAATATTGTTTGTGAGTTCCGAAAAATGGCGGACAATATATTTCAATTAACTTTTAAAAATAATTTTAGAAATTATGTTTTAAAAATCACCAGATTATATGAAATATATTTTTATTTAAGTGAGTTTTAGAAACCCAGGATGGGCCCATGTGTGAGTATCACTATCTTTGGGAGGGATAGTGATTATTAATTAAATCTAAGTAAGACCATATGTTTTTTATTTTATACATTCATGGAATTATATTCCCTATAGAAGGAGAAATTTAAATGGGGATAGAAAAAAAGGAGGGTTTCCCTCATTAGTTATTGTTTTTAATGACATAAGATAGTGTTGATTGGTGAGTTATTATTTATTATAGACATTACTATAGTTGAGTCTATATTATTCATTGATATTATCTATAAGGTATATGATAAAATATTGTACAGTTTGGTTGATATGAAATAGAACTAAATATTTTCTCCGTGATTTATGTGTTATTTATATATCATATCTAATATGTGTTTAAAACGTGGCATGCAATGGTTATATCACCTTTTAAAAATAGATAAATCATACTTAATGGGAAAAATTTGGGGTTCTCTCAATGGCCTATGTTGTAAATATTTTATAATATATCAATAACCAAATTTATTCAAATTGTTATACATTATTCAAAATTTATTTTTTCATGCTGCTGTTATTTCATTAACATTGATTATAATTTTTTTTGTATATTGACAACCCTTTTAGTAGTTTTGGCTATACATTGTACACCGTTATAAGATTTTTTGGTGGTATAACATCATCAATTATTATTTGTTTGGTGGTATATACTTTTACTTCTAAATATTCAAGGTGGTGGATCACTTATGTTGGATAGTGGGGATAGTGATATATTATTAAACATTATCTATTATCTTTGTGATTCATTTTACACCATAGTTATTCTATTATATAAAATTGACCTTGAGAAATGTGATGGTGATATATTATGAACCATATTTCTCTAGATGGTGATGTATCATTCATTGGGTTTTAGAACATGGTGATATATTGGTCAAAGGGAGTTATTCATTTGGTGATATTTCATTTAACACTAGTTGTATATCACTCAACTACTATATATTGGACACATAATTCACTTTTTGAATCCTTAATTACCATTATTGTATTTCGGTTGTATGTTATTCACTAGGAAATTCATCATTCATAATTACTATTAATATAATGACATATCATTCACCATGCCACACATCACTTTAAAACATTGTGGTTATGGTGACATATCCTTTTCCAAGAGATACCTTGTACACTCATTTTTTCATCATAGTGATATACCATTCAGTAGGTAATTCCACATTAATTATTATTGTTTGTATAGTAATATGTCATTCACAATAAAACACCTAATTTAAATCTATTTTTTATTGATATATAATTTAAAAGGATTATTATTACTATAAGGTGTAGTAAATGACTGTGTTTCTTGATGTGGACAGACTGTGAGTGCGTCACCATATTTCTGAACTATCTTATATATATATATATGAGTCGACATCTGGGTGTATTTTTTAACACCAAATGGATTGAAAGTAACATATTCATATTTTTTAAGGATTTATAATTATTCAGAACAAATAGAAACATATAATATAGTTTTTATTATGGATTCTAATGGAGATATCCATTTAAGTTATTTTCATAAACAATGATTGAGAACCTTTTTTGACATGTAAACTTTATGGTAAACATATATGTTATAGAATGACCCTAGTATTGGTTTGTGGTATATTAGAGATTAAAATTGATATGGAGATATGTGCAATGTGATGTTTTGGATAGTTTTCAGGTTTCATTATTTCAATTATTTGTAACAATATAATATATGATTGACCCATTGGATTATATTGTAAAGATATATGATTGATTGAAATGACGTGGTGTGTTATTTTATATCAAGAAGTTGTTTAATCATTTCTTTATTCCCCATATTATGAATTGATTTTTGTAATATAATGTCTAAATGCTTATTTATTATTGTGAGTTTACTTTCTATTATTGTTACAATGTTTCAAGATGGAGGAGTATCTCCATATGTTTAATCATATTCTCACTTATTGATGTGACCATGTCCCTAGTAAAATGGAATTTGTCAATTTTTTATTACATTAGTATAGAAACAAGGAATGACATCCTGAAAGGCCAAAAAGTTTGATAGTTTTTGATCAATAGATAAAGACATGATACCCATTTTATATTATGAAAGAAAAAAACATAATAAAGAACAAAAAAAGGATCAATATCCATGAAAAATCAATCAAAGGATTCAACTTCATAACCTGTGGAAATGAAACACGATAAGGGTCAACTAAAATGGTGAAAAAGTGTTAAGTATAATATAATCAATTATGAATAAATGAGCATAATCACTATATAACATAAAATAATAAACACGAATTCCATTTAAATAACAAGACATGGAATAATTAGTATGTAATGTTACATAACTGTAAACAACCAAAATTTAATAAATAAAAGGAGAATGAAATACGTCTATAGATAACTTGATTTCCAAGATATCATGGATTAAAATTACTGAATTTTTAATAATTTAAATATTTAATTATTTTATTCCTTTTTAACTCGTCACATGATACCTTTACATTCAATATATTTCACAAAATAGTTTCTAACATAATGTGCAAAACCCCATCTAATTTGGAAAACTAATTTTTCCCATGAGCCTTCCAATGCATTTAAGGGATTTTTATAAATGTTACCTAACTTGTGTCATTAATTTGAAAAGTAGTCACTATTTTTTTAATAATCTATTAAATTCATAAAAAAATGTTAATTATCATCAGGTTTCAGTATTGATTAAATGCTACAAATTTATTAATATTTTCCCATTTAATCAAATAACATTCAATGGAAAAAATTAATGGTAAAACAATTAAATGGATTAGTAGGAAATAAATGTATAAATCATAAAATAATATGGATATTCAATATAAATTTACTGTTCAATGAAAAATTACCATAATAATGAGATTTTTTCAATAGAAATTTGACAAATAGAAAAGAAAACGACATTTCACAATAACTTTTACCTCATGGTTAATTTTATGTCAAATTCCATTTCATGAAATGATTCAAATTGAAACATAAAATAACGTGATGCATAAATTAATAAATACATTACTTACGAAAGGTAATTATATAGACCACATAAAAGTGAAATGTTGTATAATAATAAATTTTTCTCAATGGAATATAAATTTAGACAATATCCCTTACCTTATTGATACTTTTTGTTTAATGTAATTTGTCATCTTGTATAGTTGTTTTAAAAATGTATATAAATTATAATAGAACCATGTTAATATTTATAATATCATATTTTATCTATTTATAATTTCTTATCACATGTTTTTTATTATATTTAATTATATTCTTTATTTTGGTTATTAATTGACTGGTTTCCTCATGTGTGCATTGTTATGAAAATTCAAATTCATGTTAATATTATGAATCTATTTAACCGCCAAAAAATAATATTGAAATTTTTATCATAATTTTTTCAATTAAAACCTTTAAACCAATCATTAATGATTCTTATAAAAAATGATTTATGTGATGATCATGGATGTGGAAGGTCGTATGTACGCATGAGTAACATTTCAATTTTTCACCAATCATTATGGATAGGTTATATGTAATTCTTTTCCATTAAATAAAGAACATGATTTTATAATTAAAATATTAAATAATTATTTATATCATCCATGCATTGTGTTGATGAATAGAGAGTCCCATGGAATCGTGAAGGCAGTTATCCACATATACATGAATTGTGACATCATCTTTAAGTGAGTGAAAATGAAATAAATAAAAAGTTACATATTATATTTAAATTATGATAAAAATATTATTAATGTGATATTTTTTATTTATATCACATTTAATCAATTACATAATCGTTATCACCATCCAGGTGAAGCCTTAGTTAAGAGAGAATCACCTTCATTCATGAGGTAATATTCTTCTGTACATCAAGCAATGTAATCATACCTCTTGTAGAAAGATATATTAATATATATATCTGTGTGTGTGATATAGTTACTATATAAGTAGAAATATGTTTTAAATATCATATATATTATTTTAATCCACAATTTACTCAACCATGAATGGAGGTAATGGAAGAAATAATGACATCGATGCACAAGGTAGTAGTCCAAATTACTCACAAAAGATGATTTTATTACACATTTCATTAAAGTATAGATTATTTTATATCAATAAATTATTATAAAAACATCATAGTATATATAAGATACAAATATTATTATGTTATAACATTTTAAAAAAATTTATGTGTGTGGAGGAAGAAGTAAAATAAATAAGTCCATTGAAAAACATTACTTCTTTTTTAGGTATCCTCCTTAGGATTTAAATAAATATTTAATAGGTCATATTTCATCCAAACTGTGGCTTATAGAAAGATTTCAATGAATTAATGATGTAATTTGAGTCAGTTTTGGATGATTCGAGGTGGTATGATGGTGTGGGTAAGAAATGAGAGTGAATTACCATTTATAAGTGGGGGAGAGGACACAATTGGAATTTTTAAAAATCCATCACTATGTCAATGTTTATAATATGTGAAATGGGTACAAAGGGAAAATTATAGAACCTTATATATGTAATGGTTGTAATATGGAAATAAACATGTTTTTATAAATGTATATATTTAATTTTTACACTTATTTTTTTAGTTTAACTATTGGTAAAGCTATTTTTACCTTAACCGTGGTAATTAATATTTACTACATTCACTATAAATTTTCGTAAAAGTTTATTTTTAATTTATTAAAAATTATAAATTATTGTGATTATGATTATGAAATAAATTTTATGAAATTTAATTCATTGATTTATAAATAGGTTATTTAAAATTAATCCCATATATGTGATGGGAAAACATATTATTCAAGAGAAATAGTCCAAAATTATCTATTGTTTTATTTTCAAATTTCAATGTGATAATTATTTAAATGACCCCAATTGGATTAATTGATATAATATTGATACAATTTAACTTGAAAACCTATTGAAAATATAATTTTACCATATAAATTATCTAATGTAAAAGGAAATCATCAATTAAAAATCATTATTTTTCATTAGACATTAAAAAAATGATATTTTAGAAAAATAACAAGAAGTAACCCTAAAATTATATTTTTTATTAATATCAAAAAAATGAATATTATTTTTGAAAATAAATTTTCTAGATGTTTTAATAAATAAATTTAAATGATGTGTACAAATCAAGACTAAAATGTCTTTTATAAAAAATAATGTTTTTTCAAAAAACATTTTTTCTATAAATCATTATTATTCTATTACATATAAATATAAAAAAAATAATGTTCATAATTTAATTAATATTATTAATAACCTATAATTTATTAAATGATCGAAACCTATCATTTTAGTATTTAATATTTAAATAATATATCACATTTTACTTAAACATAGTGTTTCATGAAATGAATTCTAAACTCAGTACGGTGTGTAATGAAATAAATTGATGACATTTAATATTTTAAAAATAAATAGATCATAATGATTTTTTTAATTATATATTATTATAATATAATTTTATATCATAGACACTGTTAAATATAATTTTATTCTTTTTTAATATTATGGTGTTATATTTTACCCACCTTAAACAAACTTACGTGCTCACATTTTATAGTTGATCTTGAAAATAAGGGGTATGAAATTTGAAAATTCCATTAGTTGAAACCGCATATCCTAAAATTGTCAGAAAATAATCATCTTCATAATATATATTGGTACATTTTAAGGTCATCTTGATTAATCACATGACTAGGTTTTTGTGTAGGAGAATATTTGTGTAAAGTGAATACACAAATATGGATAAATATACCAATGCCTAGATTATTATGAGTAGTGATAGAGAAAATTGATCACAATAAAGTGTGTGATCAGTTGAGGGTTAGCAAAAAAGTATCATAAGCCATAGTGATTTGAAAATTTTCATTACCATCAGCAATAATTATTATATGAGAAATACAATTTTTTTAAGATGTTTTTCCTTGAGTTGAGGAATTATTTAACACTATATGAATATATAGTAATTCTATCCATTGGTGATGATTCAATCAATTTTAACTTCACATATTAAGCCATGAAATGAATACCTCAAAATTAATTTTTTGATTCCCAAATATATAAAATTTTCATTAAAGGATTATAATATAAATAATTGATTGATA
Source organism: Viscum album (assembly GCA_963277665.1). Taxonomy (NCBI): domain Eukaryota; kingdom Viridiplantae; phylum Streptophyta; class Magnoliopsida; order Santalales; family Viscaceae; genus Viscum; species Viscum album. The sequence continues at coordinate 96,143 of CAUJRU010000468.1, forward strand.
AGTTAATCCTTCAATATCTAATTATCATTATAGATAAATGGTTACCACTAGTTATCCAATATGTATAAATATATATAGTAAGGTAATTAATTAAGATTTAAAAAAATCAATGTTAAAATTAAATAATTTGATAAATGGACAAAATTTTAAAAATTCCAAAAGAATTAGATCCAAAATATTAGAATCAAGGTCAATAAATTTTCAAAATAAACGTATAATTTTTTCTCAATGAAATTAAGTATCTCTTAATCTTCATATTCTAAATATGTTAATTACTTCCTCATTTATTCTCATAAATCATGTAAATAACCTTACATTTCATAAAAACATATTGAAAACATACATGTTTCATTACTAATTAAATAACAACCACATTATTTGATATATTCCTTATATAATTTTTTTAACTCCATCAATGATAGAAAAAACCACATTTTTAATGAATCATTAATCAGTTACAATGATGTAAATATTATGCCAATTACATTATACATATCATTAATATCTTGATACTGAAACTATTATCTCAACATCATAAAAATATAATGGTTTATTTTTCCTTTAATCACATGTTTTACAAGAATTTCAATTTACCACTGAATGATTTTTCTTGTTCATCGGTACTGTTCAACATATGGACTAAAAATCGTCAATTAAATAGTATAGTAGTTCAATTCTTATACTCTTCATCATATTTATGATTTTAAAATGATCAAAAATTACTCTTTCATTATTTTTACAGGATCAAAATATAGAATTTCAATAATCATTCAACATTAGTTGTGTCAAAAAGATACAATTAAATTTCGCCCCTTAGCTTCTTCTATGGTATACTTCATTATTTTTTAGTGAATTCATTTTCATACCTCCCAATATCTGTATAATTAAAACGCCAAATATTAGTGTTTTCTATCATTCCATTACATTATTCTACCTACAAACCCTTCTAAATGAACTAATAACAAACTCATAATCCCTTCAAGAATTTCCCCAGGGTGATAACTTCCATAATTATCACATGTGGGAAAATATTTCTTTTTATTTTCCCCACATCCATTTTTAGATTTGTTTCCATCTTATTATTTTTCTCCCCATTTAATCCATAATACATGGTGAATTATTTCTCTGTTAATATAGTTCATTACACTATTTCATCATAATATGAAATTGTTTGAGAAACCAACACCCTTCAGCGACATGGCTTAAGATATTAAATAGAATAGTCAATCTTATAGTCTATGTTGCATATGTAATCCTTTATATATATTTATATCCATGAAAATGTATCTTTAAACACCAAAAAACCTTTATATTCCTATTTTCATTAAGATATGAAAATATTTATTCATATTTGTTATTTTCTAATGTCGGAAGTACTTTTCAAAAAACACATCCTTAAAATATTTTCATTCAATGAGTTCTATTTCCCTTCCTCCTTAGTATTCTAGATAAACAACCATGATTGATCAAGATATATTTTTAAATAATAGACAGTAACTATAAACATTTCCTTTTCACCATATCCCAACACCATAAATATATTATCTAGAGGCCTACTCTATATATTATTTACCTTTAGATCATTAGTACCACTAAATAATGGGGGGATGTATTGCACAAATAACTCCAAAATCCGAGAATATACTTTTGGAATAGGTTTCTTCTACTGGGTATGTTGATTTTCAATAACGATATTAATATTCCATAATATAGACATAATATGGTCAATTCGAATACCATCATTATTGGCTTCATTAGTAGGAAAATATCTACTTTGCCCATGAGTATTGATACCATTCTTCCATCTAGGTTCTATTTTTAAACAATGGAATATATTCAATTTGATCATATAATTATGAATTTTAAATTATAATGTATAATTCAAAATATGGTTCAACACATAGCATAAATTAAAATTTATTCCTTTTTAATCATAAAATAATAATCATTTTTTTATGGCGATGTCATTTTTTCAAATCCTTCATAATGCCATGTAATAAAAATGGGAATTATCCAATGAATGAACACATTGAGATTCAAAATCAGTGCATAGTGAGGCCCATTTATCATTAACCATTTGAAAATAGGGTCTTTACCAATTCCCCCTTTTAGAATTTATTACCCCTAAGAATCTATGATCTCGAACTACATCCAATTATAGTATTCATATATGGATTTATTTCTTGGAAAACACACATAATATCTTAATTACACAAATATTAATATGTTATTCTATACTTATCATCATATACTATCATAATATTATCATCCATATTCTGTTTTTCCTAAATGTAGTTGTCAATGTTTCTACTGAACTTCATATGATGCAAACTGTAGCGACCCTTGCCCCATTACCGCATTGGTAGTTGTTTATATATTATATTGACACCGATATAGGGAATCACTTCCCAAATGAATGAAATTTTAGTAGTTTTTAAAACAAATGTTAAAAAAATAAATTTAAATACATAAGAAAATTAATTTCATAACATCTTTTAAATATCTTTCAACAAATTTCACTTAATAATCTATAGAAATGAATCAAAAATTAGTGTGATACCAAATTCTCAGTAAGGGTTATATATAGTTGAAAATTTCATGAATAAATTAAAAAATAAATATATAAATGTAAATAACTAAACAAAAATTCCAATTAAATAAAAAATAAGCTGTAATTAATTTGGAAAGGTAAATAATAGAAGCCACTGTCCATTTAGCAATAAACTAATAATAAACATAATCCAGAGATAATATCATTATGAAAATAACATGGATAATTATAATTGAAATCTTAATGAAGGTAATTATTAATTATCATATTTTTTCCTAGGAAAATTTTATATTTATCATCAAGACCATTCACAATATAGTTTAAAATATACTGGGGGAAAGCACATCTGATTTGGCTAACTGATTCATCTCATGAGACTATTGGTGCATCGAAGGGCTTTGTATAATTTTTCATGAACCAATGGATATCATGTATGAATAATTTCCCATATATCATGTTTTAAATTTATTTCATGAGCAATTATCATTATCATTATGTATCCATATAGGGTAATGTACATAAATTTATCAATATTTCCCCAGTTAATCAAAAAAATATCAAATTAAAAAATGCATGTAAAAATTTTATATTGGTAATGAAATATTTTTATCCATAAAATGAGAATATTAATATTTAATAGAATCATAATTAGTAATGAAAATTTTTACCAGAAAATTATTTTTTCAAGGGATAGCTAAAAATAACAAAAGAATGAGAGATTGGAAATGTTTTTTACCACCATCTAATTTTCTATTAAAATCATATTTGATTAAATGAATCAAATTAAAACATTAAATACCCAGATTTATGAATGAATCATGATAATAGATGTATAAGTTTTAGTATATACACAATAAAAATGTTAATTGGTTCATAATAACTAATAAGTCTCAATTAAAAGTAAATGTATACGACATCCGTTACATTAAGCTTTATTTTAGTTGAATGTGATTTAACGAATTGTATTGTGGTTATAAAAAAGATTATAACATATAAAATAATTGTATGAATATTTATAATATAATATATGAACTATTTATAATATATGATCATTCGTTCATTAATAAACCTTCATTGTTTTCATTGTCTCAGGTGTTAATTGCCTTATTTCTTAATGTGTGCTCTTTCATGAATGTTATGATTCATTTATTTAGTAGATTGTTATTTCATATAAAAATAATAATCCTGAAATAATTATCAAAATTTTAAATCAATTATACTTTAAAAATAAATCATGAATGATGTTTATTAAAGAATAAAGTACACTACAATTGGGGAGATGGTATGGCATACATATAAATGAGTAACATTTCCATTTGTATCTGATCATTATGGAATGGTTGTAAGTAATGATTTATTTTTGAAGTTATAATAATATCATAATTACTCTATTATATACTTATATATATATCATCCATGTTTTGTAGTGAGGAAAATAGAGTCACAACGCTTCGTTAAGGCATTGGTCCACATGTACACGAACGATGTTATCATCAATAAGTTAGTGAAAATGTAAGAAATAAAATGATATTTATTATCATTATAAAATGATAAATTATCATTAATATCATAATATTTTCATTTATATCACATTATATCATTATAATAATCCCTATTAACTTCCATGGGAAACATTAGTGAAGGAAAAATCACATCGCTTCAAACGGCGGCAGTTCCCCACACACATGGGTGACAATATTGTATCTTTTACCGAATTGAATATAAAATTAAATATATGATATAATTACCCAAGAGACACAAATATGTTATAATTATCACTTATATAATTTATATCCATCAACATACCATGTCTGGAAATTTGGTAATAAAGAATAAATGACATAGGTTCTCAATGCGGTAGTGAACTGTTTGCATGAATAATAATTTCAAAGGCCATTTTATGGAAGTGGAGATTATTGTATATCAATTACATATTATAGAAAAATTACAATATATTTAATATAATATATATATTATATAATCACAGATTAATAAAACTATATACGGGTGAAAATAGATGTTAAAAATACTCATTGAAGAAAATCATATATTGTTTGATTAACCTTATTAGGTTTACAGTAATGCCAAAAAATACTTGACTTATTAATAAAATAAAGATTCTAATATACGGGGATGATTATTCAAAGTGAATTTAGATTGTATTGGATTAAACAGATTGGTTTTATGGAATTAATAAGAGAGGATAGGGGGAACCTTTTATAAGTGGAGGAGAGAAAAAAATCGTATTTTTTAAATTAATTGATTGTGTTTGCATTTTTCATATGTGAAAAGGGTAACGAAAAGTATTTTTTTGGACTATATGGGTTCAACGGTCAAAATATGGATACAAAATATCCTTTATCAAAGTATTTATTTCTTTTTTACAAATAAATATTTTGTATATCCTCTTTGTTTTCCCATTTTTACATTTACTCTGTTAATTAATTTTTACTAAAATCAATATTTGTTTTGGTATAAAAATTAAGTTGATATTATTATGAATTATAAATTATAATGATTCTTAAAATCTATTAATTTTTTTAATTTTTAATTCTCATATGTGGAAAGATTTAATTTTAAATTAAAATAATTTGCAATATGAATGTTGGGTTTTAAAGAGAATGATTTTCAATTTTTAAAATGTTTTTAAATCAAAATTCATTATTAAAATAATTCCAATGATATAAATTATATTAATTAAAAAAAAATTATCTAATTTTACATTATAAATAATACAAAATATATATTAAGCATAAAAAATATTTAAATTGAAATTCAATTTTCATTTAAAATTTACTATTTTCTCAATTAATCTAAAAATGAACCACTTCAGAAAATTTAATAAAATTACTACTATTAAAATTTTGATATGATGATATAAAATCTGAATTTAATTTTTTAAAATAAATTTTAATTTTTTAAACAATTAATTTAAAATTTTATTCATAATTAATGACTAATACATCATTTAGAAAAAAATACAGTTTTTAGAAACATTAATCTACATGTGGGAGTTATATTTTCATCTAATATTGATGTTTAATTTTAATAAAGAAATAAAATACTGTTTTTTCCTAAACAATCTTAGGTAGTTACAATCATAATTCGTTTGGCATATATAGTGGAGTTATTTAGGTCATATAAGTCTTTTTATTAATTAAAATACAAGGGCATAATGAACATGAAACTATAATGATTTATTCAATATTGGTTTTTATAATCGTTTTAAGACGGTAAATTATTTTTTGTTGGGTTGAGAATTTGGAATGATGTTATTCTTCTCTCTTGATAACTCCATCAACTTTTAAAGTATACATATATAGTGAGTTGATATTGTTGTTCTTGGTTTTTAATTTTAGATAGGTGTTTATTTTTCAAATGTTTGACGTAATGAATCGTTGATTTTGGGATTTTTTCTACTGATTGGGAAATACTCATGTGTTTATAAATCCCATTTTGAATATATGTTTCCCATGAAATTAATATTCCTATTATTAATTGACAATCTAATTTTAAAAAAGGGTTTATTTATTTAAAATGGAAATAATAGATAAAAATGTATTTCCCTATATAAGTTTATGGTGGTAGTCCAAGAATGTGGAACACAGTTACTATTTTTTTATTTTTGCGATAGATATCTATCTAAAAACCTGATATATTTATATATTAAAAGTATTTTATTCCACTTCGACATGTTGGTTATACACATAAATGTGTCCAAATGAACTGTAATATTAGAAAAAATGTTAACTTATCCATTAAATTAGAGGTATTAATAGTAATAATATCATTTCAATGATATTTATTCTAGTTTTATATAATGAATCTTTTTTATTACATTCTTCATATGTTTCAAAAATATACATTTACCTTAAAATAATTTCTATTAAAAAATATAGATAATAATATAATTAATTAGATTCCCATTTTAGGAAGTTTATTCAATGAAATGTACATTACTTTTCAAAAAAAGAACATATCAAAATTAATATAGAGTTAATGTTTTATATTTTTAGAAAGGAATATTTTTACGATGAATAGTATAAATTATAACATTTTTAAAAAAAAATGTAGTTTTCATTAAAATAATATTCAATGTTAACATTTTTAAATTGGATCAGATGTAAAAATTGTTAAATTATATTACTACGAGTCCAATTGGGGTATTATTTTCTATATAAGTATGAATTTCTATATAAAAATCTTGTATACAGAACAAAATATTTCTACTATAAAACCAATTTTAATTTTGATTGTGGGTTTAATATAAAATTAAATCATTTCAATTGTATGAATTTAATTTAATTTAAATTGAATCCATATTTGGAATAAAAATAAATAAAATTGTCTATTGAGTTAAACATAATTTTTTTCATAATTATTTATAAATGTTGATAATTTTGTTACATCGATGAATGATAAAATTGGTTTGTTATGGTGTCAAATTAATGAGATAAGGGTTAAGATGACCTCAAAACATTTCTAAATATTATTATATGTAAATATTTTTACCCAATAATTTCAAATATTTTGGAATGATCCATCTTGTATTCCTTTGGTGTGGATAATATATTAATATATTTTGTTATTTGAAAAATTCCAAGTGGTTCCTCTCCCCTACTTATAAAAGGAAACCCCAACCCTCTCCTATAAAATCATATTATGGATATTTTCTCTTCCATGTCATGAAAAATAATTCCTTAATTATCTCCCTTCTACCTAGGTCCCATGTTTTGATTGAAAATATCCTGCAAAGTCTTTTTATATAAACTAAAAATAGTTTTTGGGAGAAGTCATATAATTTATAACCATTTAAATTCATTTAATCTCATCATATACACACATCAAAAAAAAATCATCCATGATAGAATAAAAAAATTAACAAAAATACAATGAAGTTATTATTTTTATGGAATAACATTTATCTATATCATATTCCATCAAATTGGAATTATAAACATCAATCGTTTCCATTGCGGACAACTACCTCAGGAGCTGTTGTTATTCATTCTCCATTACCACCTCCCACAAAAGGATATAATGATAAAATTAACATAAATATCACATTTTAATGAACTACTGATTTTTTTCTATGTAATATCATATTTACAATCTTATGTTCCCTCCTTTATGAAAATGATTACATTGCACATGCGTACTTGTGTTGTACCACGTCCATGAAGTGATGAGATTGATTTTTAATTTATTTTGGCATGTACACTAGTAAGGATATATTTAATTAATATATGTGATATATATGAGATGATAAATATTATTAAAATTTTAATTACTTTTTACCATTCTATTTTTCTTCCAAAAAAGTTAAATCATTGTTCATGCATACATATGACCTATCGTCTCAATGAACAATGCAATTCATTTTTATGCAACTAAATTTTCAGGATTAATATATATATTTATTTAATGACATACATATTATTTTTATAAAAATTAAAATTAATTATATAATTATAACAGAATGAAATTACATGTATCAAAACTACCATACCAAAACATACATGAAAAATGAAGAAGCTATCACATAGAACTAAGATTTTAATAATGAATTGTTGATAAACACGTGATAAAAGGAAATAAGTAAATCATATAAGATATTTTAAATATTATTATGTATCCGGAAGATAAGTATATCAAACCTATGTTCATTATAATATAGTTTCAAACATGTTTGAAGGAAGTTGGGCATGAGGAAAGGGTTTTATGTTACGATATAATTATTTATCTGGATTGTTTGTGATTATGATTACTATAATGAAATTTTATGATCCATCTAAAAATAAACTAATAAATTCACTGAAAATTTGTTTTTTATATTTATATTATTTTTTTCTATTAATTTTTTCCTCTTCAATTATTCCAGAGGCTCAAATAACGTTTTCAAGGAAAATTGACTTTATCTCTCTCTTCGGTCGAATACATTTATTATTCCGTGTCCATGTTCTCTCTAATTTTTTTCATGAATTTTTTTATATTATTATATTATTATTTAACGTAATTTTTACGAATGATTTAAATTATGAATTTTTTTTAAATTAAATATTCTTTTCATTTTAAAATGATGTATGTTTTTTCTTTTTTTCAATGGTATGAAGTTGATGCTTTCATTTAACACATATAGAATGAATTTAATTTAAATCCATTATAACTACATAATATATTGAATAGTCCCTTAAAATTTCCCAACATTCTTTTCATAGAAAATTCTTTACATAATTTTTGTAAATTTTAATATTTTAATGAAGTTATTTCAAAAAGAAAAGGTAAATTTCCAAAAGAAATATTAAAAATAATCTTTCAAACTAATTTTTCATATATAATTACATAATTTGATTAGAAATAATTTTTATAGGATTCTTGATGCCATGATACCATCCTAGTTTTCATCTAGATGTTTTAAAATTATAATTATAAGGAGTTTATGATGGCCATTACATTAACACATGACATGACATGATGAAATGTTTATGAAACAAGTATCTTTATCCTGATTTATGATGCTAAGAATGTTTTATGATCTTATGGAACTCATTATATTGGTTTACATAATGTTATGTGTGTGACAAAAATTATATATCCCTCCAATTTAAAGGTTGACGATTGATATCTCTTGAGATAAACATGAGAACAATTGAATGTAAACCTAGTTCAATAAGGGACTCTATCTACTATGATCACACTGAGAGTTACTCATCAATACTATAATTTTTTATTGAGTGAAACCAATCCACTATGATAGTCATGGAAATTATCCTGGACTACTAATGAATTTATTTTCTATTATTATATGAATGTCAAAAATTTATGTCTTAGGCCAAAGTTATACTCTGATGGATTATTTGATTTTATTCCTCTATGATTACGTACTTATGAATTAGCTTGATTTTTTTTCAATAATGGAAAATTATGATATATGATATGATGGGTTTGGGTTTTCAATGTTACATTCATGGTTTTATACCCTTAGACTCTAATCATGTATAAATGATCATCGATATCTCCATTGTTTATATGTACTGGGCATCTATGGTCACCCTTAATTAGGTTTCATTTCCCTGTGTTATGGGAAAATGTATTAAATTTTACATTTTTAAAAAGGGTACTATTTATAATAAACATTACATGAGATGATATGGTTCACTTATGAAAGAGTTATCTATGTATCCATGTTTCTAATAGAACTATACCTATAAAATTATAGAATGAATTATTTTATAGGTAATTAATATTTAGATATTAAGATGTGATATCTATATTTGATATGTTTGTGGTTCTATATGTTATGTGGATCTCGATATATTTTTGTACTTGGTAGAGAGAGAGGTTATGTTATGCTAGAGTCACACAAGAGTAACTTGAGACCATTTTGTTGTAGGTTTTGTATAGTATAAAAATACACATTAGATAGGATAATATCATTAATCTGATAATGAGATTGATGACTACAATAGAGTGGGTCATGTCAGTATGCAAGTTTAAAATATATATGTTTTCTCCAGAGCTGGTTCATTCTCATATGTAATTCAAAATGGTATTTAATATAAATGAATTAGTGTTTCTACAATGTTTATGGCCTTTGGTGATATATGGAATGTGTTATAGGTTGGATATAGTAGTAATATTGATTCGTGACTCTAGATAATTGTGAAATTATTCACATTCATTTGTAGTGATTCAGTTCTCCTACATATAAACAAAATGGATTTTGATATTATGGGAGTTATTTTGAGATATTGGGTTGAAAAAAATTTATGGATGAGATATGAAATCATGGGTAGGTAATTTATACGTTGATAATGAAACAAAATAATTGTGATATAATTTGTTTGTTAGTTATGGGGATTTATTTTGGATGTATAGACCAAAAAAATAATTGGGGGTGTTATATTTTCGGCACATGAATAATATGATTGGGATGGACATTTTTTATTTGATTATGTAATGATCCTTGGACTAGTGGGTTTTTCTCATAGTACAAAGAGTTGATTTATATATTAGGGTGGAATCAGGGTGTATGTCTCATCCAAAATTAGTTTCGATTGATATTTGTTGAAAGTATTCACTATTTCAAGAGTCATTTCATAAATACTCTCTTATATTAAAAAACACAATGATTGTTAACTCTAAATTTAGGATTTATGGGTTTTTATGACATAATATTAGCATTGTGATGGCTAGATTACTATTTTTTATGGTTAATTAGAATTTTATGGCATGTGAGATATGAAATTTTTTGAAATTTGGAAATTTTGTAGGTTGGGTAATTAGGTATGATATTCACATGAAATTGAAGGATATTTCTCAATGTTTTTTTTCAAAGACTTATAGTTTCATGATATCTTTATTATTGTGAATATCTAAGAAAATCCTGGTGTGTATATGGTCACATTGAGTTATATGTGGGGTATGTGACATTTAAGGGTTCTTAGAGTATTTTATGAGTGAGTCCCATGTTTACTGGATACTTAGAAGTAGGTTATATGAATTTTATGGATTTAGTATGACGATCACCCATATTATGTGATATTGTATGAGATAGCCCTTGGAATAATGTGCACAAATTTATTTATATAAAAAAGTGCACATGGTATTTAACTATTCTTACATTATCTCATTTATGAGAATGAGAACATGTGGAAATGAGTATATTAAAGTGTGGATTGACTAATGATAAATGGGTTATCATAGTATTACCAGTGCAGACAATTGGGTCTTCATAGTATAGCTGCGTTATTACTAGAGGTCTATGATGGTCCAAGAGAAAGGAAGGTTGTGAGATCATGTGAGATATAACCAATGAAATTTTTAGTTCTATAAAATATGTTATGTCTGCTATTGAATTTGGAAAGACACTGATGGACTTGGAGGATCATTGGCATTGTTAGGAATTTATATGGATTATTATGTTTGTATGTTCCTAAGAAATGTTATTATTAATATAATTTAGGATGATGTGTGTTCCAGAATGATTTGATATTTTAATGTGATGTTCTAATGATTGATTTCACATATTTTTAGTTATATACATTAAAAATTGAGTTTCATGTTAACTAATATCAATGAAATAAGGTAGTTTTTACTTAGAACTCAAATATTTTATATAATCAAGAGTGAGACTTATGTTATAGGTTGGTGGGGATATAATGTCAATGTCTCATAATTGATAGTTTTTTATAGTGTATTTGGAGTTGGATCGTACTTATAGAATAGGAATTAGAAAAATTGTATATTATGATTTCCACCATTGGATGATTTCTATATTTACCAATGTTACTGTTGTTGATGATTAATTTATTGAAATTGGTGTATAATAACGATAAAATTTTGGTGTTTTTTAATTGATTTTTTTATTTGGTGGAATGTATCCAAGTTATGGAAGGTTTATTTAAATTCCTTGATATTAGTATTATTCTATTAGGATCCATTAATGTTAAATATTTAGTAACAGAGAAATATATGCTACTGGTTGTGATTAGTTGGGTTAATTTGGTTTCAGTTATGGGAAATATACCTCTAGGGTGTTTGAATATATGGAATGTCACTTCTTAGGGAACTGATAACAAAATATAAAAAGAATAATGGATTCATCATATGGTTATGTCATCATGGTGAGATTCTAACTATGATGAAATATGGTTTAGTAGTTCACGGGAGTAACACTATATGAAATTGTACAGTTTAATCAAAAGATGTACATAGTTAGGGAATAATTTAAATTAATTGAAAATTCATAATTTTCTCTTGGGCTATGGAATCAATATGAAATAAGTAGTATCGTTTGGTGTTGTAGTAAGTAAACCACTGGAATTTTAGAGATAGTCTATCTGGTGGAAGAATGATTATATGATTTTTACAGTGATCGAGTAATATTAATTTTAAATTAGGAAAAATATTACTGAACTGAGATGAATAAATATATAATGGACTTGAGTTAGAGAGATCATATATGATTAGAATTTTCCCTAGTTGGTGTGGGATTTATCCACACAAACTACTAGTGGTAGATCAACGAATTTGATGTGAATTAGATCTCAGATACCAAAGTGGATTGGGATAAATTCATGAGTCAAATTATATAGGAAGATAAGTGTTATGGTGTGTATTTTTTATTAACATCCACTTGTATCTGTTAATAGAATTTAAGATAATTTCTGTTTTATCACAGAGTGGATACATGATTACTTATAATTTTTAATTTTAATTGAAAAATGATGTTTTTATCAAACAAATTAAGATAATTATAGGAAGTTTTTGATGTGATTGTTAATATGGAAGGGACCCAAAATGATTTAAGTAGTTTTTAGTTGATATAAAAGTGAATGATATTGAATATATAAGGCCAATAGGTACACATTATAGTCACACCAATTAACCGACAGTGGTACCACAGGGTGGTTCTTTATTTGAGAAACTAGGTGGATGGTGTAAGTGCATCATGTTCCTAGTACTACCCAGGTCAGTTTTTTAATTTTTTTAGTCATTTGGTACTCTACTTAAAAATATCCCTTTAACTATTCATTTATCCATACCAATGTCAAAATGGAGGTTCACCCATATCTTTATGCATATCCCTTCCTTATTCAATGTGGTTTGGATCAATTTGGGGGATTTACCTCATAAATTATGGAGTTTTATAACTATCTTTATTCCTACACATATATCCTACATTCCTATAAAATTAATTTAGTCTATTGGACTTATGTATTGAATAATGATTCCACTATAGTTCAATGGATTCATCATAAAATGACAGTGATTCATCTAATTATGGCTATAGAGTGATCATGAGATGAGAAAAAAAGGATTTTTATAATTGTTTATTATTGAAAAATCATTCCATTAAATTATTTTTTTTCTCATTAATTTGGTTTTAATTTTGTTAGCGATCAGGCATCCAATTATGTGGCATTTTTGGGTAATAGGAAGTGTGGTTTGGAAAGAGTCATTAACCTCTTGTCTATTTAGGTTTTAAACATGTTAATTTTCATGGGGATAATTTCCTCCTTTATTTTGGATAGAATAACAATTAATTAATTATAATAAATAATTATATGAAAATTCACTTAATTTTGGGGTTTGAAGTTTAAATGATTAGATTGGGAATATGAATTTTAGTAAGTTTTGGTTTGGATGAGCTCTGGTGATGTTATTGAGAATCATATAATGAGAGAACTTCATAATTAAGTTGATATATCCATAATATTAAATCATTATATTTTTTCATATGAATTATATGTTATATGTATTGGTAATTATGAGTTATTGGCCTAATATGGTACCATGTATGGGTTATATTTTGTGTTTTGGGGGTAGAGGTATTTCACTTCGGAAACCCTGAGTGTTGTGAATTTTTCACATATATATTGATGGTTATCACACCCATGTGGGAGGCCTGATTACTATTTTGTTTGATTAAAAGGAGGGTGTTTTCATTTTTAAATGGATTTAAAAACCATAAATGGTTTTATTTAACAAATAATTCTCACATAAGATAATTACTAGGGGTGAGACAATAGATTCCAAAAATATTATCCCTAAGTTATGCGGTCATTGAAAGGATAGTTTAGATAATTTTTAAATGAGAAAAATTTCTCCTCATTAGTTTTTGAGTGATGGATGTAGGATATGAAATGTTTGAAAACTCCATTTGAACATATTTGATAAGAACTCTGATTCTATATTCAATATTATCTTGAAGAAGTGGAAGGATACTTAATGACCTTGTTTGTAAGGGTTGTCCTTATTATTGACATGAGTTTTGAGCTATATATGATGGGTTAGAGTTCTAGTAGATAATTATAACACATGTATTTGTAAGGGTTATTTTTATCTATTAAAGGATATGGTAACTTAATATCACTAGTGGCAATTTTGCATTAATCTTGTGAGGTTATTAGTTTTATAGAATCACAAGCCTTAGTAATGAGGTGATAACTTGTCCACCTTTTCTGTAAATACTATTCGAAGGATCTTTATTCATTTAAATTTTAACATAAAATTTACTCTAACTTATTATTTGTTAGTGATAATTCATTCACCATATATTTCATTTTGATATTTCATTCACCATATAATTCAATAAGGGAGAAATTATTTTATATAATATAGATTTGATACATTATTCTCGTAGAGATAACTCATTTTACCTTATTGTATTATAATGATATAACATTCACTAAAAATTTCATCACTCTTCATTATTGTTAATGAAATGATATATTGTTCACTTGGTGACACCTCACTTTCTGATGTAGATTTTATGCTCATTTATCATTCTACTGTTGATACCTTATCTGTCCATAATGTGATCATGGTGATTTAACATTCATATAGTGATGTTTCATTTATAATTATTGTTTGTATAGTGATATATCATACACATTATGGTGCCTCCCTCACCATGGTTTTTATAGTGATATGTTAATGAAAATGGTTATGATTATTTTGAGGTGTGATAACTTATTTACAATCCTAATATATAAATACTAAGGGAAAATCATCCCACTTTGGTACTGACAAAATTTGGTATGATTCAACTATTTTGGTGGGTTCATAACCACCCAAGGGTGTGACATATGTTCAGATGTTCTATTCAAATAATTAATTTAATTTAGCACATTCATGGACATGTATATTGTTTTTAAGAAATATGATTGTAGTGGCGCATTGAGTGTTGTACTCACACCAGATATGCATACTTTTTTGCACATTAAAATGTTATGTTTGACATGAAGGTCAGTTTTGATAAACTTAGCCTAGTGTATGTTTTGGAGTTGCTTATAAAATACAAGGTTACTAGGATTGGTCAATGTTAAGGTCTATGGATTGGTATCAATTTTCGTTGTTTTATTCTTATATTTCATATAGTTGTACGACCTTGTTATCATAAACTAATGTATGAAAGTTTCACATGCATGAGTATATTTCATTATTTAATGTAGTTTTTTATTTGTATATTGTATTTATTCATGTATAAATATTTTTATGTTCATAATTATTTACAATATTATACATGGAGATGTTATTTTTTATTGTCATTATAATAAAAATAGAGGGTATTGACTCCCCATGAGGTTCATCAGATTGATTCCTCTAATTAGAAACCACTGATATATACGGAGGTGCACTTGTTTTGAAATGGAATATTCATTATAGTTGATGTTTAGATGAAAAAGATATTGGAAATTACACGAGTAATGATGATTTTATATATGTTATGTATCCCTGTTGGAACAAAAATGTTGGTAACAATCCACCAAATATTGACTAAAAACCTTGGAGATAGATACAAACCTTGGGTGAGGGGGAAAACACTTTTGATATGTTGAGTTCCTGATTAGTTTGATAAACGATCAATGCTTTTTCATCACAACATTGATGGTGGAAGTAATGTAATGAAGTAAAATTTTCTTTTATATGAGTACCATTTATTTTTCTTATCTTTTATTTTCTAATATAGATACATATTTTGTAGAAATCAATAATGGATTGAAGATATACTTATAGAAATTAATGAGTATGAATAATTTAATGATGAAATATGGAGGTAAAATATTGAAATTCAAAATAATATGCTCCCATAGATCACTATATTTTTATTATAATGGTATCAGTATTTTAGTGAAATTGATTTTAGAGAAAACACATTCAATTTTAGTCAACAGTTAAAATAGGATTCATCAATGTTTGGATGTATAACATACTATAGTGTATTATCATTGTGGATGACCATCATACATCTGATGGAATAAAACTAATTTTAAGCGACATTATAATTGAATTTCAAAATATTTGTACACTATTGATTCAGATTACAAACATCTACTTTCACACACATGAACTAGAATATAATCATTTAATGAAAATATATATTGTATTTTGAAGGATTATGTAAATATATATAACAATTATTCAATTTTTTATGATAATAAAATACAGTTACAAAATTTTCTATTTGATATTAAAATTCTAGATAGATAATATATGAGAATTGTATTAGTGAATTCTCAATGGTGTTCAATATAACAATTATTAAATTAAAATGTGAAAAAACTAGTTCTTTTCATCTATAAAAAATTAAATATATAATGACGGGACATATAAAAATAGTGATGAGTAAAAATTAACATAATGATTAATATCCATCTCATTGTATGTGAATTATTCTGTAGAATTTGATTATTTAATATGACATTTTATAAATAATAAACTGATAAATTTTTTAACTAATTGAATGTTAATGAATCCAAAATAGTTATTAATCCAATAGAAGTATCACAAACTAGTTAAATTTGGTATGTTTTTTGGGAATATGTTAACACATACATATCGAATATTTTATAAGAAATAAAAAATCATAAAAAATTATAAAATAAAATATTTAATGATAAAATATTTCTAAAATAAATTTAAAAATATAATATATAATTAGTAATTAAACTATTTGGGGAGATTGGTGTGAAATATAATAGAAACATCCCGAGAGGTGTGTGGGGAATAAATATGCCTAAAATCTAAACGTCACTTCATTTATTGGGATTATAATTCATATAAGATGATATTATCATTGTGTTAATTGAAAAAAATATTATTAATATCAATTATGATAAAATAAATAATCATATAAAAATGTTGATTATTTAGTGGAACATGATTTTTCACATTGATCACTGTCAACATATGTAGCAAGTATATAAAATAAAAATAACTCAGTATTGAGTCAATAATAATTAATGGCCTCATTGATAATGTGATTAATTTTTTTTGAAATTTATAAATAACAATAACACAATTCTTATTTTAGAATTTTTCCCCAAAAAAATTAGAACAATAAATTAAAGAAAACATAAATAATTTTAAAAGATAATGATGGAGGGTAAACTTTAATTACAATGTTATTTTTTGAAATATTGAATCATCTTATTTATAAATTGTTTTTTATTATAATGTTATGAAATATATTTATATTTTTTGTTGAGTACCAGTTTTTTATATTATATTAATTTATATAAATTGGATTCTTTTTAATGGTTTAGACCATCTGACCTGTTACTTTTTTAGTATACATTTGATGTAGGTTTTTATGGGAAGTAACTATGCATGTAAGGGGTTGATGGTGGAATGGTAGATTAAATTTGACATAGTATGTATTTTATGGAATGGATGTTTTTATTTCACCATAAATGGATTCATTGCATCGAACAAATGATTCATGTAGTGCAGTCGAGTTTTGTTATTTCAATAATTTTTAGTCGATCTATTGTATGTAACTTTAGAGGTGTATTTTTTGTGGTTATTCAATTTTAGTAATATATAAAACATATAATGGGTGGTTGTGTCATGGTGTCTGAGGGAATGATTTATTAACTCTCTATCAAAAATCAGGATTTCTATATCATTGAAATGAGATATAGAGTGGCCTTCTTCATAGATGTTGATTCATGTGGTGTGGTGGCTCCCCCTAGGTTGATTCATTTTTCCTACATTTTTTAGATATATCATGCATCATATTGTGTTTCAAAGTCATGAATTTGACCATAAAACATTGAGGCATAGACAATTTTGGGTTTTACAAACGTGAGTTGGAAGATTCCCTCTATGTTTTGGTGGATTTCATTAAACTATAGTATTTACACATTCCATAATTTTTTCATAATGGTGTGGGTTTTTATTCTATAGTCTCTTATTTTACATACTACCAATAAATTCATGAGATCCCTTCTACAAAAAATTCCTTCATCATTTTTTCTTTTTTATTAGGAAACATCTTAGTGATTTTGGTAGGCCATTTAACATCCCCTTTCAAGATTTGACTCATGGAATATGAAGACCGATCCATATAAATTCTATGGAAATTTGCCTCCATTAATTCTCTATATTCTCTCTTTTCTTTATTATAATGACATGTTTTTTTGGGATATAGATGGTTTGTGATATTTTATCAAGGAATATGATGTGGGTTATACTTTTCTGGGTTAATCATGGTGTTCTAATTTTTTTTACTTTTTTCTATCATTTTACGCCTATTTTGACCTTTTATAGCGGTGTAAAAATATTCGTTTCAGATAAGGAATCCTTATTATTTCTTAATTTAGTTTTTATAATGGGGGGATCATGATGTTGATTTTCTTTCTAGGATATATTATTCAATTTCATATGAAGATAATTTATTTTTTAATTATAAATGATGTTAAAAATATAAAACACTCGATTTTTACTTATTATTTAGATTTACCAATTTTATTATCACTCATTCATGTTGTTTATATATATATTTATTGTGTGGAGTTTTTAATGTTTTAGTGGCTGCTAAAAATTGGAAAATTTGGTTTCTCATATTGTTTAAACTCACCACATGTGAAATTGGATAAGAGAATATTTATTATTAATAAATTAATATCCAAATGAAAATATAGATTTTGTATTAATTACCCTTAATACATTAAATTGACGAAAATGGAATCCACATTATTAATATAAAATAGTGTATGTGAAATTTAATGAGAAGTAAGTTTCTTGAGTCATGGTTTTGTTGTGTGGTGGTTGTGATGTGTGGTGGAAATTATGAGATGTTTTTTTGATTTATATTTGAGAAAAATGTGGTTTATATGAGATTTGGTTGAGATATAAAGTGGTTGATATATAGTTATTTTTTATGTAATGAATGTGGGAAATTTGTTCTTTTTTTATACTGTGTTGTAATAGTTTCCTAATAGTGATAAAATGAAATGATAATGATGAAACATAAATGGTATGGGATTAATATTGCAAAAAAATTATTGATCTAAGATAAAAAGTGTGCTTAAGGTGTTTAATTGTTAAACATTAAAATAATCGTCTTAATAAATCAATAGAAATTCTATTTTTTTGAAATGATTTATTTTTAAATTTAAAATGGAATGTGGCTTGTGGTTATGAAATACTTGTTTGGTCTGATTCATTTAGAGTTAGAACGAATGTGAGAGTGGTTTTGAGGCCATGTGGTTTTAGTTGAGAGATTTGATGGAAATATAATTATAAAACATTAGGTTGGTCATTTTTTCCTTAATTCCTAATATCATATCCTCATTGTCATTACTATATGCACCCCTCCATTATCGAGAACAATGTGAAGAAATGAGAAGGTTTCAGTCACTATTTTACACAACATCCATGATGGTGAGGATGGATGGATGGATACCACCTATAGACTAGTATCTTTTTAAGAGAGGTTCTTATTTATATGTTTTGATTTCTCGACGTTAAGAGATCAATTGTTTTTGGGTTAAATGAGGTGGATGAGGTGGATCATAGTTGGGGGAATTCATGGTAGGATAGAACATGGTTGATGTCCTTCATGTCCATAATACCATACTAATGACATTATAGTACTAGTTATGAGAGGATATGGATGAGTAACTATTTTCATGAGGGTTTCAGGGTACTATGGGATTTCCCATGTTTCTTTATGAGTTACATGATAACTAGTTTCATATTTGGTTCTTGGCTTGAAGTATTTATCCATGTTTCTTTAGAAATTGTTGCTCTAATTTTGATATGGGAGTGACCATACATATAATGTTTGGATGTGAGAGAGTAAAGTCTATGGGAATGATTTTTAGAATCCCAACTATATTTAAATAATTTATATTATGTTACTATATAAGGATTCATTATTTAGTGATAATGTCTCTGAAAAAAATGAGATTTTTATTTGACATTATTTGGTGATTTCGGTTGTTTAGTTTGCGTAAGAGACATTGGGTACAATCTTTTGGAGAAAACACATTATTTTACCCTCATATACATTCAAAATATAATTTTTGGTATGCATGAGGACATTGGAGATTGATTTGAACATTACATTCATGAATGTTGGATCTATAAAATAGTCATGAGTTTCATTTTGGTTATTTCATTAAAGAAAATATATATTTTTCTAACTTTATATATGTTTTTTGGATTGGTTTTTGTAACTTCCAGATATTTTAAAAATAAGATAATTTTGATTTATTGTTTATATTACAACAACGTCAATCTTAAACTAGTTAAGTAATAAATTTCTTTAAATTTAATCCCTTTGATAGTTTGGGGTATACAAATCATCTGGCCAAAATCAACTATAATATAATATAGCAATGTAACATAGATATTAAATAGGTGGTTATGTATATGAATTTTTAAATTAGAAAAATTATATGTTTAAAAAATCTACGAAAAAAATGAATTGGTATATATTTATTATTAACAAAACTAGAATCATTGAAAAAATGATATTTTTATGAAAAATATTATTTTCAAAATGGTGGTTTCATCACACATAAAAACATAATTTAAAACCATTTTTTAATAATATCATAATATATATATTTCAGAACTATCTTGATTTATGAAATTATACTTTCAAAATAACATTTGATTGTATTTTTGATACTTTTTTCAAACAGATTATTTTTCCAATAAATAATGATAAATAATGGGTCTTATTCAAAAATAAAATTTCATTTATAGAATTTAAAATATAAATTTATATTTAATTTACATTAAAATTACAATTAATAATATTATATTATATCCATGAAATTTCTTTTTGTTGGGATGAAATTAATTTTTATTTTTGATAATTAAAAATCATATTCTTATGATAATTTTTTCATTGGGAAATAGTTTTTTCATCACGTCGGTGGAATTAATTTTAATTTTAATTAATCCAATTTTTTGAATTTATTTTTCAAAATTTTTATCCATAATTTTAATTTACATATTTAATATTATATATCAAGGTCATCTTAATTTTTTCTTATAATGAATAGTAAAAAAATTTAATTATATTGGTTATTGGTAAAACAGTTTTAAAATTGGGTAAAAATAAAAATGGTTTAAATTGAAGTATAAACATTTAAAATTTAAATTTTATTGGAATATTTTGGACATATAATTTCCTTGGTTCTTTGATGACCCATTTTATTTCCTTTTAGAATGGTCAAACTATGGGTATCAATTTTTCTTTTCAAAAATTTTAAGGGTGTCCTCTCCCCCACTTATAAATGGACACCCAATATCATTTCATCTTCACATTCCCAAATCATATTTTATTGTAAATACTTTCAAAAATATATTCCCTAAATCTTTAAGAACATATTATTGATGTTATTTTGAACATAAATACAATCTATGAGTGCATTAGAAAGAAATATAAAGTGGTTATCTCAATAAGAGGTAATGATCTTTACTAGGATTTTTTTCATTTTATTTATTTATATTTATCTATAAAATGTTATAAAAAATGATAAAATAAGAATAAAATGTAACTAAAATTTAATGTTATTTTAATATGTTACGTTCATAACCTATATCTGTATTATCATCTTCTAAATGGGAAATGAAACTGTCAATCATATGTATGATAGATTAGTGCATCGTTAATCGATGTAATTCTATTTCCATCAACACCACTAATAGATCGATATAATGATGTATTTTACAATTATATAATAATTTTATGAAAGTTATATAATTTTATAATTATAATATTACATATAACATAATATCTTCCAACCTTTTGAAAAACAATAATGTCTCTTGAGCGTATATTCAGATTACCGCCTCCACATTGCGATGTGAAATATTTTTCACTTTATTTTTAGATGTATGTTTATAAGGATATATTAATTGATTATAAATTATAAATTTTATAAAATAATGGTTCTGTAATGGTGAGTCACTGCATACATTTTTACATTTCATCTTCATGAAGGATAGAAGAAACAATTATGCATACTTACATCCCACCATCTCCATGAACGAGGTTGATCAATTTCCCATATAAAAATATTATAGAATATTATAGATTCATTTATTATTATTTTATATATAATACATAAATATTTTTTAAAACTAGGTAGATGATTGAACCATTATAAATGTAAATGGTCTGAAATGACTCAACTAAATCATACATGAAAAATAATGAAATTATCACCCAAAACAGAGACATTAACAAAGAAATGTCTATAAGCAGGTCATAAAAGGATATAATTTATTCATTTATAGTTTGAAATTTATGATTATTATTTTTAAATTTTTTATAATAAAAATATTATTATTATATAGGATGTACAGATATGTACAATTAAAATCAAACTTCATTTAAGGGTTTCTGATTTCACATTCTCTTAGGTGAAACATTTCCCATATTTATAGGGTATATTTTTTCTATGGTATATAATTATACTATGATATATTATATAATAAATCCCTTTTTTCATGGTATTTAATGTTTCACTTTATTTCATTTCATTTATAGGGATTAAGATCTTGAAGATACCAATGTGGTAAATGTTTATGTTATAATGTCGTTTTTTATTGGGAATGTTCATTATTACATTTCTAAAAATAAAAAATTATGATATATATTTCAAGAAACTCATTAATCTTCATTTAATTTTGTTAATTGTTGATAATACATTTATTCTTCTCATTCTCCACTCTTTAAAAAAAAATATAGCAAAATAATGATTTAAAATAACATAATTCATTTCCCTTTCCGGTTGGAAACTCTTTTTATTCCATATCCATGTTTTCTAAAAATGAATTCAAAATTATATTGAGATTATATAAAATATTTATTAAATAATATTTCAACCATGTTTTTTTACCAAATTTTTTCAAAATAATCTTCTGGTTATTTTCCAAACAAGGTAATTTTTATCATTCTATGGCAGTGTAATAGGAATGTGTTTTTATTTATACGGGGTGTAGATAGTTACATAGGATCATGAAAACCCACTTAATCGAAGATTAATTTATATAATTACATTAAAATATTGAGTTAAATTTGTTTCTTAATATTCAATAATTTTTTTATTAGAAGTGATTTTAATAGTGAAAAGGATGTTATCCTCAAGATTGTATTTAAAAGAATTTTTATTAAATCTCTATTAATAAATAAAAAAGATTATTTCATTTATGATCCATTGGAATTATATTTTAACTATACCATAATTACTTTTTTCAAGTTCATTGATGATAAATATGAATGGGGATGTATTATTTTAATAAAATTTTTCATATCACCTTGAATGGTTTATGATTATGTTTAATGATTTTGAAAATTATTAACATTACATAAACATATTTTTCAAAAAAAATGATTATATTTATTCTATTTCACCTCTATAATGTGATGGATTCATTGGATTGAGTATGTGATGGTCATTCCCCAATATACCCCCTTGATTCCATAGTAGGTTTATGAAGCCTTTTACATTGGGTTTTTTGAGGTAGTCTTACCCATTTTTGTAAGTTGTCTTGGAATGAGTCCATTTCATTATGCTTATAATGTCGATTATTTTTCATTCACCATTTATGATAGTATTTATTTATGTCCATGTGATTTTTGGATTAATTTGAATATATATGCATATGATTCAAGATCATATGATTATTTATGAGGAATTATTTTTTCATCATTAATTATTCCCATATTATGCTTGATGTTCATGTTATTAATGAAATGGTGTGGGTTTTAGTTATTTACCATTCCATATTGATTATATATTATTTATTCATGATATCTTCAATTGTAATCATACACTTATTTATCATTTGGTCTCAACCCATTAATCTATTTATTTTACCTAGGACTCCAAGAGGTGTATTATGATTAATATGAAGGAATAATATAAATCTAATAATAGAGTTCTCAAATAAAATAAAATGTTATATATTATGTGTTCAATTATGATGTAAGATTCATGTATATATATATCTTATTAAGAAAACAAAACAATTCAGTTATTTGAGTTGTAATTCCATGAATCTATTGCCTATATAATAATGTAACCAATGACTTTGGGTTACAAGGGTTTAGGAATTATTTGTTGGAATCACTAAATGTTTAGTAAAAACCATTAAAACAAGATTTAGGCAAATATAGAATATGGAAAAAAAACCTTATGATAGGCATTGATAATTAAAATAGAAGAACATCCTATTTTTTTAGTGAGGAATGGATTATGTTTTTTATAGAAATAAATCTACATATAGATACTACCAGTAAATGTAATTCTTGCACTAGTATACCTAAGGATAATTAATCAGAAGTGTTTACAATAGTATTTTACTCGATTGTCACCTTGTGCATGAAAATAGACCTTAATGCACACATGGATTGACACTACAATGGATATTCTATAGATAATTCACATTTTTTTACCATCCATTATGAATGATTTGAAGTTTTTTATGATTTTAATTATTTACAATAGAAGTTGTGTTTATGATTGTGATATTATATATGACTAAATTTTTTAATTCATTTAACTTGTTTCACTAGTTTGGGGATTATACATTTTGTTTCATAATTTTATGATCTAATGATGTGCATTCCATTTTATAAATTGGTTCCAAATGTATTTAATGGTAACTATATCAATGTAGACAATCCATATAATTATTTCCCTACTAGGAATGGTAATTACGATCGAGCTATATATACTGCTAGAACATATCAAATTATACCCATATTGGGTTACTATCTCAACTTATGAACAAACATGATTCCCATATTTTGTATCATGATGATTTACCTTGGGGTCTAACAACGTAAGACAACATAATTCATTAAAAATATCAATCATTCTGTGATTCTAAAATTCCATTTTAAGATAATAAATGGATAAGTACAGTAGATATTATATTTCTTACTCTTGGATGATATGAGAGGGAGTTGTCTATCCTATCATTATTTCATCTCTTTGGATATGTGGACCAATATTGGTCATTGATTGAAAAAACTATGGAAGAGGAGGAAATGGCATCAATATAATCAAAAGATTTCATGTCTCCTTTTGAGAAAAAAATCCATGTGAGTAATGATCATATATAGAGTGAAAATTCATAAGAGTAAGATAAATGGAAGATGAAATTTTATTCATTAGATGTAGATGACTTTAGAATTTTACTAATACATTTTATATAATATTTAGAAAATTTAATGACGAATACTGAATACTAATTTCATGGTTTAAATATAATTCTTCTAAGGGAACTAGTCTCCCAAAACCTCTTATCATACGAGGACATATTATCAGGTTCTATTAACATAGTGAAAGAATAAGCTAGCTCAAATTCGTTTTAAAAAAATAAATAGAAGAATAGGTCGGTAGATTGTATAAAATACAAAGGGAATAAATAGAATTTTGATTTTCTAATATGTGATAATTTTATAATGAAACATTGTAGTACTTTATAAATGAGAATGAGAGATATATTCATGTTTTGGGAGAAATAAATTCTGTCACGCTATTGAAAGAGAAATAAATATGCTTCTAACACACATTGTAACAACTATATTGAAATAGAAAACTATAAAAATGAATTTCCCTTGAATAAAATTAATATACCTTAGATGAAGAAAGGGGTAAAATTAAGGAAAACTATATTAATATAGGTGAAGTATAATTATTAATCTTTCTAGGTATTTGGGTTCATTAATTATGTTGTAAATGTTTTTTTACTAATGTTATTTTGGTTACAAGTGTACAGACTCGTCTAAGGTCAATGTTAATTTTTGGAGAATATATGTCTTCATGTAAGATTAATTTAAGAGTTATGGATTCCATCATAATTTTATGAGTTTCTGTTTGATCATTAGTTCAATATCTTAAATTGCCCTACTGATTCATTATGCGATGAGAGTTTATCACGATTAATGATATTATTAGAGATATGTGTAGAAAAAAACCCATTAGATTAGTATTTCTTTTTGTGAAAAAAATAACATATAATTAATTTATGTATTTTGAAACTATTATTAATGGTATTGATAAAATTTTGGGTCAATATGGAAATTTATATTAAATTAATAATATTAAATTTAGATTATTTGATATCTTGGAAAATGAATTTGTCTTATAGAGAACATAAGTGTTTAAGAAGTGATTTGATAAACATTTTTTTTATTATGGACAATCATCGTATTTTTGAAATAATATGAGGATGATTTCAAAAACTTACTTTATGGGTAAAAACCTATGGAATGGATTAGGGTGAAATTTTTTTGTTATTATTTCGATTTAAGAATATATGTATTATATTGGGGAAGATGTGCTAGAAATTTTGGTTTTTGGTAAATATTAATAAAATAATGATGGTCTCTTAACTATTTTATAGATGTTGTGATCTGTTAAAATATTATTATAGTTCTTCACAAATAAAAATCCTTCTTGGCTAATCATTTAATTGAGTGCAAAATTTAATGGAATTTGATCTAATAAAAAAGGATGAAATATCATGTTTTCATTATTGTTCTCTGTATATTGAATGTCAAAAATCCGTTAAACAATAGAAAAATATATTGAATTTTTTAACATATTACCTTAATATCAAATAAATCAATGGACTTTTAAACCATAAATTTTTTTTCGTGTTAACATTCTCTTAATCATTCACATTTATATAATCAATGATATAAATCTCTTTACATAATTAATTACATTTTTCTTCAGTGTTTAAAAGATTTATTCCCAATAAATTTATCGAAAATGGAATCCTATTTATGCATTATTCCATATTACCTTCATGTTTATCTTTCCCACATTTAATAATATATTTTCAAAACCTTTTTATGATGTGGTATTTCAAGAAAGGTATTTTCAATTAAAAAATCTACAAAAACCGAGGTCAATTTCAAAATGTGAAGATAGAATTTATTGATGTTGGGGACAATGAAACACCCTTATATTATAAAAATAATTTAATTATGATTTATGAAGTATAAATCACACAACAATGAGCTTAAATGACCTATGAAATATAATTATTTATTTTTTATATCATTAATACCAGGAGGTACCACGACTCTGAGTTAATTTAACCGATTATATATTATTCCATTATAACATAACAGTTAAACATGATGGTATCAACATAACTAACTAGATTAGGGAAATTATTTTATTTAAACATTTAAAAATTAAATTAAATGTATATCCATTGACTATAAATGAAATTGGAATCATTTGAAAGAAAAAAAGAAATATTTTCTGAAAAAATGTATTTTACAAAAAGGTAATTTCATCGTGCAATGTTATTGTAGATTAAAATTGATTTATTACACTTCTAGAATCACTATTTCACACAATAAAATTATCTTCCTAAATAATATTTTCAAAATTCATATCAGAGATAATTTTTGAGAATTTAAAGATAATATTAAATTTTGAACGATTATTGGTTTTTATTGAATACAACCTTTTTGTTTGAAGCATATAAAACATCAATTTGATTAAAAATTATTTTAAAATTATCATTAATTCAATTCTATTATAATACATTGAATTTTAGTGTAATTAAATTAAATTCAATTTTTCGTATTAAACCTTTTTGTATTTTAAGAATTTTCTCTTTTGAAAAATGCATTTCCATCACCTTTATGGAATTAATAATAAAGTAAATGCTGTTAAATATTTTAATTACTTTAGTGAAATGGAATATATATTTTTAATAATGATAATTATAATTTTATAAGATGGTCAGCATTAATTTTATCCATAATTAATTTTAAAAACTGTAAAAATTAATTATGACTTTTTTGGTTTAAACGAGTTTACTTAGGGGGTTAAATAATAGAAAAAATTTAAAATAGAGTATTAAATTATAAAATTATTATTTTATTGTTATATATAGATCTTATCTCTCCTATGGTAAGATAATTATCCATTTTGGATAAATATGGCATGTGTAAAACATTAATAACATATTTTCTATTCAAACATTCTATGTGTCTCCCCTTCCCCACATATAAAAGAATACCATCTCTATTATACTATTAACCCTTGAAAGTCCCATTTTTTCATCCAATAAATAAAAATATATATTTATTACATGCCATACCTTATTTAGTATAAACCTAAAGAGGTTTTCTAAAAAAGAGGTGTGGTTTTTAACCATTGTTATTTATTTTACCTATCCTTATATTTCATTAAAATATTACAAAACTATGATAAAATGATATAAAAAATAACTCCAATATACTTATATTTTATTTTTTTAATGGATTATGCTATATCTATCACAACTTTCATCAAAGCGGAAAAAACCATCGAACTTCTGTAAGGGGGAGTACCACCAAATGAATCATTTTAATTTTTTTATTAATAAGAAATATATTATATGTATATAGTTATTTATTTAACATATTAATATAATATTTATTAAATTAATATAATTATATAATTATAATATCAGCTATATGTTATTACACTTCAGTTGGTTGAAAACCAATAACTCCAATTGTACATACGTGTGGACTACAATCTATATGTTACAATGAAAATCGTTTTCCATTTTATTTTAAAATGGATACCAATAATAATATAATTAATTCAATTAAATTAATTTTTTTTATAATAATTTATTTATAATGATTTACTATTATAAAAAAAAATTATGTTACATTTTTTGGAAAAATAGAAATAGTGTTCGTGTGTACATACACCAACCGTCTGCATGAATGATGCAGATCATTTTCCCACATCTTACTTTTATGGACTATTATAGATACTTAAAAACCATTTACATATGATATATATATAAATGTTACTATTTTGTATATTATAGAACCGTTATCAATGTAAAATTCCAAAAAATATCAAATCAAAACATATAAGAAAAATGAAGCAATTATCACCCAAAGTGTAATTTTTTCAAAGAATGGTTAGTAATTAATTCATAAAACACTATAATAAAATAATATATGTATGAAATATATGATTACGATTTTATATATTTATAATAAATATTTTTCTATTAAACCATAGGCACATACTCATTTGAAGTAAATCATAAATGTGGTAAGGGTTCCTCATATCACTTCTACTTCGATGAGTCATATTACATATTCACAAGCTATTTTGATGTGTGATGTATATATTTCCACATATATATGTTATATAATTAATCCATTTATCATCATGATATTTATTTGTTTCATTTCATTTTTCTCTTTTTTGGGGATATTAATATAGAATATACCAAAGGGGTAAAGTTGTATGTTACAGTATAATTGTTAATATGGATTCATTCTGATTAAGTTCTCAATGATAAAATATTATGATATATATTTATATAAACTCAGGAATTTTCATCTCTTATGGTTATTTTTGGAGAATAATTTTTTTTTTGATTTTAATCTCTTTAGAAACAAAAGTAAACTGAAAAATGGTTTTAAACAAGACTAACTTCATTTCTTTTTTTAGTCAAAAATAGTTTTTCATTTATATCAATGTATTAAAAAAATGTATATAGGAAAGTTTCTAAATTAATTAAATAATTAAATGAAGAAATTTTTACCCATATTTTATTTTTTAGAAAATTGTTTGAAATGAATATTCATGTAATTTTTAAAATTAGGCATTTTCGTCATTTTTACAATTGTGTGAAGAGAATATTTTTTTATCTTATATTTCATGTAATAAATTACCTAAAATAATAACAAATTATTATTTTTAATATTAAATTATATTATTATTATTATATGACTAAATAATAAAATTTTATTTATATTATTAATTTTTTTTAAATTTATTCTCAATGGGAAAATGTTATTTCACTCTTGAATTCTTTAATGACATTTTTATGGTAATTTATATTCATCAACGAAAGCAACCCTCATTCCTTTTGTAATCCATTTGGAATATATTATTGGGATACCACCCATATTAATTATCATAATGGTTTATAATAATATTTATTAGGGATGTATAATTGTGATACTATATTCCATATTACTCTAAATGGATTATGATTATGATTATTGATTGGGGAATTTGTTAACATTTTGATGGATAGTTTTTCATAAACATGTTTTTGATTATTATGAATCAACCATTTCATATGAAATTCACTATAATTAGCTTGTAATCAATGGGGTTTTCTATAGCCCATCGATGCATCGATATGCCTCATCAGACAAACAATCGTTGGAATTTTACTGAGGCCATATATATTTTTGTAAGATGTTCTGGCACAAGGCCTTCATGGTATAGTCATGATATCTAACATTATTCATTCCCTCATTTTGAGATTATTTATTGATAACCACATTATTATTCAATTCATTAGAATGTATATGGACATGATTCATGCTCAAATTATTATTTATATGTAATTATTTGATTATCATTTATTACTTCTATATTATTTATAATATTGAAGTTTCAATTTTCTTGGCTTGTGTTTTTCTTATTTTAGTTGGCATACTTATACTCCTTATTTATTCATTTTGAGTAATTATTTATTATTAAAATTTTATGTCATAAATGTAATATATATGAATAATTGGAGATGTTTAAATTACCATAATAAGAATATTATGATATTGTTGAATATGAAATATACATTAATTTAATTTATTGTATTTGTTATTTAGTAAAAAACATTTTATAGTAGAAACAGACCTTCCTAATCTCTATAAAAAATAATTTTATTTTTTATTTTACATTATTAGTTGTATTATTTTTTATAATAATATAAAAATATAAAAAATAAATAAATCATCATTCATCCACCAAATAAATGATTAAAACTGTTATCACAACCTAAATTTTTGTATAAACAATCTTTATATAATATACATGAAACATATTTTTTTTATTTAAATTTTTTTTCCACACATAAATTAATTATCAAACGATAATTATTTATTTCATTATAATTGAATATAAAAAATTAATTGAAAATGGAATTTTTTTTATTTAATGAATTATATATAAAATATAATTTGAAAAACTAAAAATAATATTGTGAGAAAATTTTTACAAAAATAATAAATGATTGATTTTTTATTCAAGATCTTTTATGAATATCTATCCCCTAAGTATAAGTCTAAAATGAATTAAAATATTTGATTTATTTTTGAAATTTGATGAATGGATTATGTGATATAGATGGTCTGTTGATAGATGTCATTGAGTGTGTATGAATATATTTTCAATTAGTATATATTGATATTCATAATTTACAGAAATTTATTATATATATGTTTATTTATTGGGGTAATTTTATAGAGTTCATGATGTATTTTTTTATTTTATTGGGGTATTTTATTTCCACGTAAAGTAATCTTGATACATAAATTTTATAATATGATTTATGATGGTTTGAGTATAAATAAAAAAAATCCTTTCGAATTTTTTATAAAATAAATCAATTTGAGGAATCAAGTAGTTTAAAAATTCCAAGGATTATATCATGATATATAGTACAACTAACTTCAAAAATTATAGTTTAAATGTTAAAATTGGTGGGAAAATTTCATACTTGTAAGGAACAGTATAAGAACGATTCTAGTTAAATTAGCACCATTAACTTTCAATGTTGATTATCTCATCCCAAGGTATTTTTATATATTACAATGATTTATTAATGTAGAATATTATATTTCTTCAATATATTATTATTATACTATTAAGGGATTCTATGAAAATATATTTTTTGAAGATTAGTTTTATAATAATTATATTTATTAATTATTAGTGTAATAATAATTCATTGTTTGTTTGTGGAAAATAATTAATTATCTTCTGAAATGTAATTATTAATTGAAAATAAATAAAAATATAACCATTAAATGAAAAAATTATTATTTTTATTAAAAATTGTTATTTAATTGAGTTATTATTTTAATTAAATACAGAATTTCACATATTTTGAGTTCAAATTTAATAATATAGACTTATAATTTGAAATTTAAATTTATAAATTAGGTGGGAGTGTTTATATAATTTTTTATTTAGAATTTTAATAATATGAATATTTAAAGTAAGCCAGAAACTATAGTAATATATATACAATAAAAATTGTCTATAAGATAATAAAAATAATGATACATTACGATAAACTTATTGATACTAGTAATGCATAAAAAATTTCAATTTTCCAATTTATATTTAGCACTTCACTAAAAAATAAATTCATCAATCCTTAAAGAATGAGTATTTTCAAAAAAGATATTCAATATTGTCTATAAAAGGAATCCCATACTCATATTCCAATCTATTTCTATATTTTTGTTTTATCATTGTAATGAGCACATATTTCTCAAGAACATTATGTGTTAATTTCTCCCTTTAATGATGTGTTTTCATTAGTTAGTTTACTAAGATGATTTTTGGAGTTTCAACTATGATTTGGAATGTTTTATTTGTGTTTTTGAGGGACATGGTTGGGGAATGTTATTCCAAAACTCTGTTATTTATCCACAAAATATTGTGGCTATTTTTAAGTAACACTTTTAATGGAGAAAAGTATGGTTCAAAGATTATCAAACAATGTAACATCACCTAAAAAACAATGTGACCTTTTACAATTTCTAATACATGGTTCAGAGATAGATTAAAAATCTGTTGTATCAATCCCCGTGTTCACCTATAAGAGGTAATAATCCTTGTATAGTTGATGTGTGATTTGATAAAATGTTAAACCAAACTTTTTATTCATGATATATTGTTCTAAAAATCCTTTCTAACATCCATTACACGCCTATTTTGACTCATTCCACCTGTTACTTTTATCCCTCTAGCATCTAAAGAATTCGTTGGACTTCCAATGTGATTTCTTTTCCTTCCAAGCTCCATTCTGGAAAATCCAATGTTTTTGATGATCATGAATTATGATTTTTGATCTAAACACTTCTTTTCTTATTATTTACCTAAGATCCACCCTTTCCCCTTGAAATGAATTATAGATATCACATTCCATTTCCCAATTATACGATTATAATGGCATCCAATGAAGAATTACTGGATCATTATAGGAATGGAGGAAGATCTAGTCTATTGGTTATATATCATTGATCAACATTTTATGTAGTAGCATTGTTGGATCCTAAGAAGTGTGTTTATATTTATCTAATTTCATGGTCATATAATTTTATTAAATATCATCCTATAACATTGATGTGTTTTGGTTTGGAGAATTTATAGGGGTTCTTGGTTTACTTTGTCTATCTAGATAGATCCTTTGTATTTCCTCTCCATAAGATTTTTATTTTCTCACCAATAATCATGAGGTAGGAAGTTCTTACCATTTCGATACCTTGTATGCTCTTGTTGTCTTAATATGAGTCTTAAGAAGGAATAAATTGCTTAACTATGATTGATAATGAATGCAGGTGTGTGGATGTATAAAATGTGAGACCAATATATGATGTTTTATTCTATAAGTATGATAATGACGATTTTTAGCTATATTTGATTTTTTACATGTAATTTTATTTTTCAAATTATTCTCATGATGAAATTCTAGTTTAACAATTATATTCTCTGCCCCGTTAGGTGTATTTACATTTCTATTAGAGGTAAAACATTGGTCCTCAAAATGGGTATATCGTTGTTATATGTTTATCCATTTGGATGGAGTAATGAAGAATTTTTCTTGGTGATAACAATGGACCTAATCAAAGGGTATGGGTCATGATGATATTGACCCCTAAACCAAGATAGTTTCAGAGTACATCAGCATTATGGAATCATCATGAGATATAGATATCATGATTTGTTTTCATCCAACCTCAAAATTATTAATCATTTGAATTATTTTGAATAAATGTGGTCATATTGGGGCTAAATATAACTAATTTTTTTATTGTGAATATGTTTTTGGTACAAAGGAAATTGAGTATGATTGGCATTCATGATGTCTTTCTCATCAAATGAAAGTGAATTGGACCCATGATAGATGGATGATGGTGAATCATGGATCTTCAAGTGGTACAAAGACATGATTCTAGGGCATCAAAACTATTTCATTATTTTTCTTCATAAAACATACATACTTTAGTATATTTTCCTCATTTGAATTATGGTTTATTGATATGTGTGACATGGGTGAAATTGATTATATATTTATATTTATTTTATCTTAAATATGATACTCGATGTGTTTTATGTTTATTTTTTATTGATATGTTTTTTGAGGTTATAGTATCTTTACTACATCTCTAAGACCCTACTGCTTGTTAGAAACCACTTTCATTTGGGGAGGTACAAATGAGTTATTATATTTCACATTTTAACCCAGTTGTTTGGGCTAGGTTATTATAAAATGGTATCATGGAATGATAATCTGTTCTTTTTGGATACTCTAGTATATGATATAAAGGAGACATGTAGTGTGTAACTTGTGTAAGTGAGTTGCAGTGTACCTAGATAACTCATGTGTATCATAATTCAAGATACCATTAATGGGAATTCAGTTAAATATAATGGTATTTAGGGTGACATCGTTTATCATATATAGGAACATAGGATTATATTTCCGATATATATATAGTTGTTTTGTGTATTACATATGTTCAGTAATTAAATTCCATTATTGTGATATCTATTCTTTGCTATTGTGATAAATATATTTTGAAATTAATTATTTGAACATAGTGGTGATTTTATATTTTTTTATATGTTTATGGATAATGTGTAGGTACATAGTGCCATGAGTTTTACTAGGTTGATTGAGCCTTTTCACTCTTTGTATAACTTAGTATTGGTTTCCATTGAAATACCTTAAGTGAACCTTAAAAATGATCTATTTAATTCCATAATAAATATATTAAAAGAAATATAATAATTAATTTGGAATAAAAAAAATCTATAGAGTCACCTAAATTATTCTTATGGGGAGGATGTACTAATTCCACATCATGCTATGCATGAGTATTTGCATGGTTATGAAAACTCACTTTCAAATTTGAGTTAAGAATTATAACAACTCCTCCATTGATCACTTTAGACTTTACCAACCAATGGAAGTTGTTTAAAAAAATGTATGAGTACTATCTGATGTCTAGATCTAATATTAAACATACATATAGGGTACTTGAGAACCATCAGAATACAGAGACTTGATTGAAATCATTGTGGGAATATTCAACTTGGATGAGACAGTGAGGGACTAGCAGGAAATGTTTTGCAAGGATTATGCTAATGGGACATTTCAAAAAATGGAAGGGTGTCATGAGAAATGTTGTAATTATTGGGGGTCAATATTGGGATAACATCATGAACATTTTCTTTTGGTAATTCATTCCTTGAACACTAAAGTGAGATCAATCTCGAGAACTCACGGGTCTCCTATAGAGGTCCATAATAGAATCTCTTTAATTAATTATTTTCAAAAAACTGGTGAATGTTTCTCTAATATTCATAAGAAATGTCTTATATAAGCCTGGAAAGTTAAAGATAAATCTTCATCCTGATATCAAATGTAATGTTATGAGTTTTCACACAATCATATTCATGGAGGTTCTGAAAAATGTCTTCACTATTGAGATAGGACTGGAAGAGGTTCTATCACTTTGACATCTTTCATACTTCAGTAATCTTGTGTTTGGACCTTATAATTATTTGGTTAGTATATCTTTTATATGTCATAAGAGGAAGACATACGATTTAAAAAAGGGTTCCGGTAAATAGGTTCATCAGAGTATAGATTTTTCATCCACCTCAGGATGAGTCTCACACTGATTCTACAATTGTATGATAAAAAATTACTCTTGGTTCTTCTAGTACCCCATAAAAGTGTATAAAATGTGGCCGAATGGGGTATATCTAGTGGTTTTTATTTAGAGATTCAAGGTCAAGATTTTATTGGGCTAAATAAAATTTTTCTACAATCTAAAGATAGGTATAGGGTCTTTAGATGTTGGTTCAGAACCCATAATCATCCTTGACATGGGAAAATCATCCTCCCCAAGGATAGGTATGTAGTGCTATGGTGGGTTGAATCATTAATATGGACTATGTTTTGGTTCATTATAAATAGGGCACATCAACCATTCCAGGTATTT
The DNA here is from genome assembly GCA_963277665.1 of Viscum album. Taxonomy (NCBI): domain Eukaryota; kingdom Viridiplantae; phylum Streptophyta; class Magnoliopsida; order Santalales; family Viscaceae; genus Viscum; species Viscum album. The sequence goes on from CAUJRU010000468.1 coordinate 132,538, forward strand.
TATTTATCAGGTCCTCTATTTCTATAACTTTTTTTATACAAGTGATTCCTATTAATTTATATATTCAGATGTGGTTACTAGTGTTGACTTAATAATTATTTTCTCTTCTGAGTTTCTTTCTGTCAAGGCACCCTTGGGGAATAATTTTGTTTGTCTCCATGCATTTTCAAGGTATCGTATATTTGTTCATGACTATTTTTTGGGGTATTTTTTGATCCTTATGATGAATATCTTTTATGTGACCCTTGGAATGGATTTGATATCTAGTTTTCAAGATCAAGTTGATTTTTATTAAATGTATGCATCCATTATGTCATCAAAGATAAAAAATATTTTGATGAACGGTGAGTGGGATGTCCAATATATTAGAGTTAGTCCAAATTTATGTTATTTTAGACCTATCACCACCAAGGTAGTTGGATAAGTAGTTGTTTTAAAATAAGATGATTAGACTTCTTATTTCACACCTGTTATGGATCACTACTAGAACGTATTTCTCGAAAACATCCCTAGTATTCATCCTAGCATTGAGATATTGTTTTAAATAAAATACTTGTTAGGAGTGAAATCAATTTCAATACCTTATTACTGTATGGATCCAATACAGTAGTGTGAGATTAACATCTGTCTTGAGGACCTAGAGATTAAGGGTTTTATCAGACCAATCACATATCTATTAATTGCTCAATTTTTTTCACAACAATTGGGGATGGTAGTTTATGTATATATGTGGAAAAATGTTTCTAAATCTATATACATTAAGAAACAGTATCGTTTTACTATTATTGATTTTCTCTTTGACTAGTTATGTAGACCTTGAGAGTTCTCCTAGAATTATTTTTCTTGAGCTAAAATCAATTGTGGGTCATCATGGAGGACATCTCTTACATGGAATCTTGATATAGATATAGGTTTCTGGGTACTACATTGTGACTTTCATTTTCAATAATTCCACTATCATGTTCATGGATCTTCTGAAGAGGATCTTGTATTCATTTATCAACACTTTCGTTGTAATCATTGCTAATGATATCCTTATATACTCATTAAATTTAATGTCGCACACTATACACTAGGAGACCATGTTTACTCTACTCCAATAACATCATATTTTTTGTCAGATTTCATAGTGTATCTTCTATATTTGATATATATTTTTTATTAGTTACATGATCTATGGGAAAATAATTTCTGTAGACCCATTGAACGTATATGTTATGATGTGTTAATATCACACATATAAATTTTTTTGGTGATCATGAGTTTCCTCAATTTATCTGGTAATTATATATGGTTTATCATTGACATCTCCCACTTAATAGCATCAATGACGAGGTTACTAAAGACGTGTTAATGATTGAATGGACTGATCAGTGTGAGGTGGACCATTATGGGATGAAGAGTATATTGAGGGAAACACATGTTCTGATTATTCAATATATTGGAATTAGATATACATTATAGTGAAACGATTCAAGAGTTCATATAAGAGTAACACTAAAGCATGGGTAACCGGTAGTTTCTGATGGGTTACATTAGTTCCAACCCCATGAGTAGAACTACCCAACACATGACTTTGATTTTGTAGTTCTAGTCCTTACTCTGATGTTATTCTGATATTATATCATTGGAATTATGTTTTTTAATGTACAAGAGAAAAAAAGATAATCAAATATATAATATATCAGGGGGATCTTAATTTGAATAACTATAAATTGGTAGAGTATTTATAGAATTTTCATATTGATAAGTCCTCCACTCCGGCAAAGGTCAATGTCATTGTAGAGTTTCTTAGTAGAAAATCATTATTGTTAGAGGATCATGGTGGTCAAAAATCACTAGAGGCATTGAAATTTATGAGAATGTTAGAATATTGGGTTTTGTATGAATCTAGGGATTATGGAGTCACGAAATGTGAACTAGTGGTTATCTTATTTTTATTAGTGATAACCTTGAATATTTGTAAAGAGGTAGATTATCAGTGTGTAAGGATGTGAGAATGAAAGGAAGATAGTGAACCAATCCAATGGTGTCTGGTTGATGATGTTCAAGTGATCATCATTCTATGGTGGATTTTGGATCCATCCTTATTGTACAAGAACAACTGACAAGGGATTCCATTCTTCCCAGTGGGTTGTGTTGATGAATATTTATCCCAAAATTCAATTCCAATAATGATGTATCGGTATAATGAGGGAAATAAATTGTTTTTTTTTTCACAATGAATTACCTACAAGAGGGTAATATTCAATCAATAATATCATGATATTCTTTTTTATCCACAACCTATATCAATGAAGATGAATGATAACATGATGATGGACTTCATGATGTTGTTACCTTAGACCTTGTGGAGTCAACATGTAGTTAGGGTGATATATGATAGGATTATGATACTGTAAGATTATTTGTTTATTTATGGGACTACCTTTTAGGATAATATAAGAAAATTGTATGTACATGGGATCATATTATTAAATGGATTTACATCTAGTATTTAATTTGATAGAGAAATGTACTACTTGTCAATGTTTTTTAAGGAATGATGTACTATTTTGGTACTCAATAGAAAATATCTAAAAAGTGTCATCCAATGAGTGATAGATAATTATATATTATGATAATGATAGGAGGGAATATTATGGGGTACTGTGTCCAAGAATTTAATGTTAATCCTTTACTAGGTAATCAATGATTATGTAAACAAGGAATTCTAGCTCTAATATTTGTTGTATGGTTTCAGATTTATCAGTATTTGGGAATTGTTATTACTATGTGTACCATCATTCATACAAATGAGGTATAAATTTTTTTTCATATGTATCATATTTAATAGAACATACTTGATTCTCTATATATTATCAAATTGAGGTTTTTCATCTCGAGCTTGGGTGATCATACTTAGAATGCTATGTGAGGATTTTAAGCCCAATTGAAAAAGTGTTATGGCGGAAGATGGTGTCATATTTTAAGAACCATTTGTAGCATGGATAGTTCCCAGATGAATCATGGGAGTGAGAGTCCAATTTTTTGTCCAATGGCATGTTTTGTTGATGTTATATGCCTATAGATTCTTCTCATGGATGAAAAGTATTTAGAGGCAAATATTTCATCAAAATTTGGATTTTTAGGTTTGTTTTGTGTTAATTGTAGCCTTATATCATATTTTGTAAAGAAATAAATTTATTTTGATGTCTTATGGGAGTTTCTAATTTGGTTTTTATTATTTAATAGTTATTTTGGAAGGTGCATGTATGAAGCATATTTTTCACAATCCACGATGATCCTATAATATTTTTCACATCTACTGGTAGTAGTACATGGGGTGGAGAAAAGTTAGGGTACCCAATTTAACAAACCATGTGGCCTTAAATGAAAACTCATATGACATATTATAATGGAGAAAACCATGGGTGGGGAATGAGTATATAAATCGAGTGAATAATCCATGTTGGTTTAGTGAAATGGTAGTAATATAATCTTTATTGAAAAAATGTTTGAAAAATTGATGGAAAATATTGAGTGTTCATGGATTAATGGTCCAATGAACTTATTTGACAACTAATAAGAACCTAATTTTAATTCTTCCTCCTACCAAATACCATCTCATATTTGGAGACTCCATATGCCTTCTTTTATAATTTCATTTTCTTACAAGACCAAATACAACCGATCAAAGGGTGTTGATGATCAAGAATTAGGGAATGTTATATAAGAACATTGATTATTTTGTGTTCCACCTGAGCTACCAAATTTAAGATGAAATGAATAATAGATATGAAATTCAATTTAAATATTTAATGATTCAAATTTCTTATAACAAGGAATTCATAGATCGTTACAAGAATGAAGGCCGATCTAGTTCACCAAAGGCCCTCATTTGATCAATCCTAGATCTAGAGAATATGGCATTACTGAGAGGTTTATTAATATTTATGTAATTTTTTGTATATAAAATTTTATTGAATCTCATTATAGAAACATGATATCATTTAATTTAGATTGGTTTTAGGGGTTCTTATTTTTTGGGTTTATCCTGGTAGAGATCGAGTATTGTATCTCGATGGGTTTCAGAGTTTGGTATCAACATGATTGTTGAATGAAATCCCATACCATTTTAGAGACCAAGTGTACTAATATTTATTGGAAATAATTAATGTGATGGGATAATATTTTTACCACATTTTATATAGATCTCACGTGTGTGTGAGTGTGTATTCCTTGAGACCCACATATAATGATTGATTCAATGTGTATTATTATGTATCTAGTTATCCAAATTTGATTATTATAAGATGTACCTAAATGTTTATATTGATTCTCAAGATGAAATATTGTTTCCTTACATATATGTTATACCCTATATTTTTTTATTACCAAGACAATATAGGTATTTTAATTATACTCAAAAAAGGTAAACAATTATGGTATGATTATCCACTAAAAGACAAGTGATAACAATATGTTACAGTGAAGAACATTGAATTTAATACATTGTTAGATTATTATTGACATGGTGATAAACCCATGTATGTGTTAGTTTTGGAGTGATATCATAGTGTCCCAACCACTAAGAGAGTATTGGAATATAATAACCTTATGGACTGATCTGAGGTAGTTTTAGAGTATATACTTTTTATGCCTTAATTGTTGGAGAGACTGGGATGGATGGCCTTGAATCCTGAATTGAGAGCCTTAGCCTCGTGACTTCCATAAAATGCATTTTTTGAACTTATGATGGACTCATGTTCATGAAATCCATAATAACAATGTTTCTGGAATGGGAATGAGTTAGGAATGACTGAGTCTCATGGAGAAATGGTTTTCACATGAATTCTCACACATTATTGTTTATTAAAGATTAAACATTTACATTTATAAAAAAAATCATTTTGTTACTATTGAAACATGTTAAGGATATATTGGTTGTTTCTTAATTTATTTTATTATGCACACCCTAGATAGAGATATCAATTCACATGAAATCTTATTTATTAGTGATCATGGAAGGGGTAAGGAACCCACAAATTATAACTGAATCTAGAGCATGGAGATGGTAGTGGTACTGGGATACAACTAACAAAGTTATATATTTATTTATTATGTATCACCAAACATCTTCCATAATCCTGTTTGGATTTATATATTTATAGCCTAGTTTATTTATATAAGTGATGTGGGTGACATTTGTTATTTCATAATGTCTAATTTATCTTCTCTGTGATACTATGTGTTTATTTATTTTAATTATCTTTATTTTTTTATGGATTTGATTATAGAGGTTACAATTACCACACTTTACCTCCTAGAACCTCACCACAAGAAAGTATCTTCTTCCATATGGGGTCACATGTATGAGTTCTTGTGTCTCTTAGGCTAAAACTGAGTAGTTTGAGTATGGGAATTAAAAAATGGTATCGTACGATGTTCTTTATTTCCTCTTATATATTGTGGGACATGGTTGAAAGGGGATATGTTCGGTGGAACTTGGGGAGGGTAGTTTCAATGTTCACGTCCATCTCTCATGTAATGGACCACATAGTTACCATTGATTAAATTTTTTATTGATTTTTGGGATTCAGGGTGTATTCAAGAATAATATATATAGGCACGTAGGATCACAGTTCTTATGTATACCTTCATTCCAGCATAAACCAGTTCCTTTAGTAAATTCCTCGATCATGATAACTATTTTAGATAGAGATATATTATATGTTTAGGGATATATTTGTGTTCTCTTCTATTTTCATGTATCTATTTGGGAATTAATAAATTTAATATTAGAATGTTGTAATGTTTTATCAATATTTTATTGCGACAAAAGTGAAGATACATAGATCATAGAGTAGTACTGGGTGGGTTTTTCCTTCTTTTTGTCTGTATCACATTGGACTTGTTATCATTGAAATACATAAAGTGAACTTTAAAAATGATTTCTTAATATATATATATATTGGAGCCATATGTTATAGTTATTCTATTAATTATCTTCTCATTTTAGAAAAATCCCACAAAAATATTGACTATATATTCCCAATTGGAGGGTGAAATAGTTCCACAATAAGAAATGCATGATTATTCACATGATTATGATCTTACACTATTTAAAGTGGTTCATTAATTATAACACCTTTAATGTAGAGTCTTTTTTATTATACCTTCCTGTGAATGGGTAGTAAAAAGGACCATGGTTGTCTACACTTATAAATTCCAACTGTAGCATCTACTAAACTTCTAGGGAAATAAGAAACCATAGGATGCTGATCACTGGATATAAATCACTGGGTGAATATTAAACATGGTTGATGGACTGATTGGTTAAGATTACAACAATTATGATTCTAGGAGCTAATATGACATGCTGATTATTCATGAAAAATAGACATATGGAATGGATTTTCTTGGGGGGATTCAGGAAATTTTTGTTTGAGGAATTATTTAAAGACACACTGTAGATGTATCCTACCAATGAAATCAAGGATCATGAGTAGTGATTCAAGATGATGTTATCATAATATGATTTTTTATCTTATTTACTTTATTTGGATTCAATATTTTTCTATAAATGAGGCCAAAAGTTCTAGATTTTTGAGATACATCTTCATTCGGATATCAGAATGTTTTTTTAGTACTTTTGAACAAACAACATAACTATAGGTTTGATGGAATGAATTTACTATTGATATGGTCTTGTAAAAGGATCATGAAGTTGGTCTTCTTCCATACTTGAGTACTAATGTGATTGGTCATCCTTCTACTTCAGTGAGAGTCTCTTCTGGTATCATGAATAGAAATAGTGAGGATGTGAATCACAGTATTTAAAATTACATTCAAAGTGTATATATATTCTATCCCTATCAAAAGGATTATTATTATTCCCTAACTATATGAAGGTCATAATTTATCTAGGTTCTATCAAATACCTCAAAAATTGTTACGGTAGTGTTGCGAGATGAGGCATCTCCAGTTTCTTTCTCTAGATCTTCATTTCCATGTTCACATATGATTTCATAATAGAAATAATATATGACCCATGGTTATGGTAAGGGTATGGAACAATATGATTAAATCCCTTAATTTAGATTTACATAGATGATTCAAGAACCTCAGTTTCAAAGATGTGGCATTAAGGATGGATGAGTCCTTTTGAAGGACCATGTTTTATATGAATGTGGAGAGGGGAAATCAATAATTTATGGTAAGTAATTGATAACATATTATATTTCTACTACTATTTTTGATATTTTTTATTCCAATAATATAATATTTTTAGAAATTTATTATTATATTGGATTTTTGATTTAGTTTCCCTCAAAGGTGAATTCACTGGAAAGACCCTTAGGGAAAAAAGTTGAATATATATAGTGATGTCTAGATTATAATTTTTTTAAAGGGAATTTATGGGATTTAATGATCCTTTATATGAATTCCATTGATGTGCTATTTTGAATGAAGTAAATGATCGGTTTTTTGTTGTCAAACCAATTGTTAATATAGGTGGGTATCCTTTCTTTCACCCATGTTATTAAATTTCTTTATGAAAAAATGAGTAGAATGTAAAGGGTTTAAAAGTGTGAATAATTTTAAGTAATATTAGAGCTATAAAATCCAATGTAAAAGGTTTATCTCTTGATTCCAAACCAAATGATAGGTCCTCTACATTTCCCCATATCGTTGAGCAGTAGAATGATATTGTTCCTGATTACTTATCAGTTCTTCCACCTGACCAAGAGGTGGATTTAGTGATTAAACATGTGTGGGGAGTGAATTTTTTTTATTAATATATATTTTACGTAAATAGACAGGTTTAAAGTGTTAAAAATTTTAATTGAGGGTGTCGAGATGTAGGGATTCATTAGAGAAATAACATATAAGTTGTGTGGTCTTGTTGTGTTTTCGAAGAAGAGGGATGGTTTTATATGGATCTATGTTGAATACAGCATGAAATATGTAGTGATGATGAATGTAATGTAATGTTTACATTTGATAAATGATCTATTTGATCAGTAAAGTGCACCGTAGTAGTTCTCCTTGATTGGTTTTCATTCAAGTTGGCATTAGTTGTGGTTCATCATGTATAATATCCTTAATATGTTGTCTATATGTAGTTAGGGATTATTTTAATATCTTTTAATTCCTTTTGTATTGATGAATTATCTCGTAGTGTTCATTGATCTCATGAACATGATCTTTTATCCATATATTGACTCTTTTGTGATGGTATTTTTTTTAGAAAAATATATTCTTATTCATAAACATATGATTTTAATATCAAAAACCATGAGACCATATTGACTAATCTACTTGAAAATTATCTTTATCCTAATATTTTCATGTTTTACAACTAGATTCTATTGGTATGTTTTCCTAGACACATGAAATCTGGGATATTATTTTCATTTGAATTGGAATGGTTGGAGTGATAATGTCATAGAGAGTCCCTCAAAATACTTTTGAGATCAAAAGTTTCATTGGGAAATATAATATGATCAAGGATATGTCCATGATATCTTTTACGTAGTAGCATTGATAATGGGGATAACCATGTTGGAGTATAAGTTTTAACATATTAATTCTTGTGAGTAGGACCTTCTTCACATGAAAAAGAGATGGATGAAATCTCCATTTCAAATATTTAGAATACTTTGATTAGATACAGAATGTGTTGTGATGCCTCATGTGTTGGTATAGGAGCTATATTGATGTAGAGGGATTAAGTGGTCACTTATGTTTCACTTCATCTATGAGGTCATGAGTAGATCTACCTAATTTATTACACGGTGTTGGTGGCTATTGCGTTTTCTATGAAGTGTTGGTGATATTATCTCATAACAAAGTGCATTCTTCCCTACTCAAACAAAAATATACATAGATATATTTTTTATAAATGAATACCAAATTTTATTTATATGAGTTTTGTAGATTATCAATATTCATTTTTCTTTTAGATACACTACACTCTAGGAAAAGGTAATATTATTGAATATTATCTTTATTAGAATACTCTACGTGTACAAGAACATGGTGAGAGGGAACCACTAGTGGAATGGAATTAGATGAGTTTGATGAATGATTTTGTGGTGGATGTGTCTATGTATTTTGTATTCAGGACATGTGTTAATTTATTTATCACATCTTCATTATTAATACATTTGACAAATGATCAAGATTTAGATTCTCAGTGTGTATTGTTGTTATAAATAATTGAATGTAGTGACGAAATCCTAGGGTGATTGGTTGGTGATGATGATGGGATAAAATTTCATGTATAGATTGTAGTGATTGCCTTTGGGATACAACTATATAATATAATTATTCACAACATTAAGTGCATCTAGTGTTGATAATGATGTACCTCGAAATTTGAAATTAGTTATACTATCATGGTGTGAATATTGACATTACACTTTTTGTTTCATAATGACTTACCTTCCATATGTTAAATACGAATAATCCATGTCTTGTGGGTTTTCATTATACACATGAACTAATTATTTTAAAGTGTAATGGAAAATTTTTTTACTTATTGTTGTGGTTACCTTCGACCTCAAGGTGGCGTTATGTGGTTTGAGGGATAGTTGATCAGTTAGTAAACATTATTTATTAATTTATAAACCTTGAGACTCCAATTGTGGTAATGTAGGAAAGATGTATGAATAAGAAATAATAAAAATTAATGGAGTCCCATATATCAATTAATTTTATAGAGACGAATATTACCATCATGGTTTTGGTAGAAATTTTAGACAGATTTAGAAAATCACTTAAAATAGTGAATAATTTGTCATCCAAGGACCCACAGTCAATTAGAGTGGATGATCTATATATTAGAGGATATTTTGTGGTCATTAATCCTGAATTTATTGGAAATATTTTAATGATTGACTATTGGATGTATTTTTATACATTAATAGCTTTTGTGATTGTCTTCATATGGAACCCTTTTGAGGATCAAAAGGGGTACCTGTGTCGCTTATCGTTATATAGAAATGAGGTAGGTGAGGCAGCTCTAGTAGAGCCCAACATAGAATTGAAGTCCTCTAAGAGAGTGAAATGATCCAATAAGTGATTAACCAGTGATTATAGATAAAAATAATCTAATAATGATATGAGTATTTGGCCCTTGGATTTTTCTATTTATGAAATGGGTTTTATCAGGTGACTCATCAAATATGGTGTTGATGTTTGTGTAATCAAGGAATGTTAGCTCCAAAATATCATGGAAAAATTTCTATTTCTTATCATATCACGACTATAGATAACTCTAAATATCATCTTCCTTATTACTAAAGTATAAAAAATGTGTTTCATGTATCTTTTCTCTAGAATCACAAGATCAATCCTTTTCATTCTATCAGTAAAGAGGATGTTGGGGGAGATATTGGTGCATCTTATGCTGAATTCTTAGGAAAATTTGAATCCCTTAGTGAAAATGGGTAATCAAGGAATAAATTTACAATTTTATAGATCCAATGTAAATATTTATGGATACTAGGGGAATCTTGATAATGAAATATTTATAGTCAGGCCAAGTTGCACGATTTGTTTGAGCATGATGCCTGGAGTTGCTTCTAGAGGATGAAAAATCATTAGAGCGAGAGAATGTATCAACCTTGTATTTATTTGTTTCATTATGACATAATATAATCCTTTTATCATGTGTATTTTTAAATAATACATCATTTAGATGCGCTTGAAGAGTTTCAAATTTTTTTTCCTTAGTTTTTTAAGTGCATTTTGAATGTGGATGGTTGGGGAAAAGTTTACCGAAACTGTACTAATCCTTCATGAAATAGTTATCCTTGTGGTAATGTCACATTATGTGGAGAATAACTTGGGTTCCCTATTTATTAAAAGACATTACTTCAACTATGAAACCATGTGACTTGTTATAATGGTGAAAAGAATGATTAGAGCATAGTTTAATAAATCCTGAGGCCAAACAATGAGTTTGAAAAGAAAAGGTTGTAAACCTCAATTTATTGCCACATAATTTAGAATAATATGGAACCAAACCCAGTACATGTGGATTAGTGTTTCAAAAATGATCTCTAATAGACATTATGTATAAATTTTGACTCACTGGTCCTTCTATTTGTATACCTATAAAATATAGAGACTCTATAAGATGTTCCAAATTATTTACATTCATTCCATGCATTAATATTGGGGATTAAAGTGTCTTTATGATCAAGAAGTATGGCATCAAATGTAATAAATAGTGTGTTCTAATGGTTCCTCCAAGATCCACACTAAATTTCTATAGAATTAACATATATCTGGAATGATATTTCATCTATCAGAATTATATATAACAAATAATTAATAGAACATTAATTTAATTGAATCATATAAAGTCCCTTATAGTCATTTTTTTATCGATACAATATAAAGAATTTTCTGAAAATCCGGAAAGTGATGTGGATATCGATCTAATTCATTAGAATTATATTTTTCATTAATCTCATTATAGAACATTGAAGTGTCTGAGTTTGGAAAATTTCTAGTGGTCCATCGTGTGTGGGATTTATCTAATTAGATATTTGTAAGTGTTTCTTTATATATTTTAGTGTTTCTCATAAAAAATATTGTGGTAGGACGAACTTTACCATTTGGGGACATTCTATACTCTAGATTCCATTATATTTTATTTTGAAGGTAAAAATTATCTGAAAATACTTGATAGTGAACTAATTAATGTTCATGTAAAGACTGTGAGACCCACAAATTAATTTTTCACTGGATGAGTATGATTTTGTATCATGTTAGACATATTTGATCGTGATCACATGTACCTATATTTTTCAACCTATTAATAAGATTTCATGTTATTCTTTTCATCAAATTTCGTACCCTTTTATGTGTAATTATAATTCCTTTGGAGGTATAATAATGGTATTATAAATTGTTAAACCATTATAAAATGGTTTTTCTTTGGATTGGGAGTGATAATGACAAGTGACACTAGTTATGATGGACTTGAACAAAGGGTGCGGGTATTTTGACCTGGAGGACAAACCCGAGGTAGCGACTGTTGGGGAATGATGTCATTGTGGCCTGACCGTATAAATAGTGTATGAATGAAATGAAATTCTAGATTGAACAAATGTAGTGTTACAGTAAAAAATCCATGTTTCCAAACAATGAGATAGATGAGTCATGATATCTATAGGGAATGAATAAGGACTCATATCCTTGTGACTACCACAGAAGAAAATATGTGACCTTGTAGTCGACTCTTATTCATAAATTCTTTTATGAATAAGTTTCTGGAAAGTCACCAATGTAGATATAATTGGGGTTCCTAGTGGCCTAGTTATCACATAAACACTAGTTATATGAATTTTTTTATATCATACTCATTTAATTATATCATTGAATACACATTTTATACCCATTCCCATATGTTAAGGACAAATTTGTGATGTCCTATTGGGTTTTATTACAAAAACCCTTCCCAATAATATTGATGTATCTAAATAAATCATAATTATTAATATAGGGATAGGATGGGGACCCAAAATAGATATCTGATTGTGAAATATGGATCTAGTATTTTGTATTGTGATAGATATATAAGGATTCAACAGTTTTTTTTATTTAGATTATCAACAATTTCATATTATGTATCTTCATTCAATATTGGGATATTGGTGTACTCATTTGTTGGAAATGGGTGGAATTTGGTTTTATATACTGTTTTTATTATCTTCTATATGATTCTATGAGTTTTTTTATTTTATTTATGTTTATTTTTTATTGATATGAAAACTAAATTTATAGGTTTCCCACAACAACCCTAGTCATACATAGCCAGTTGACATCCTCATGCATATAGGGGGAGAAAATGAGGTTTTGTGGTTCTTTAGAAAAATCTAAATGGTTCGATATGAGGAATTAAAATCACAATAATAATTAAAAATTACCCCGTAAAATCATCTATAAAAGTTTTTATATTTTAATCATTGGAACATGTCATAAATTATTCCTAAAAGTGAAGGATTGAATGTTAAGTTTCAATCTCTTCTATATATGTGGATTTTTTATTGTCATTTTAAATATCATCCAAGTTCAACAAAATTTAAATATACTTTTTCATTTTAAAAAAATGAAATTTAATTCATTATATTTTTTCATAAATTACATCTAAATGAAATAATAATCTTTATAAAATAACTATTCCATTTTACCCAGTTTATCGTTAGGAAGAGTTTAGTCTCTATATGAATAATGCTACTCTATTTTGGTAATTATTATAATATATAGATATTAAAACATAATTTATGATATTTTTTTATTTCTATTAATTTTTATATACTTTTTGTCGATGAATAATAATATACAATGTGAAAAAATAATCCAAATTACTCATTGTGATTGATGAAATTGAATTGGATGAAAAAAAATATTTAAATGTCCCTTAGAGCCCATACCTATATAAATAATATAATTGAGGATCATGTTTGATTATAGATATACTAATTTATTTGACACTTTTTTTCACTCTTTGGTACAAAAAATAATGTGTTTTAAGTAAAATATGGACGTCTCTCACTTCGTTCGGAAGTCTATTATAAAAAGATCAATGTCTACAAAAATGTTTTCAAAAAATAATTTATTCCCATTTTCGTGGAAAAAATATTTTAATTTTTTTGTGGACATCAATTCTTTCATTATACATTTTTCAGTGATATTTTTTATGAAACATTTATTGAATATTTTTTATGATTTAAAAAATAATTTTCAATTAAGAAAGGATATCTATTGGGGTTTCCCATGCCATTATGTGTAAATTATCCTATTTTTACATTTATATAATTTCTCGAAATAGATTATGGTTTGTTTTTATGATGTTTATGATACTTTTTTCTCTTTCTCATGTTATATGATTTTGAAACCCTATTATTTTATGGGGATATGTTTATGATGAAATTATTGTTAAACCAATCTCTTTTCCCTTGTTATAAAATGATTACATGTTTATTATACCCATTTCATTTCAGGGGTAATGATATTATTATTTTGATCAGGCTGCACTTGTTTGTAAGATTTTATTATGATATGGGTGGGACATATATCACATTCCAATTAATTGGGTAATGATTTATATATCATGAAGTAGACTAATATCATATTGGGAATTATCCCTAACTATTAAGATGGCTGTGTGAGTGAACCACTACTACTTAGATAGTAGGAGGAGTGACATTATTCTACTAAGATGGTCATGTGAGTGAACCATTACTACATATATGGAATTCGGAGTGAACCTATACTACTATGATATTATTGGATGAAATTCCAGGGATACTATGAAAATAATATGATATTCTTACATGTTTACCAAATATCCACACTTTATTTATATATTGGGCTTCCATGGATTATGTTTCTTATTTCAAAGTGATTCATGACTTATTAACTTCCATGCATTATTTCTAGATTCATGTATATGACATTTTATAGGAAGGGTATGATCTTGTTCTCATTCCATTTTTTTCATAGTTATCATTACATATCTCCCTTGTTTACCCTTACTAAGAATTTGATCTCACCCCATTTTAGGATTTTATAACCAGGTTATTAAGATATATAATATGATTATTGTTTCTAAGAAGGATTCCCATAAAGATGAACATTGTAGGAGATAATGTAGCTCACTTTTGTATCTGTTTTTAGGATTCCATGTTTCGAAAGGGACTAGATAGTATGGTCCTTGGGAGCCTATTTGTATAATGTTTTATGTATTATGGAAATGTTATGTAATACTAATGTATGAAAATGTAGGGTCTCTATAGTTTGTTTTGGTGAAAACTTATAGTTAACTATTGGAATCTAGGATGACAAATCCTTAGTGAGAACCCCATGGACATGACTAGGGATATGTCTAAGGATAAGGCAAAGTATAGAATAATATCCTGGAATTTTGGTAAATGATAGAGTGAGTGGATTCCAAGAAATATATACTCGTATGCATACTAAATGTGGGTGTATCTCTGGAAAATTTTTAAATAGGGGTAACAACATTGACAAAAATGTTTCAATCCTGACTCAGAGTAACATGGTACAATATAATGACCCTTGCTTCACATGTGGTTTGACACTCCTGGGGGATATGCTTTAGAAATTCAAAGACTCTTAACAAATAATCATGAAGTATTTAAATATAATTTTACAGTGAAAAACATATGATAAACCTATATTTTCATATACTGAAGAAGGAGATGTAATTTATACATCCTATAATTCATTGTTCATGATTATGTGGTTCCACACTATGATAACTATTTATTAATCTTGGATTATTGGTTTTATTTAATGTATATAACCAAAAGGAACCACGTTAATTAGGATTGTGATGGAAAATGAAACAATTTTCTTCCAAATAAACTTATTTTAATGAGATTTGGAATTAAAAACCTTATTTCTACAATCACATAGAACTATCAAGCTATGAATCCTGATAGACATTAAAATGATAAATGTCCAGAACAACATTATGTTGAGTCTTTCATGTGTTAATGTCCACCATCTTTCAATGGGTCTTCCAATACACTTATTTATGAATATTGGATCAGTACTACTAAACTGATATTCTCTATTCTCTAGTGTTCATAGGATTATAAAGTCATTCTTGCATTCTATCGGATAGATGGGGAAGTAGAACTGTGGTGGATTCTAATCTTGAATAAGATGCAGTAGGACGAGATTGAATCCATGTATTCAACTATGTTTAAGAACATATTTTTCAATAATTACTTCCCATGGATACTCTATACCATGATGGAGAAATAATCATTGAGTTATATATAAGTTATGATGAATCTATTAGAACTTATGAGGAACATTTCATGAAACATAAGAGGTGCACATTAGGAATAATCATCCACTCTCATAGTAATGATGGAAGTCTTGTTAGTATCATAACGATGAATATCATAAGGGTGTTGGTGATAATAGAAATTAGTATCAATGAAGATATTGTGTATTGTGAAATCAATATTTAAAGGGAGGTTGGAGTCATGTATCAATCTCATTCTTTTCATAAGAATAGAAAGATAAATATTAAAGGAAAATATTAAAACCATGAATAGAAGTAGGTGATCGTCTATTTATGGTCTATGTGTGGGATGAATCATGGAGGAATTTAACTAAAGGGGTCTAGTAAATGTTTTATGTGTGGAAGGGAAGGACATAAAGCATTTTATTGACCATGTGATGCGAAGAATCTAACTAACATTGAAAAAGGGAAAAGACTGTCACAAAATACACCTCCCAGAATTCAGTGCTACAATTGTATTTAGAATGTTAAATTTTCTAACAACTTCCCAAATTCAAGAGCTGGTTATGGCGATTGACATCAACAACCACATAAGTTGGGGAAAAGGGGAAATATCTTAAATTCACTATTTCAAATAGGGGTGCTCTAAAGTCATGATGGAAGGTATATTTACCATCCACAAAAGAATTGACAATAAAATATTTGATTCAAGATATACCCACTCTTTCATATATAAATATGTTGATATGGGTTTTAAGATTACACAAAAAAATTAGATATTTAATTATAAGTGAAAACCCCTAATGGTACGATGATTGCATATCAAGTCTATGATTCCTCTATGGATTAATTTAGAATGAATTTGTTTCATGAAAATCTTTTCATTCTACATTTGTTGAATTTGATGTCATCTTAGGCATGGATTGTCCTTTTCTTTATAACTCGCACATTAATTATTATGGAAGGGCTGTTATGTTTGATATTTAAAACCCTCATATGGTCATCCATCATTGAGATTATATGTATGAAATTCAAGTGGATATTTCTTCTATTGTATGAGAGTTATTTCTCATTTAAAAGGGTTGTTTATCTCAAATTGTTAGAGGGATAATCGATAATTATGTTAGGCCAATTGTTCTAGACATTGTAGAAGTTTATTTTCTAGAGTTGTATAGTATTACACCAAAAAGTTAATTTAACCTTTCAATAGTGATTATACATGGTTCCACACAAATTTCAAAGACTCCAGATAGAATTTATTTGATCGAGTTTCTAGAATTGGAGATGAAACTCCATGAAAGCCAATATAAGGATTTCATAAGGCCAAGTGTTCCACCTTGGTTTTTATTCATTATTTTTCAAAAAAAGAAAGATGTATCGATGAGACTTTGAATTTTTTTATCCATACTTGATCATGATCAAAAAGAAGAATATGTATCCTCTCACCCATATTGGTGTCTTGTTTGATCAACTATGGGGAGGTCAATTCTTTTCAATGATTAACATATATTTTGGATATCATCAATTGAGGGTCAAGAAAGAGGAAATATCCCAAAAGACATTTCATAAAATTTTTATCCAGTATTAATATATAGTGATGTATTTTTTTCTTAGCAGTTCCCTTAATATCTAATGGTTTTAAATAATAGTGTATTTAGATATTACATTGATCATTTTGTATTAGTCATTATATATGATATTATTATCTATTTAATGATAAGGGAAGAGCATGAAGATCATTTGGGAATTATTCTAATGAACATAAAGTAGGATAATTTATATGAAAAATTCTCAAAGTGTGAATTTTTTATGAAAGAGATTTAATTTAGTCACATACTATCAAGAAATGATATAATAGTAGATCTATCAATGATAGAATCTATTAAATGTTGGCCTATACCCACCATGGTGATTGAGATCCATAACATTCTTGGTTTACCTGGATATTATCGATTGTTATGGATAATTTATTATGAATATATAGTCTGCTAAAAATTCTAACATTAAAGGGTGTCATATTCCTTTGGATAGATAAATGGGATGAAACTTTCAAGGAAATGAATAGAATGTTAATTAGTGCATGTTTCATACATTACCCTATAGTATAGAGGGGATTGTAATCTATATAGATGAATCTACGAAAGTTTTGGGATGTGTACTTATGAAAAATAACAAGGTTATATCTTATTCCTTAGAGAAATTTAAGATTAATGAGAAAAAGTACCCAACTACTGATTAAGAGTTCGCATCAGTAATTTTTTCATTAAATATGTGGAGGAATTATATTTATAGAGAAAACAGTGATATATATACCAATCTAAAGAGTCTAAGATATATATTCACATTGAAGTAATTGAAAATATGCTAGATAATATTATAATTGTTGATAAAGTATTACAAGAACTCATTAAATTGCCACCATGTGAAGGTGAACAAGGTGGAGGATGGTTTATGTCTTAAAGATCATGCTAGATTATCCATGATGAGGATCACAAAAGATCCAATATTTCTATTATTGCAATGGATGGATATAGAAACCCTGAAGGAAGGGGAAACATATTATCTTTCTGAAATTAATGTTAAACCCCCTATCCAAATGTATATTAAGAAGTAATAGAAGGGAAATCTAGTGCTATGAAATAATGTTAGGAATGTTCTTTATTTTATCCTCGACCAGGATGGAATGATGAGGTCTAGAAACTTTGTATGTGTTTCTTTTATACCATATCTGAAGAATGAGTTTTTAGAATAAGCTCATATTTCTTGTTCTATATTCATTTCGGTAGTCTGAAGATATATGGGGACTTGAAATAATAATTCTTGTGGTATTGAATGAAGATAGATATCACAGAGATTTCATATAATTTCTTGGTATTCAAAAACATTGATATTGAAAGACAAAATTCAAAGAGAATGATTCATCCATTATCCATACGAGAATATAAGTGGGAGAACATTACTATTTATTTTGTCGTTGTACTACCCAAAACCTATAAATGGTTGAAGGGTATATGGTAGGTTTTAGATCTCCAAACTATGTCAGCACACTTGATCACTATAAAAGTAGACATATATCTAGATCAACTTTCCAGGATATACATTGAAGAATGGGTAATGTTTAAGGGAGTACCACATTCCATTTTATCGGATTGATATATGAAGTTTACATAAATGTTCAGGATAAGTACTCAACAAAATCATGATACAGATTTGAGTTTTATCACTATGTTTCATCCTCTAATAGATGGTCATTGGGATTAAAAAATTCAAACCCTAGAGGATATATTGATATCTTTTTCTTTGCATTTAAAAGTTGGTTGGGACCAACACCTTCTTATTATGGAATTTTCCTATAGAAATAGCTTTCAGTCAAGCATTTATATGTGACCTTATGAACCCCTATATAGGAAAAAATTTTGAGCTCCAATGTGTTATTATGAATTTGAAGGGAGAAATCTATTATGACCTGAGATCACTGAAGAAATTGTTACGAAGGTTTGAACTATTCAATATCATGGTTAGGTAGCATAAAGATGATAAAAATTTTATATTAATAACCATATATTCATTTTAGAATTTGAAATTTGTGAAAATATGTTTTTAAGAATCTAACCCTTGATGAAATTTATGAGATTTGAGAAGAATTGAGAACTAGTCCTAATGTATATCGGTGCCATTAATATTCTTGATCATATTAGGATGGTAGCCTGTAACATGGAACATACCCCAAATCAATCACATGTCCATGATGTATTCCATGTATCTCTCCTAAATATGTACATAACAAACCCTTCGCATCAACTAAACTCAATGTTCATACCACAAGAGATGGATCTTTCTTACAAGAAGCAACCTGTTGAATTTATAGATCATACTGAGAATGTTCTATGAAACAAGACAACTCAAATGGTCAATGTTTTGTCAAGAAAAAACTAGTTAGAGTAATCTATGTGGTATCTTTAGTATATGATGAAGTATAAGATTCTTTATTTGTATTTACTTGAGTGAAAAATATTAGGGTTAAATTCATTTTATGTGTGGGGAGAGTGTAACAGCCCGAGTTTTTATGCCATTTTTCTAGATAAATTATTTGCTCATTTTTTCCATGTAATGGACTAGGTCAAAACTTATTTTCACATAGAACTGTATTGGAACACATTAAACCACCCCAACTCGAAAAACATTAGATGTAACATTGACATGGCGTATGTTACACACCACAATGACTTTGCATATGTTCCACAGAACAACAATATTTCTATGAAACGTCATTTCACTATAATAATAATCTAAATGAGATAAATAAAACCAAACCATTTAACATAGTTATATAAATAGTAATATATAATTTTAAAAATATTTTTTATAATTGGATTTTATAAATTAAACATATTGTTACTGAAAGATATAATTTTTTGTAAAGTCCTTATATGTTTAAAAATAACATTTTCTCAAATGAATTGCTTTTAATGTTCTTCTATGAAAAATATTAAACTTATATTTAGATACAATTTGAAATATAATTTGATAAAAAAAACTTCATATTAGAATCTATAATGTGAAAATTAAATTAAATTTTTATTTTTGGAATTTTTTGAGAAACATCATTTTTGGATGAATGGTGAAAAATATTGAATTTTAATTAAAATATAATTTTCATCTAATTTTCTATTAAGAATAAATTATTTATTAATTTGGTTTGAATTTTTAATTACATCATATATTTATCAATAAAAAATTTCATTTTAAAAAATTTATGTTTGATATTGAATATAAAAACATAGAAAACATTAGATCATTTTAACTCTAAAAATGCACATTGACGACTCAGCTATGGGATTATTTTTAAATTAATTTTCCAACATATATTTTTGGAATCTGAAAAAATAAATTTCAAATTTCCAATGAAAATAATTTCTAATTTTAATAATTTCAACATTGTTTTTTAACAAAAATATTATAGAAATAGATTCATATAATTTACATTGATTCTGGTAAATATAATTCTAAATTAGAACTAAACATTACATTTAAGACCTGAAATAACCTATAAACTTATTAAAAACCCATTTTATAAAAATTAATTAGACGTTAAATTTATATTCATTAGTTATTTTCGTTTTTTATGAATTTTTTTTGGTAAAAATGTGGGTTCACCCAACTTGTTTTCAAAAACACAAGTTCAACAATTCCAATCCTAGTAAAGTCCACCACCTCTCCATCATCATAACACATCTCAAACCTCATAAGTTATTCCATGATACACCTAATACATGCACCAAAATCCTTACCTTCCTCCTTGATGCCTCAGTTTGGAAATAGATACTTCCAAGGAAGAATTTTGGAACAAACCAATAAAAGTTACATGAATAAGAGGTAACACATTCTATGTAGATCCGTTATTTTATTTTCCTTCTCCAACCCCTCCAAACTCATTATTCCCAGATTTTATAATAAAAAATGTATCCTAAATATACTAGGATATTTTTATACTATGTTTTAAACCTACATATATACACACCTAAATATGTTGGGAGAGGAATATTTTTTTTACGCATACGGACATCTACGACCTCACTGAATGATGATTGTTAATTTTTTACTTTAGTACCTCTCCTAGTTGTCATTATGATAGAAACTATGTATATATATGTCGTATATTATATTTATTATGTATTTAAGCTTATTTATTCATTTTAAAACACGTATATATTTTTTACTTTCCATTTTCTGTAAATACGCTAATTTCATTTGAGGAACTGCGGACTACTGGCCCCTCATATTTTTTATGAACCTAAATTCATTTTTGTGGTGTATACACTTCCATTTTATATATTATATTGTAACGACCCCATGTTTAAATAATTAAAATTATTCTAGTTCTAATTAAATTTATTATTATTTAAAATGGTTATGTAAATCATATACACATATTATGATTTAGGTTTTTGGATTTCAAAATACCATTAAGAATTGTTATCATTGCAAATATAGCCTTTGAATATTGATAACATGATTCGTATAAATATTGGGCATTAAAAATCCAATTTACTCATAAAAAGGAAGTGATGGCCTCAACTCGTAGAATTTCTCCCTATGAATCCCATTTTTCAGTGCTCGGATAGGATGTTGAATCACTAGGCCTCTCTTTAGACCAATCCAAAGCTGATATTCATCACCTTAATCTTAAACAAAACCAAATATGAGAGAAGTTGAAGTTAATAGAGATTACCACCTGAGTGATGTTATACAAGACACCCCAATAGTCTGTCACCATTATGCACCTTACCCTACGCATTTTTTGTAGGTTTTAGGGGTTATTTAGAAAGACCCTTTCACTATGATTATGTCTATTATTTTTGTATAGACAATATAAATTCATTTCATTATTGTTACATTGTAAATAGTTTTTAAGACACTAATTGTATTTTTAGTTAATATTCAATTATGAAAACAATTTTTGATAAATTATTGGATTTTTGAATTAAATAATATTTTAACAAAGTATTACTAAATAAATTTTTTTAAAATATAAATGATCATATAATTTCTATGAATACAATTGTGATTTTTATTATGGTTTAAAGCTGTTTTTTTCAAAACCCATGAATTTTAAATAAATGAATTTTTTATTTAAAAAGTAAAAATTATCATATTTAGAAAATTATTTAGAAAAAATGAATATTATTTTTGGAATCAGGATGTCAAAATTTTCCAACGGTGAATTTTTCATAATTTTCAAAGACCGGAAAATTATTTGGTAAAAAATAAATACCGTTAAAATATATAATGTGTTTTATGACATCATAATGACCCAATAGTGATGTAATTATGTACCATAAAATTGATTTTCGGCCAATATATATTTTACATTTAAAAAAATTGATTTTAGATTTTTTGATTTATTTCACAAACCCTTACTGGACCCTAAGAGACTTATAAAACATTTTAACATTTTAAAATGATTTCTTTGAGAGTGTGTCTCACCTCCACATAAGCAAGCATAATATTTTATGAAGTTGGGAAATTTTCCGTATTAAATAATTTTTTACACATGCCTTTTTCAAAAACCATGGGAAAAAACTATGTATTAGTTTGTGTTTTTGAAAAGTATAATTTTTTGAGTCCAAAACATAAATAATAATGAATTATCTCTTATTTCCTATATAAACCCACCATATCTCGTTTTCCTATTCAGTGAAACCATTTTAGGCTCAAAAAACCTCTTCCATTCTCTCTCTAGAAACCTCCCAAGGTGCCCCATGACCCTAATAATCCTCTCTTGAGCCTCTTTTAAGATGTTGAGATCACACATCCAAGTAAGGAATTTCTTCCTTTTTCATTTTTGTCCAAATTTCATTATGTTGTTATACTCTTTTTTCAATTAAAAAAGTTGGGGTGTGATTTTTCTCCTCCCTAATACTACCCTAAATACATTTTAATGATGGTATACATCTTTCTCTCTTATTAATTCCTCCCATGTAAACCGTTACCATGCTGATATTTCATAAGGAATTTCAATCTTTTCATTTACAATAATGAAATTATTTTATATTATACATCTAAATTACATTACATATGTTTGGAAATGTATCTATATTACCCCCCCCTATACTTTCCATTTCATGTAAATATTATGATATTCCCTTTACTCTCTCATAATCCATTTTTATTAATTATTATGTCACGTCGTTATGATTCCGAAATTGCACCATGATTTTCCATGCCAAGTCATTGTGCAGTGACTACTATGCCCATTTCTCAATGAACTGTATTCAAATTTACAAAAATTTACTTATTGATTATAATGTTCAGTGTATATATTCCAAATTCCTTTATCGTGGAATAAATGATGGTGTTGAATGATTCTAGACTGTATAATCCATGTTGCACATTTATGCATGAAATTAAATAATTATAAAGGGTGTTCCATGATAGCACTCCAATGCATTAGGTAAAGATTAGTATCATGATTTTTCATGAAAAATTGGGGTTTATACATGCTATTACAAGTTCAATTATGGTTTAATCATATTCTATGTACAATGATACTTCACTCATGCTAATATCATGTTAAATGTTGATGCCACATTACAATGTTATGATAATCATTCTGTATCATTTCTTTATGTTCATGTTTCCCTTATACCCTATTGATTCGACTATTTCCTAACATGTACTTTATTCTTCATGTTATGTCGTGTTTACTCCCTTACTGGAATTTGTAGCTCACCCATTTAGTATTCAGTTCCTAAGGTTATCCCATGCAATGCTATGTACGATGGAATGTGTGTGGTCATGTAAAAGAATATTTCATTAAAGATGTGTATTTCATGTTTTAAGTTGTTATGTAATGTTCCTATGACCCAAAGACACTATACCTATCAATATTCAATGTTGTATCAAGTGAATATTTTATGTAATAAATTATTTTTATGTGTGAAATAAAGAGTAGGGTTGTTACAGTTGTTATCAGAGTATAGGTTTAGTTATTTATGGGATTAGTATTAGAAAAAAACCTAGTGAAAGCCATAACGATAAGACTAAGTATAATAAAAACATCCCCAATTTTTTTCTGATTATTTAATAAGTGGCTTATCAATAAAATAAATCCATGTCTAGATACGAGGAGGTAGTGGCAGTTCTAGTACTAATCTATCTAGGGGTAAAACCCAAAAAACACCGCATTGATCTGGAATCGAACAGGAACTAGTGCACGACAATGAGAATTGCTCTACTATTGGTTACGACACTCCTAGGGCATACACTTTGGTAAATTCATTAGAGTAGTATGAACTATTATTATGGGAATAAAAAAATATCCCCTAATAAAATACACTGGGATGTAGATCATGGATAACATAGATTGAATCCTATAAATTTATAAGTTAAGGAAATAGATGTAATTTATAAGTTATCTCGTTTTGAATTTGGATTCCCATTTATGGGCCACCCCTAAATTCCCTTTTATTACAACCAACGGTCAGTAAAATGAGGACTCATTCTCAAAATCGATACGAAGATCAATGTGATGACTATTCTAATGAGATGCGATATCCGATGAGAGATGGAATCACAAACATTATCACTATACCTTCTCAGTTAATGCATATTTTGAATAGAAACATCAGTCAAGAGGAATGTTTAACCCCCCCCCCCCCCCACCCAAGAAAAAAAAATCCGCAATTGAGATCTTAATGAGACAAAGGAATCCTACTTTTAATGGATTATCTGATCCCTCAATATCAGAACAATTGATCAACTCCAATGATGATATCTTCTCCATCCTTCAATTTTCTGAACAAGAGATGGTAATTTAGGATGCGTATCATATAGAGGGAGAAGCTGATCAATGGTGGGAATTTATCAAAAATATGAAGACTGAGGAGGAGATCGAGGAATTGGAATGGAAGGATTTCCAGAAAATGTTTTTGAAAAATATTTTCCTCGCACCCTCTGACTCAAGATGGAAAGGGTATTCCGTACCCTAAAGAAAAATAATGGTAATAATCCATTACTGTGTAAGAGGAAGAATTCAGAAGACTTTCATGATATGCCTCCTGATTTTTCATTACCCTCTAATTCAAGGCTGAATGCATATTTGATGGTAAAAAACATTGCCTACAGAAAAACCTAGAGATCCGTGACATTGAGAGCTATAAAGAAATTATATGATGTTCCCTCAATGTTGAAATAGAAATTGGAGAATCTCATGTATATCATGGGTACAAGAAAATTAAGGTGGCCATTAATTCTGGCAGTCCAATAGGTAAATCCAATGGTGCTATGAAATTACAGCACCCCACTTTACAATGGTGTTGAATGAAGCACCTTATAAATTGCTTAAAGGGGGTGAGGAAATGATTTATGTGTGGAAGATAAGGTAACCTAGTCATTAACTGCAGATAAGAAATCCATACTCTAGTGATAGAGGTTAATAATTCTATGATCTACCCTAAACGCATTGTTCATTTGTTCAACTGTAGAGAACCAAGGAACTTTTCAAACGAGTTCACTGTGCCACGTGTTTTGGATGGCAACCAGCAACCTCCAAGGCAACTAGGGTGATCCTTTTCCATCCCTACTGCAGAATCGAACCCCAAAAACATAGTATTTATTGGTACACTAGTTTTTCATTGATGAATAGAGAACATACTTTTTTATTATGGTTCTACACATTTTTTATATCCTGAAAGCATAACAGAATAATCCCAAAACCATCACAAATCAGGTAAGTAATGATGTCGATGAGAACCACAAATGGGGTAATCATTGAAACCCATGAATATAACTCCTCCTCTTTCATAATTTGTGGATTGAACTTCCCAGAGAAACTCGTCATACTCTTTTTTGGGTAATTTTATGAAATTTTTGGCATGTATTGGCTTTCCTTATATAGAGCCAACACAAATTTATGTGAGATGGAATTCGCTCTCCATAGTGTGAATCGACCCCTGATTCGGTATAAGTGCATGGAGTAGGATGAATATTATTTATCACCATCATCTCAAGAATAGATATTAATGCCCTATGATCATTAAAATTTTTCATAGATGATTGAGTCTAAGGAAGAAACCATCCATTAAGAAACTCTTATTGTGAGGTAACTAGCTGAAGTATTTCCCATTGAATTGAATGGTATCCCTCCTAAAATAGATGTTGAATTCTAAATTGATCTTATACATGGGGAGTTTCCAATATCTATGACTCCATATACAATAGATGTTGTGGATCTTGAAGAACCGATGAAAAAACTACATGAAAAAATGGATAAAGGGTTTATATGCCCAAGTGCATTACCATGGGGTGCACCAGTCCTCTTCATCAAGAAGAAGGATGGGTTAATGCGCCTTTTCATTGATTATCATGGGATCAAAAAAAACCATGATAATGGAAAATTATCCTCTTTTAAGAATTTTTGTCTTGTTCGATTAGCTATGTGGAGAAAAATACTTCTACAAGTTGGATATGTGGTTGGGATATTATCATGAAAGGGTAAAAAAGGGTGATATCACCAAGACTATTTTTCATATAAGGCATGGGCACTATGAATTCATAGTAATGCCTTTCAGACTCACTAATTCCCAAAAAATCTTCATGGACATGATGAATATAGTATTTTGAGACTACCTCAATAAATTTTTGGTAGTCTCATAGACGATATTCTAATATACTCCAAGAAAAAGGAGGGGCATGATGAGCCTCTAAGAACTGTAATAGAGACCATGAAAAAGGAGAAGATATTTGAAAAGTATGTCATGTGTTAGTTCTAGTTTAAGGAAGTCACTTTCTTGGATCATTTCGTCACAGGTAATGGTATATCTGTGGATTCCTTCACGACATCCATTATTGAGGGATGATAGAGGCCATACCCAGTGATGGATATCCGTAGCTTCCCAGGGTCACATGGATATTATCACTGATTTGTGATGAATTTATCATGATTTTCAAACCATCTTACCAAGATAACTCATATGGGTGTCATGTTTTCATAGGGTGATGAATGTAATGATAGCTTGATGGTGTTAAAAAGGATTCTTATTAGTATGCATCTACCCACACTACCCACAAGTTGAGAAATGTTTTTGGTATGTAGTGATGATTCGAAGAAGGGCCTGTGATATGTGTTGATGAAAAATTACAAATTCATTGCCTATGCCTCAAGGTAATTGAATGTTCATGAGAAAAACTATCCAAAACATGATCTGGATTTGATTGTTGTAATATTCTCTTTGAGAATTTGGTGACGTTACCTATTTTGGGAGAAGTGTGAAATATACATGGATCAAAAAATCCTCATGTATATATTCACATAGAAAGAGTTTAATATGAACCATCAAAGATGGCTAGAGCTGATCAAAGACTATGAGAGATCAATCCATTACAACCCTGATAAAGCGAACAAGTTGGTTGATATTGTATATAGAAAGGACCCCAAGATTCAATAATTGATAAGAATTTAAAAGGATACAATATTCATATATTTGATTAACATGGACATGGGAATCATAAAGAAGTGTACATCATCCAACCTATCACAAATGATTGCTCAACTGTCTATTTTGGAAAGTTCAAATGATGCTCAAAAGGATGATGTAATAATTCAGAATAAATAAGAAAATATTAAAAATGAAAGTCCTCAGAGTTCAATGTTAATGAATAAGAAATTGTGAAATTTGGGTCAAGACTATGGGTTCCATAAAATCCATAGATAAAGAAAGATCATTTGGGTGATGAAAATAGTGAAAATTTATCCATTAACCCAGGAAACAGAAAGATGTATCGAGATCTCCAAGAGCTTTATTGGTTGGATAAAATGAAGAAGGAGATCACTAAGTATACATCAATGTGCCTGGTATGTCCGCAAGTGATGGATAAGAGGAAATATTCTTAGGGGATGATTCAACCATTACCCGTACAATCTTGGTAATGGGAAAACATCACCATGAACTTTTTCGCCGGTCTTCCAAACACATCCAAAGGAAACAATGATATTTGGGTTGTTGTGGATTTCCATTCCATGATTTCACACTTCATTTCAATTTGAGAGTATCTCTCATTAGATAAACTGGCACCGATATATATCAGAGAAGTGGTAAGGCTGCATGGAGTACCACTATCTATTGTATCTGATCGAGATCCAAGAATCACCTCTTTGTTTGGGATGAGTATTTAACATGATCTGAATACTTATATAAAATTTGTCTCAATTTATCATCCACAAACTGATGGAAAATCTAAGTAGACAATGAAATATTTGAGGACATGTTGAGATAATGCTTAATAGACTAAAAAAAGGATGGTATCAAGACATTTCTCTAGTTGAGTTCTCTAACAACAACATTTTCCACTAATGAATCCAATTTTCTTATTATGCATACCATTTTGGGAAGAGGTGTAGAACGCGGAGATGTTTGGATGAAGTTGGGGAGAAAAAACTCTTAGGTCCATAAATGTTCTAAGAAATGGGGAAGAAGGTTAATACCATCCAATAACACATTAAATATGCACAGATTAGTAAAAATATCTATGTTGATAATTGTCAATGAGACATAGAGTTTTATTTCAGACACATCGTATTCCTCTACATATCACCGTGGAAGGGGGTTATAAGATTTGGTAAAGATGGAAAGCTTAGTCTGACATACATTTCCCCTTTTGAGATCCTTGATCGCAATGGAGCAGTGGCCTATTGATTAGAACTCTCACCAAACCAATCTCAAGTACATGATGTATTCCATGTATCACTCTTGATGATGTTCACACCTGAACTATCACATGTACTCAATCCTGATGAGGTACCTCTAATGAATGACCTCTCCTATGTAAATAATTCAGTGAATATCATAGATCATAGGTGAAAGGTTCTACGGAATAAGGCATTTCCCCTTGTAAAAGTGTTGCGTAGAAACCATAAGTTTAAAGGAGAAATGTGGGAATCAGAGGAAGTGATGAGGTAGAGTTAACCTCATAATTTTTCGTGTGAAAAAAAGAAATTTTGAGGGCATATTTCTTAAGGGGGAAAATGGTAACTAACCAAGATTTTATTAAGGAAAATTCCTCCTGATCTAATTAAATGTCTTATTATGTAAAATGGTTATATAAAACACACACACTTCATTGGTTTTATGTTTTGGGATTTCAAAATACCATTAACAGTTGTTACCATTGCAAATATAGTTGTTGAATAGTGATCACATGATTAGTATAAATATAGGGTTTATTAAAAACAATTTACTTAGATAAAAGAAATGATTTCCTCATCTAGTAAAATTACTCCACAATAAACCCATTTGTTAGAGCTCGTAAAAGAGGTGAGTTCACTAGGATTCACTCTTCAAAAATCCCAAGATGAGCTTCAACACATTAATCTTGAACAAAAATTCCTATGGAAAAACTGGAAGTTAAAAAATATTACCACCTGAGTGATACAATTTGAGCCACCCCAATAGTCTGTCGCTGTCACACCCATTACCCATATGTCTTATGAATATGTTTTGAGGGTTTATCTAACAATACCCTTGAACTATGAGTATGTGCATTATTTTTTTCTAGTAAATATACATTTATTTTATTATTCTTACTTTGTAAATAGTTTTTAAAAGCACAAATGGTATTTTTAGTTAATATTCAATTAAGAAATATGTTTTGATAAATTAATGGATTTTTGAATTAAATAATATTTTAATTAAATATTAATACTAAATTTCTTATCATTAATTATAAATGATTTTATAATTTTTATGAATACAATTGTAATTTCTATTGAGGTTTGAAAGCTGTTTTTGTCAAAACCCATGAATTTGTGATATATATCAGTTTTTATTTTAAAAGTAAAAATTCAAATATTTAGAGAATTATTTTGATAAAATGAATATTATTTTTGGAATCAGTATATCGAAATTATACAATAATGATTTTTTCTTATTTTTCCGAGATAGTCGAATTTCTGGGTAAAAATTAAATAACGTTTAAATATATAATGTTTTTATTACATCATAATAAACCAATAGTGATGTAATAAAATACAATAAAGGGTTTTTTCTGCCAATATATGTTTTGAAATTTAAAAAAATGTGATTTTATATATTTTTTGATTTATTTTACAAAGCCTTAGTGGTCCCTTTAAGACTTATAAAACATTTTATCATTTTAAAATGATTTACATAAAAGTGTGACTCACCTCCACATAATAACGCCAAATATTTTAATAAGTTCATCCATTGAACAAATAAAATAACATCTTCCACTCCACTTTGGAAAAAATAGGGGTAAAAACCATGGGTTTTTTTTGGTTTTTATTAGTTTAATGTGTGGTCTCCAATACCGAAATAATAA
Source organism: Viscum album (assembly GCA_963277665.1). NCBI lineage: Eukaryota > Viridiplantae > Streptophyta > Magnoliopsida > Santalales > Viscaceae > Viscum > Viscum album. Next base: position 163,157 of record CAUJRU010000468.1, read on the forward strand.
AAAATTTCCTCTCCTTTCCTATATAAACCCACACAATCTACCATTCCTCTTTGACTAAAACCATTTGGAGCTAGACCAAACACTTCACTCGCCTTTCTATAATCCTCCAAAGGTGCATTAAATTCTTAATAATCCTCTCTCAATCCTCTCCCAAGCCTTTGGTATCACACTTCCAAGTAAGGGATTTCTTCCTTTCTCATTTTTATCCAAATTTCATTATGTTGTTATACCCATTATTCAATTAAAATTGTTGGAATATGATTTTTCAGCTCCACCATACTACCCTACTTATGTTTGAATGATGAGATACCAATTTCTATATCATTAATTCCTCCCATATACACTTGTAATCATGCAGAAATTCCGTAAGGAATTTCTCTCTTCTTATTTACATTCAAGTAATTCTTTTATATTATGGCTCTAAATTCCATTACATATATTTTAATATATATATATATATGATCACCATTACTATTCATTTCATGGAAATATGGTGAGATATACCTTTATCTCTCATCAACCATTTTTTGGAATTATTATGTCATGTCGTCATGCTTCTGAAATTCATCACGATTTTCCAAGAAAAAGTCATTGTGTAGTGAATAGCATGCTCATTTTTCTATATAGGCAATTCACCAATATACACTTTTAATTATTTAATATATATTTCCATTTATGTATTACACATACCTTTTTCATTGAATAAATTATTTTGTTGATTGATTCCATGTTGTATAATCTATGTGGCACACTTATGAATGAAATGAAATGATTAAGAAGGGTGCGTCGAGATTTCCCTCCAATGCATTGGGTAAAGATTGGTAACGTGATAGTTCAATTTAAATGAGTTAATAATAATTATAATTTAAGTGAAATGAGGTTTTTATCATAGACCATGTAAAATGTGCTTTGAATTATGCTAATATAATGTGAAATGTTTTGCCACTTTGCAATGTTTTGGTAACCATACTATATCATACCTCTATGTTCATGTTTATTTTATGCTCCATTGATATCACTATTTCTAAACATGTACTGTATTCAAAATGTTATTCCTTGTTTACTACCTTACTGGTCTTTATAGCTCACCTCTTTCTTATGCATGTCCTTAGTTTATCCCATGCAATGCTAATTATGAAGGAATGTTTTTGGTCAAGCAAATGAAGTTTTAAATTAATATGTGTATTTAATGTTTTAAATTGTTATGTAATGTTCCTAATCCCCAAATACAATAGAACTCTCAGTATTCTATGTTGTATCTAATAATGATTTTATGTAATAATTTATTTTTATGTGTGATTTAAAGAGAGGTTTTTTATATATATCATTAATATACTTATTTTCATGATATTATAGGTTCACATGATTTACCATTCTTACATAGAGAGAGTGATTACATGTAATAAAGTGTTGTGAGTTTATTGAAACAACCTCATCTCTTTTTTAAATTTATAATGAGTATGCTTATTTAATAAAATATTATTATCCATATCTAAAGAAAATTAATTATTTTTTTTTAACATGTGGTAATTCAAGACATCCTAATTTATTATTACCATTTTCACTCTATGGTACTTAAGATAATGCTTTATTACGTAAAATATGACCATATCCCTCTTCTATTTGAAATCTATTGTATTCAATATCCCTGATTTTAGAAATGTGTTGAAAATATTATAAATTAACGTTTTTAATGAAATGTTATGGTTAAAAAATATTTTTCGGTTGTTGATTAATCCATTATATGTTTCCAAAGAAGCATTCAAAAAAATGTTGTCAAAAGGTTTTAATATTTACAAATAATTTTCAATGCAAAAAGGATATTTTCCTTCATGAATGTTTTTAATGTATCATTCAAATTTATTTCCCTTCTATGATAACATCAATTATTGTTACTCAAGACTTTATGGGGAAATTATTTAATGCTTCCATTCATGTTCTTTCTCTAAATGAATTAGGTTTTGATGGAATAATTATAATGAATCCTATTTCTTTTTTAGGGTTACATGATTTTGAAACCTGTTACATTCCACATGTTATGTTTACGATGAAATTATTATTAAATCTATCATTCTATAGGTTTTGATATGATTACATTTTAACAATACTTATTTCATTTCTCGCATTATGATATGATTATTTATGATCCAATGGCACATGTATGTATGATTTCATTATGAGATTGGTGGGACCTATATCTCACTAAAATGAATTGGGTAATGATTTCTATCTAATGATACATACTAATATTGTCTTGGGATTGAACCATGACTCTAAATAGGGCCATGAGAGTGAACTTTGACTACCAATATGGTATAAGGAGTGGATTCGTGGTACAAATATGGACATGAGAGTGAACCACAACTACCAAGATGGTATGGGGAGTGAACCCATTCTACCAAGATGGTATTGGTAGTGATTATTTCGCTACTATGGAAATAATCATTCATTCTTATGTTTCTGGCCCAATTCCTTTTTTTTTTAATTTTATACATTCATAGATTATATTCATTATTTTCCTATAATTCATTTATTATGAACATATATGATTTCTTCCATGATTTATGTATATTATCTTAGATATGAATTTTATGATATTCTATTTTCCTGAATATTTTATCATACCCTTATGCTCAAGATTATGATTACATATCTCCATTGTTTGCCCATAATGAGAATTTTTTCCCGCCCTATGTTATTATTACTTCCTTAGGTTATGAAGAAATATATTAGGTTTCCTATGTCTAACCATGGTTCTATCCAAGAAGAACCTAGTGGGAGACAATATAGTCCATTTATGTATAAGTGTTTATGATTAAAGTTTTCCAAAGGAACAAGACTAATACCATATTTGATAGTCTATTTGTATAATATCTTATGTATTACAAAAATTCTATGTAATTTCAATGTTTGAAAAGTGAGGGTCTGTATAATGACTTTTGGTTCATTTGGAGATGGTTGGTGCGGTTTGGATACTCTTTGGTTAGGTGGTGTTCTTGTGTATAGTACAAAGGATTTAATGATGAATTTTTTAGTTATTATTTATATATTAATTATCTAAAAATTTATGATTTTATATAGAATTGTTAAATTATTCGTACTGTGTACTCTATCTGGATGTTTATTTGTTTCATGATTATCATTTATATACATGGTTTTATGATATGCGGATGGGTCATTCCATATCATTGGGTGGAATTTGTGTGGTGGTTTTGGTTCTATAAGGGTGAAATTATTCTAATAGTTTGTTTTGTAATACCCAAGAAATAGTATATAGTCAATGGGGTTTATAAACTCTATTTGAAATAGTGAAAGACCATCCATATTTCAATATAAATGAATTCAAAGCCTGTGTTCATGGAAAATGACATATGTTTTTGAGATTAACTCTTATTATTCAAGGTGTGTTTTGGTATACTCAATACCTTGAATGATTTTTGGGAGTCAAGAGGTAGCTCATGTCGGTGCCGGTTCACCACCTTTTAAAAAAAACTTGAGTCCCCACATCCTATTTTTTATTTATATATTTCTTTTGAGTTCTCATTCGAGTATCCTGGGTATATTTTAATATCGTATAATCAAAATTGGATCCAAATTGAGTATCTTGCTAATTTCATTCGATATCTTGAGTTTTGAGGTGAAAATGGATGTCAATGTAGAATCACATGATTAGTCAACAATTCTTGGAGAATGTAGTGATGCCTATGAAAAACATATTCTACAACCATTTTAGAGATAAAATCATTGTCAGTGTATGTTTTATGAGGACATATGGAAAAAAATTCTATAGTGTTATCTCTCCTTTTATTTTTTATTCATTTTTCTTTACAATTAAGAATGATCCCAATGATGTTTATAATTTCTCTATTGGGATGTAAAATAGTTTTTATTGAGAACTGTTTCGATTTGATGTTATTTTTAAATGATTTTTGTGCTTTTTATTTATAAATTCCTTAAGTGTGATTGAATTATATGTTTGAACATGTGGTTTTAAAGAGTAATGGGGATTCTATGGTGTGGTATACGTTGGAATATTATTTTTTTATAAATAGTTACAAAATAAATTCAATGAAATATTTTAACATTATTTAAAAAAATAATGTATTGAAAGCATTTTTCCAAGAAGTATTTTTAAAGAGAAATCATAGTTTAATAGTGAAATTAATTTTTTTGTATTAAAACATGGTTTAATGGAATAAATTGAATATTAATTTTTAGTTCAAGTAATTTTTTAGGTGATAGATTTTGAGAGGGACCAAGAGAGTAATTTGAAATCCTGATTTTCATAGGAATTTCAAATGATATAAATTATTTTCAGAAAAGTATTATTCTAAAAAAATTTGATTTTTTTTGGAAAGATAACCATATGTTTTTTTTAAGTGAAGTGAGTTTTGAATTATTTTTTATTGATTATTTACTATGTGAATAAAATTTTTATATTCAAATAGCTTTTATTTTTTCCCTATTATGGAAACTATGCCTTCAATATATTAATTCCAATATAATTAAAGTGTTTGGTCATTTAAATGACCATTATGATTTCCATTCTTGATGGTTAGTAGTTCTTTCTTTCATTCACCAACTCTACCTATAAAATATACTAAGTGGTGGAGACATTTTTTTGTATTTATAATTCATCCATATATTTCAGAGAGGATGTTTTACAATTTAAATTTATTGTAATGAGGAATTTATTTGGTTGAATCTTATTAGGGATATTCCCTCCAGATGTATTAGTGTTATTATATAGTGGATCAAATTTTCATTCAAATATATTTCATTTCTATGATCATGTATATTATATTTCAACATGAAAATTGGGTCATATTTTCTGGTTTGGTGGGTTAAGTTACATGAAGATTAAATCATGCTTATGGTTGGGTTTCTATGGATTACTTTCTTATGAATTATTTTGGGATTTTAATGATGTTTTGTGGGATATATTATTTATTAATGGTGGTGGTCAATGGATTAATATGTTATTTTTTTCTTGGAATATTTTTTCAATTTTGATAGAATACATGATAATCTAGGTATTTTATTTTGTGGATTTTGTTCTTGAAAGATGAGGATGGGGAACCCTAGTTCAATCTTGAAGTGACTATGTCAGGTCCTGTCACAGTGGGGCCTATTCTGTGACTCCCCAAGACTACATCAAATAGTCCAAGGGCTGGTGACTTGCACTATGTAGTCAAATCCCTTAAATTGTATGTATTTTCATTGAATCTATAAACACACACACACATATCTCCAATCCCACAAAATGATGAAATGTTAACACCACTAAGAAAAAAATTCCAGCATATAATCATACCCCAACAAACATAGTACAAAATGAATGTAATGTAGTTTAAAACTGGGCTAGAATACAAGACCACCAACAACAAAGACTCTATAAACCACAAAGTCCAACCTGTATGAAAACGGTATTGGGACTGCTATTTGTAGCCATAGAAATACCTCAGTTCTCTGATCTAACTAATATCCATTAGGTACATTCCCCCCTAGGACTCCATAATTATTTAACTCATCACCACAGGACAAAACATGTGTAGGAAAATCCTATGTAGAGGTAAATATAACAACACTTAATATGACATACTGAAACCACAATGCAATAAACAAAGTAATATACAGTTATCTCTAAAATTATATTTCTACAACACATATAACAGGAATATCCATATATACTCAATCCAAGACAAATAGTCTAGAGGTATGTTTCAACCGTTGTATATAAATACTAGGAATTTATTTTGAAGATATCATGATGCACTCACCTAGGAAAACAGACTTCTGAGTCAAATAGCACTGATGGCGTCTATCTAAAAAGTAGTGTTCATCGAGAATCATCCAAATATATATATATATATATATATATAGCCTAATAGGTTTAAGAGAGATATGTAGATATAATATAATAGAATATGATCATAGATAGGTCCATGGGAGGACAACAACTACTCAATATAGATTAACCCTCTATTTAGAGTATTGATGTATGATATGATTGGTCACATCATTACCAATGAATCCAAATAGGTAATGGAGATGAATATAGGATATCAAAATGAGCCTCTCAGTGTATTCCAATGACTCTATCTCAGAAGCCTAGCTGAAGGGATCCTGGTCCTATGAGTAGGAAGTGATACTCTCTAACCCTCAGGGAAGAGATAAAGGGAAAAAACTGAAAATACACTTATCCAAGATATGGTAGACAAGATATTCAATCCATGTAAGAAAAAGTGCATTACGTGTTGTATGACAACCTAATGTTTCCATTGACCTTGGGTACTGCTTGTGTACAATGGCCTATGACATTCCAAACTGTGTCATGAAAAACAAGGGTACAAAAGGTATAGAAGAAGTCACACACTGTGTCCATCCATTCAGTGTCAACTATTGTACTCTGGTCTTGTTCCAGTATATAGTGTGAACCAGTGTATCTCTTCCCATGTACCAGTACAAGGGGTAGCCCATCTAGTTAGTCTAGGCCAAGTAGTGTGGTGGCATACACACCATGTTGGAAACCCATGTACTCCACCGATGTCCCTGTATCTCCTGAGATACACACCGAGTCCCTAAGAAGGGCCCACACACCATGTGATAGGGTCACACACCATGTGAAAATTAACTATCTTCAAAAGAAATAATCACCACTTATTGGGGTCCCCACGCTATGTAATCCTAGGATACACTCCATGTTCATCGGGACTTTCCATGACATTAAGTTCTTCCTCCTGCATAGTGGTTGATGATCCATATATCATTAAGATGATTTTTCTCTTAGAAACACTAGATCCTAGGTTATTTAATTACTCTAACACTGAATCAAGTTTTTGTGTGCCTTCAATTGGCTCATAAAAACATTTGAATCAATTCTGACAAAAACCACTCAAGGAATGGTTTCTTCAAATTCTCTCGGATTCATCTGTTTCCATCACCATCACACCTCTGTTAGGTCATCCCAAGGATGGATCTTCAATTACAGATCATTACACCATGAAAAAGAGGCACAACAATCATTCATTCATAACCATAACGAATAACGAAGAACCTCTAAGGAACGAGGGGGAGAAAAGAAAATGGATCTAATATTTTGAATGAACATCCATAATTTTTCGTTCTGGCCAAGATCCATTCCCGTAAGAATGATCAAAAATCAAACCAATTATCAAATATTAAAACCCTAATAAATCCATCAATTATTACCCATATCACATGTACAATATGACCATTGATCAACCTATTCTTTGGTTAGTCCACATTTATTGTTGTGTCTATGATTTTTGAAACAAATGAAAAATAACTCATCCTACCACAAGATTGGATCATTCTATGAATATGATCGATCATTTTGTTTCCTCCATTAGATATATACATAAAAAATAGCATACTTTGATCTCTAATCCAAGCTACATCCTCATTTTCCTTCAAGAGAGTTCTCCAGGTTTCTCGAATGAGCATCTAGAAAACTCTTGGGTTTTGAGTCTAACCATATTTCCCTTCCAAAAAGCATATTCAAAATAGACAATGAGTCCTTGCATCCCTATGAAACATAAAAAAAATTAACATTATTTTTTTTACTAATTATAAATGAATGAATCTACATTTCACAATCATCCCATGCGATCCAATTTTATGTCACACCTATGGTAAAGTTATTTCACTAAATGAAACAGTTCCCTCATATTTCTTGTATGAGAACTGATTTATAAGTTAATCCAATTTTTCAATAAATCTATCTACACATGCTAATTAAGATATTAATCTTATTCATACATTTATTCTGGGACCCCTATGCCTCAAAATTGCATGACGTCTAAGCATATCTTCTAAAAATTTATCAATTTAATATTTAAAACTAATACATAGAAAATCTGGGATGTTAATTTCTACCCACCATGAGGCTTTACATATTTGAAAAGAAATAAATGATAATAAAAAACATGAGTGTAATGAGAATGAATATAAGCTTCTCACTCCCATGTTCTCTCTTGGTGATTCTCATGCTTCCACTGGACACCCACCAATTGAATCCCTCACCCATGTATAATTCTCTCTTGCTGATCCTTGATCTAAACTAGGTACTCACCAATCATTATCCCATCATCAATGTACATCTAACCCAAGTCGATTATTTGTCATGGATTATGAACGTACTACCTTAGATGTGACACATGGAAGAGATCTTGTACCCATTCCAACAACGGAGGTAGTTCCATGAGTTATGCCACCTCAACATCTCTATAAGGCATCTGAAAAGGGTTGATAAACCTCAGATAAACCTCTATTCCCTGACCAAGTCTCCACAATCCCTGTCAAGGTGGAACTATAATGAACGCATGGTCTCTTCACACAAACTGTGAAGGCCTTGACCTCTTATCTCCATAGGAAGTTTTATGGATCTCGACAGTTTTCATCCACTACTGCATGATTTGCACCATCTCTGTAGTAGCTCGCACAAATTCTAGTCCCATGAGTGCTGACTATCCTACATTAGTATATCATAGTGGTGACCAATAGATTCACCCATATAGTTTCATGAATGGATCCATACCAAATGTATAATGGTATCTATTCTAGTATGGGAACTCCACCAGTGGTAAGTGATCCAACCAACTACAACTGAAGTCCAACGTGCAAGGTCACATCTTGTCCTTTAGAACTTGAATGGTATGATCCATCTGGATGCCTTTTGTGGTTTAAATTGTATGCTCATGTGAAATAAATTTCCTAGGGAGTCCTCAAATCCCTTACACAACTATGATGTGAAATGAGAATGATTATACAAAAAATAGTTGGAACTCCATGGAGTCAAACTATCTCTCACACATAGGGGCATCCCAAACACTGTACAAAACTCTACTCTCAAATTGCTAGGATGTGGGATGACTTGGTGATTTGGTCAATTATCACCCAAATGGAATTGTGTCTCCTAGAATTACATGGTAAACCCATAATTATGTCTATCTATATTCCTTCCCACATCCATTCTGGCACCTCAAGGGGTGGAGCTAAACTAGCAGGACCTGGTCTCCAAAATAGACTTCAGAGGTCCTGATACATTTTTTCAACTCTAGGATGTAATGCCAAAGGGAATGTATGAAGCTATAATATAACCTCCTCCTACAATTATAATAGTACAATTGTGTGCCCTCTGAAAAAGACGATGTTCTCTACACTATTCTAATATCCATCAGGAGAATGCGCTCTGGGTATCTAAGCACATTGGGTATCACAGTCGATATCCTTGAGTTCTTCTTCCATGACTCATTATAGCTGTGTAGGGGAAATAATTATCAAATATAGGTAAGCTTCTCCTTATCCATCCAACATTTACAGATGTAATGAAGCCAACTACTTTGACTCCTAATTGAAAAACTGCAAGATCGATCTCATGCTACGAGCATCTGCCACCATGTTACTCTTCCTTGGTGTATAGATAATCTTAAAGTCATAGTTATAGATGAACTCTAGACATCCACTTTATATCATGTTTATATCCTTTTGATGAAGATATACATGAAACTATTTTGATCAGAGTAGATGATAGACCACTCCCTGATTATGTAGTTTCACCACATATTCAATGAGAAGACTACTGCTTCTAACTCAAGATTATGGGCTGCATAGTTCTTCTTAAGTGGAATCAACTGGAATGAACCATCAGCAATAAATTTTCACCTCTACATTGTGACACAACCAATCCAAGTTCCTGATGCATCACATAACACTATGTACGTGACACCCTCCTCCGACAATCACATGTTCAGACCGCTAGTCAAATTGTTCCTCAACTCCTAAAATCATTAATCTGAGGTCATCATTCGAGAACCATTATAACCCTCTCAAAAAATCAAAGGGGTCATATATCATTGGTAGTGGATAATTTTTATTCACTATCACTTAGTTCATGAACTGAAAATCCAAACACAACCACCACTTCCCATCCGCCATTATTGCAAACAAAACATGTCCTCACACTCTTCCACCACTACAGGAAACATTTAACTCACAAAATACACTTCACCAGTGGATAAGATATCCAACTGAGGATTAATCGATTGAACCCTCATATTCATGAGTCTATCCTGTGCTTTCTAGATTCACTTTTCAATAAAAAATGAATACTTGGTTACATAACTGCGGATGCACCACACCCTTCACCTAAAACCATCATTATGGATGTGAACTATGGATAAAAAATCCATACCAAGAATGAAATCATAAAACCTCAATGCTTCCACTATAATTTTACAACCAAACCACTTGCCTCCAAGGGATATGTAACACTGTCGGTATATATGTGTGAACACTATGTCTACATCAGTGGGTATCCCCACGTGTAAGAGTGGAGTAACATGTTCAATCAAAATATACTAGTGTCTAACATGATATGTGGAAAGAAAGGAATGATTATAAACCTTTCCTGGTATTACTAATGATAATATAGAAAAGACAAAGATCATACATCATATCATTCTCGGATCCCCTGGGTCATATGCCTCGACCACATGCAGTTGTCCCCCCCCTGCCTTGTCTTCCGGCTCCATGAGCCTCGTGTGGACATCTTTGGGTAGTGGTGGTAACAATTTGAAAGGTTGACCACCTCTTGTTTCTCTCCCTAATCATCTTCCACATCCACTTCCCAAGGGATTTACCTCCTCCTATCGTTTCCTCTTCCTTGATGGACTATCCACCCTCTCCCTACTAGCGGATCGATGGGTTGGAAGATATCATCGGAGACATACCCTGATATCACCTGTGTAGCATCGCCTCTCCCATGGATGACTAAATACATCATGAGATACATAAACTATAGTATCCCTATCCTAGGAACTCCTAAAATGTCTCTCGCATCCAGAACCCCGATTTTGGCATCAACTTCCCACTGTTGAGGTCTCTTCACCTACATTCCTAATATTGACTGTCAGTAGATTCTCCTACTCATCCAAGAATATCTCAAACACCAAAGTTCACTAGATTACTAAAACATATGTTAGAATGTATAGACGTATAATTATATATTATATGTTTCTACATAGACCTTTATCAATGGTTTGAGCCCTGAATAACTAACCATATCCATTGAATACCGAAAATGTTTGGTGAACCTAGATGAAAAATCAGCCATGGTCATGCTACACCACTAGATCTGAAAAGGATATTGTATTGGTACAAATATCATCATTAATCGTGATAAATCCTACTAAAATATATGATTAAACATTTTCAACAAAGTATTCAGCTCTTCGTGAGTCTGTATAGAAAGATAACTTCATCACCTTGCTAAACCATGTAGAAGGCTTGCTTTAGGACTACCATCTGATCTGATAGTGTCCTGACTAAATGGAAAACTCTAGTCACCTCCTCAAGCTAGTACTTATCCACCTGATGCTCATTATCACCTCTGAATATGAGGGGTCTCTATCTATGAAACTCATGCGGCAATCTCTGCATTTTATCCTCATCGGGTGGTACTATGGGTACCACATGCGGCTCTACAGGCAGTGGTATAGCTGGTGCACCACCTGGAAGTGTAATTTGGGGAACTGTTCCATGTATCTAATCCTCTTCAATGAGGGGGACATAATCATGATGAAGAGACTGAATCATAGCTGGTATTCATCTCAGGGGAATACTATAAGAAAATATGATGTATCCCAATCAGTTTGTATATCTAGAGAGATAAATCAACAATACCATGGAAAAAACCCATTTTCTATGATTCATGTAAAATTATTTTCCCTACAACATTTTTTCTCATGTGTTGAGTCAAAAAATATGTTATCGGAGTCCGTGTGTATGGATAGGTCAGTTGCCTACACCAACACTAGAGTCCATGTCCTAAAAGCTGAACTCCAAAAACATAACACTATTTTCCCAATCCAATCTCATAGACTCTCGATCATAAGATATATTCAACCACTTTTAATGCCACTCTGTGATGACCCATACAAGTGGGTCATGTGAAAATACTCCCAAAGAATGCCTAAAATAGGCTAGGGACTATTGACTAGCACATAGAAGGTATATAATTAACATGTGAGGAAATTCCAATGTACATGTACACATACACACATATATATTCCCACAAAATAACGAAATGTAAAAACAACTAATGACCAAATGAATACATATCAATATATACCAACCATTAGAGTCTGATAGGAATGTAAATTAAAGTAAAACTGTGCCAAAATACAATCCCACCAAAATGAAAGAGTCTGTAAACCACAAATTCCAACTTGTATGAAAAAGGTATTGGGACTCTTATCTATAGTAGTAGGAATACCTCAACTATTTGATCTTAAAAATCTATGTCTGGTCCTAGTCTGCCTAGGTCCCTAGAAAAAGGTCACTCATTTTCACAAGAAACAACACATGGGGAAAATCCCATGTTGGGCTGAGTATTACATTACTTAGTAGGACACCCCAAAACTACAATGTAATACAAAAAAGAAAAGTACATTCATATCTACATAGTATACATCTAAAACAAGTATAACAATAATATCTATATATACTCAATCCAAAACCTATAGTCTAGAGGCAAGTCACAACCATGGTATACCAACACTAGGTATTCGGTTCAATGATTTCATGAATCACTCAACATTGAGACAATACTCCAAATTCTGATAGAATGAATGATTTCCCACAGAGAAGTAAAATTCTTTGGGAACAATCATGAGAGAAAGATATATACATTGTTTTATCTAATGAGATATATATGATATAACAGATTAGGATCACAACTAGGTCCATGGGGTGATTCCAACTACTCAATCTAGATTAACCCTTTATATAGTGGATCGATATCTGGGAGGATTGGTTGCTTCATTACCAATGACTCCACCTAGAGAATGAAGATAAATAGAAGATCCCACACCCGGCCTCTTGGGGGATTTCAACAACTCTATCCAAAAAAATTGGATGAATAGATCATGCTTCTATGAGTAGGAAATGATACCCACCAACCTTCAGGGAGGAAATAAAGAGAACTAACCCTAGTGAAACATGTCCAAGATATGGTGGACTAGATATTCAATACAAGTAGAAAGGGAAATACATTTTGTTGTTGGGACATATGTTGTGTCCCTTGACCCTTAACACAACCCGTCTACAACAACCAATATCATTCCAAATTGTGAAATGTAGATGATTGGTATACTATGTGTAGATTAAATCACACGCCATGTAATTCCATCTAGGGTCCACCCATGTTCACCGGTTGTGTGCTAGTACATGATGTCAACTTGTTTATCCCAACCTATAAACTAGTACAAGGGGTGGTCTGTGTAGTTTGTCATGTCCAAGTATGGTGCTGGGATAAATGTCATGTAGGCAACCCATGTACACCACACTCTGTTTGTGTATCTCCCAATATTCATGTTGAATCTCTAAGAAGGGAATACATGTCATTTGACAGGTTCTCACATCATGTGACATTTAACAATCTCTTGAAACCCTAGTCACTGCTCAGTGGGGGCCACATTTAGTGTAACCACGGGTTACACACAGTGTTTATCTAGATTTTCTTGAAGACTATGTTCTTCCCCTCATACATTATTCATTGATCAGAATCTTGTGTTTGGATCTTATCTCCATGAAACATTATATACTATGTCGTTTCATCACAATGACACAAAATTGAGCTATTTGGGGCCATCAATTGGCTGAGACGAATATTCAAATCAATTTTGAAGAAAACATCCCATAGAATGGTTTCTTCTAATGCGATCTGATTCATCCATAGTCATTGACAATACCCCGACTTTAGGTCATCCCAAGGTTGGATCCTCAATTTCATATTTTTATTCCAATAAAATAATGCGCAATAATCATTTGTTCATAAAAATGATAATGAATGGAAAACGCATAGAGAATAAAGGAGAGAAAATCACATTGATCCAATTAAATGAATGAACCTCAACCATTGTTCATTATGACCTCGGTCTGTTCATGTAAGAGATATCAACAATAAAATAAATTCTAAAATATTCATATCCTAATAAATCCCAAAAATTGAAACCCATCTTGTAAGAATGTCCGAAAAACAAATAAAACCATTTTTTGGTTGGTCCGTGTTTATTATTGAATATATGAATGGGAAAAGAAATAAAAATTAATGCATATTATCTCGGGGATGGATCATTTGTTGAAGATGGATGATGATCATGTCACCAACATTGGTGAGATCCATCAAAATAATTTTTTTATTATTGATCCAAGCTCTATCATCATTTTTGGTTGATATTGTTCTATAATATTCTCCCCAAATTATTAGGGAAATTCCAAGGTTATGGGTCAATCCTTGGGTCCCTTCCAAAATGATTATTCAAATATATAAAAGTTTTGCGGTGAAATGTTAAAATAAAATTAATATTCAATTTATTTTATTCATTAATAATATAAAAAAAATTACAGTCGACCCACACAAACTGATGTTAATCCACATGTAGGGAATTCCAGTACTTTGAACGCAAGAGTAAAGTCAAATTTTTGATCTAGGAATCATTTCAGATGTTATTCAACTTTTTTCAAGAAAACTATATTTGCGTGACAATTATTATTTTAATATTATTCAAACATTTATTCCAGGTACCCATGGCCTTGTAATCACACGTTTTCATTGTTCCCGCTCTCTAAATTAATCCATATATTATTTAAAATAATACATAAAAAATATGGTACATTATAGACTAGGATAAAAATTATCCTTCGTATGTAGAGAATTATGTGGTGTAGATTTTGATTGGTTGAGTTCTCTATGGGATGGAATTTCATGTGTGATTTGTTATTTCCCCTCATTTATATTCAAAAATACATTTGGGTCACATTATAGGGAGTTTTTCATTTTGATTGTATGTTATAATGGTGAGAATGAGTTACTGATCTCGGTGATGTCTGATGTTTGTGGGTGTCATGTTATCTTGAGTTGTGTCTCCTTGTGAAATAAAATAAATGATATATTTAATTATAGTGGTTGTTTTAAATGATATTATTCAGGGATATATTTTTTTAAGTTTATTTTTATGTGTTTATGTTCGAACCCTTTTTAACTATTTTTGAAGAACTCTAAATTGTTGGGTGATGTCATCCAAGTAATCATACCCCATTCATTGATGCTCTTATCAATTTTCACCATGGTTGCGGTTGAGTTTTTCAAAGGTAAATGTGGTTGTATTTGTGGATTATTTTCATATTCATAGAGTTTTTTTAATTTATTTGGTTTTAAACTCCCACCCATCTCCTGATAGGCACTTGTATGGTGGATCTCATGGTCCATTACTTCTATTATTAACTATGAATTTTGGGGTGAATAATGTTGAATTTTTTGTAGTATTAAACGAAATAAATGACCCTTTATGATATATATATTTATATGGATAACATAATCCTTATTTTCAGGGTATTTCATGATGATATTTTATAATATTTCATTTTTTTCTTGGGCCGTGTAGTTTTCAAAATGGTTTGATAAAAAGTAGTATTTTTGATTACTGATGTTTTTGATAGTTTTTATCAGATGGTTACAACAAATGGCTTATAATCTATGTCAATATAAAATGTGACCTACCCAGGTTGATGAATTTTTTTCATATAGAGTTATTTTATTTTGGGGATCCTCCTTTGGCTTCAATATTTTAAACCCAACACCACAAGAATGTATTCCAATAGATACTCTCCCTCACATAACATTCAATTATATATTTGAGATTATTACATTGTGATTTTATTATCAATTATCATGGTTAGGGTATTACTCTACTTCCCATTATTTGTTATCATAGAATTTATAATGAGTCTCCCTACGTAACTAACCATAGTGACCAAGGTGGTGAATCTCATGATTATGGTTGTTCTATTTTTGGAATTTCTGTTTTTACGATCTATGATGGAAATTTCATGTCATTGTTGTGCATTCACCATCTTGGGTTATGTGTCCCTTCTTATTAGATATTCATTCCAAGATTATAGAGGTAATAAATTTTGTGCTCTTTATTAAATTTTCATGCCATTGGGTGATTTTAATTTTATAAAATTACTATTATTTATATTAATTATATTGTGTTAATTAAGAGTTTAAAATGGGGTGGTCAATTGTCATAAGGGTCCTTAAAGTTATTTTCAATCGGTAATCTATATTTTAAGGTGTTTTTAGGTTTAAAGAGACTTTTAAATGCTTTAATGGATTTTTTTAAAAATGAACTTCTTTTAAAAGAGTATTTTAACTTGTAAGGGTCAAATAATTGGTGAAAGTCAGTTTCTATAGGAATGGAGTTTGTAATTTATTTGAATGTGAATTATAGATATTTTTGTGGAAGGTAAGATATGATAGTATTTTCAAAAATTGGGAAAATGGATAATTATTCTAAGATAAATTTTGGTAAATATGAATCAGTACATTAAAATTAGATTTCAATGTATATGCAAGACAATATAGAGATCCTAATTATTAATTTATGTGTGTGTAATATAGAGTATATCCCAGGTAATATGACTTAATTTTCATTTTATATTAATAATGAGAGAGGTATTATTTATTTTGAATGGGTTATAGGTGTGATTTGATTTATGGTTATTACATTAGTCATGTTTTGTGTTCTCATTGTGTGAATTATTATTCTCATCCCTATTTAGTTTTATGTTGGAAACCTAGTCAGCAATGCTAATTGTCTATATTTTTGTTATGATTGTCAAATTGGAAGACACTACTTGTTCCCTTTTATTTTTTTTCTTGTTCTTGGTGACCCGATGAAATTCCAAATGGGTTATCTTCTGGTTTCACTATAGGGACCCTATATATTTTTGTGTATGGAAAAGAGGTCCAACATTATTCCTTTCAGATCCAATTGTGTTTCTCCTGATACTAGATGAAAATATATATTTTATTTCATTCCATATATAATCTAGTTGAATTGTCCTATAAGTACATCATGATTTACATGGATATTTAGTTTCATTGTTTTATATATTCTTTGTCATCGATAATTTTATGTTATTTTTATTAACTATGTTCTTTTTGTATTTATTAAAAAAATAGTTTTCAAAGTAATATTTGATGAAAATAAATAAAAAAATTGGTAATATTATTTTACTGTGATATTTGTAAATATATTTTAAAATAAATAAAATGAAATATCATTACAATGAAGTTGAAAAAATAGTTTGTGAGATCATAATAAGATCAGTTTCTCTCAAACACATTGGTGTGGTTTTGTGCCCATTTTTGGGACACTCTTATAACATCCATCAAATCCTTTATATTATTTTTATAAAATAGTAATGATATTTATCTTGTCATATATTTCTATTTATAATGATTTTTTTATTTATTCTGATTGAGTACTCTATCTGAAAGTTTATTTGTTTCATGATTATTGTTTATAATAATCGGTGTTCGATATGCAGATCAATTAAGCTATATATGTTGATGGAATCCACGGTTTGTATTCATTTCTATTATGGAGAAATAATTCCCAATTTCTAATCCATGATTATATAATAGTTTTCTTAGATAGATTGGTTTTGACATGTATAACTGAAGAATATTTCAAGGAATAAATTTGTATCTATGCAATTATGTTAAATTTGAATCTCATGCCCAGTGATGTAAAAATTAATTTTATAAAAACTATTAAATATATTTTATATTATGTGGATGTTATTATTCTAAAAATTGGAATATAATCAAAATGGAGTCTGATATTAGAATAATGTGATACCACAATTGAATTTGTCGTGCGATTTTTCACACAGTAGTGACCAAAAATTGTTTGGTGCAGGTTCTTTAGATGAGGTTGCTATTGGTGGGTTATTTAGGTAAATTAATTAATTAATTTTATTTAGTTAATAACTATATCCAATATAACTCTCAAAAATTGACATGGTTGAGAAATCTGAGTAACCCTTTGAGTCATAAACATGAGTTTTCCTATAGCTAGAACATAGCCTTATTATATTTTGTGTGTTCGGTTGGAGTTACATAATGAGAGAAATAATTTAATAAATAAATCATTATATATTAAATAGTTTATTTCAATGAAAATACATATTAATGATATATAAATATGTTGTGATTCTAAATCCCTATGGTTCACTGCATAATCCATGAGATCTGGGAGGATCTAATAGAGCTTGTTCTTAGTGGATTATCGAATAAATATTGGAAGATCAATAAATAGATATTGATTTATCATTAAAAGATCATGCATCTTTCATATGATGTTGATGAGAATCTTTTCATCATCAGTGATCAGTCCAATTTTTTGTCAGACTTATCAATTTGGGTATTTTACCATTTTGTATAAATCCATGAATCATGAATTATTATCTACATTTGATTCCACAATTTTTTATTCATCGCATGTGACTCATAAAATAATAAAATTAAATTATTTTTTTGTAGTATTTTTTTCATGTTCTCACCATAGATATTCATGTTCTACTATCTTTCGTCAAAAACATTTATCCATCGATGTTTTCACCTTTGTTCTTGTCTATCTCCCCACCATTCATCAAGTTCTTAACCATTGGCCCACAGGGTCATACTTCGACATTATCTGGGTTTGTTTAAATACATTCAAACCCCTAAAATCAGGATATTTTTTCAAATAATGAGCGATATAATGTTTTTTTGAATAGATCAAATCGGTATTTGGAGTGAATATATGCGATCATGGTGTGATGATGATAGAGGTTGATCAGAGGTGGGGGGCGTTTCTATTAGGAATCCTTATTTTCCTAGTTGACATGTGTGGATGATATGCAGTTAATAAGTATAATATCTGAGTGGAGGTTGTGAGAAAGGTCTCTTAGAAGGGGATTCTCCATGTGTATGTGACAATGGATAGACCTGGGTCTCCCACAAGGTGGTTAGACATGGGCAACTCCGAGTGTTTTGTAATTATTGTTTAAAAATTAGAATAATATTATAAAAACATGTTTATTAACAAAATTAATTGAGATTTAATTTTTATAAGAGTTTCAAATGAAGAGGGTGTGTATAATTTATGGGAAGGAATGTGTGTATAGGAAACCTTTCCTCATATATTTATTTTAAGAAAGCGTTTTTAGGAAAATGATGATCATTCGCATGCACTGCATGGGGAATTTGGAAGAGGATCTTTATACATAAATAAATAAGAGGGGAAAGGATTAACACCCCATTAAATAATTAATTACAAGATAATAATAATAATAATAATAATAAATTATTATTATTACGTACATTTTTTTATAACCATAATCAGTCTATAACTTTTTTAGGCGGTGTTGGAATAATGCACTGTTAGTGGCATCATGATCCTGAATTTGAGAGAGTAATTTTATGACCAATATTGAATACATTTTTCGATATCATAGTTCTAGTCTGTGTAGTTCCAAATGACAATAACAACAACAACAATATTATTATTATTATAGTTGATATAGAAATGGGTTTCTGACCTATCTTTTTTAGACGAATTTGGATTGATGAACCATTTGTGGTACTGTTACCCTAGAATTGAGGAGTATTTTTAAGGCTATTATATGGTATTTAATTTAGAATCTTTGATCCATCCCCCAAAACTCCATTTGAGTGTGATGTGTTGACATTATTTTTTCAATAGGTGTCTGATTTGAGAAAGTGAATATTATAACCAATGTATTTTTAATCAGGATATCTACTATGTGATTTGTTTGTCCATTCATTTCCATTTACGATGACATATTTTTTGTTTGATGTTTAGTCCTAATAAGAAAACAATAGCCCTCCTACATTCATCTGACTTTTGGCTAA
Organism: Viscum album; assembly: GCA_963277665.1. Classification (NCBI taxonomy): domain Eukaryota; kingdom Viridiplantae; phylum Streptophyta; class Magnoliopsida; order Santalales; family Viscaceae; genus Viscum; species Viscum album. Next base: position 182,949 of record CAUJRU010000468.1, read on the forward strand.
GGCACATTGTGGAGTAAAATTAGACACTCCATAGTTTTATGTGGAAATAAAGATATATGGTATAATGAATACAATTAAGCATAAGAGTCGGGTCACAGGTATTTAAAACACCATACACATCTTTTACTTAATGATAATTTTCTACCTCATGTATATTTTTTATCTTGAGCCATATTTTGGCCTAAATTTTTCCTATCTTCAGTATTTTCAACATATAATTAAATTGTATACTTTGACTTTGCTTCTAATTTATTATATGATATGTAAAAACATGAAATATCCATGGGTGTTGATTGAAAATCCTAGTGATTGGTTATGTTCATTAGATAGTACAGATAGAAATGGTACCCCCCCTATTGCACCTGGGTGAGGATCCTTTATTCTTGGATATGGTACCTCACTATTGTATCAGTTTGTGGTTCCTCCATATTACTTATTGAGATAGATACGATTCAACAATGTAATATCATCATTCAGTTCATCTATCTGCGAAGAGATTACTCCACTATCATATCCGCATTTGGGTCCCCCACATTCATTATCAAGATAAATGTAGTATTCTTTTAATGTATCAAAATGAAATTCCTATATCCTTGGAGGTAGTACTCCATTGTTGTGGTAGCATGGGGGTCCCCCAAATTCCTTATTCAGATTGATATGATACTTCTGTATGGAACCATGGATCTTTTATAATATCCATCATTATCAAACTCCCCAATGTCACAAAGAACGGGCCCCCTTACTCAATTTTCATGTAGTGGTTCTATTACCATGTATCATAAGTGAGTGGGTCGTCAATCCAGGGAGATTGTACTACCCTGTTACACTAGGTTGAAATTCATCCACATGACTTTGGGGACAAACTTGTGAGATGAAGGGAATCAAACATGTTACCTTTTTGGAGAATCATGATGACCTATTATTATTAGTTGGGCTACGATGATGCATATACCCTTTTGGTCTCATTGGGGAATCATTTTGAGAATATCTAGGATTTACTTATAGTTCCAGTCTCATATAATGTTGGACACACCATTATCGAGTTACATTGACTACTTATATCATTTCCCATCTCACCCCCTCTCTAGTGTTTAGGGGATCCTTAAGGGTCTATATATACTAACCCCTCCATGGGATTTATAGCATGTGTGATGTATTATACAGATGAAAGTCATGTCCGAATCAGTTTATGCGGATCATAGTATATTCAGAAGCATTTTACCACGTTTGATTGTTCAGTTTTGAATATCTAGACCTTCTCACTCTGAATATTTAATTTTATTGATATTGTAATTTTAGGACATCCTTTCTAGTTAGGAGTATATTTTGACCCTTTATATATTATTTTACTATATCATAGTACTTTGTATTCAATATATATTGTTACGTGAAAGTTTTTTATTCTAGATGTTACTATCTTTTATTATTATTCCACCTCACTTCTATATGGTATTGGTTGGTTGTTTTTATAGGTACTTTAAAAAAAGGCATCCCAATTTAGTTATTCTATTTGTCACTTGTAGCTAGCCTCGGGCATATGGGGGTGGGCTAAATGAATTTTATAGCATGGCCTTCAACTTTCTTGGTGGTCCCTCATGGGTTGCGTCATGATATACTTCTATCATAGAAAATATCCATTCTATAATGTCATGAATTGGAATTGGTTTTAGGTTTACATTCATCCTTAGGCCAGTGTTCGTAATTATACCCATGAGAAGGATTTGTTGGGAACTTAACACAATGATGTTAATGTCTATTTAGTGCGTATTTCTTGATTAGGAAAATGGTGTTGGTGTGGTGTTTGATGTATCTATATAATAAGACTATAACTACCCAACTATCAACTAAATATATCTTGATATTGATTATAGGGATCAACAGAAAACACATTGTATAGGAATGAATCCTTATACTATCTTTCTAAAGTACTCCCCCAGATATTCTATTAACCATGTTAGATATTGATAACATTCATGATGATTTCACGATGGGAGTGAGCTAGGATTTCAATACTCATTCCTAATAATGATAGGTGTATTTATGATCCATCATTTTAGTAACCAGCCCACTGAGATTATTTCTCTCGGTGGGAAATAACCATAGCGACGACATATTTAGAAACTCATGGATCATTCGGTGGTTCAACAATAAAATCATATTCGTGTTGAGTAGTCAATGGATTTTATAGAACATAATGATTGTATGAATATGAATAACATTTCACGTAGGTTTTGTTAATGTATACCACTGAGGTTATTTGATGAGGAAAAAACTAAAGTGGTATTGGTTAAACTGAGGTTGTATTCTAGGTATTTTCGATTGTGAAATGACCAACTAATCGGATAGTTATGTTGGTATCCATTCTTCTACGTGGAGAATCTTTTGACTATAGTGATAATGATAGATGGGACACCTATATTGAGTTCCAATTTCTTATTTTGTAGATGGTGATATCCCATGTTTCATGGTAAGTTACAACCCCTTCTCAGATGGTATATGATTGGATCATGCCTGTGGTGTGAATATATAGCATAGATACGACCCATCCTGATTGTGGTCCGGATAGAGAGACTTCTCTATAGTGGCACAAGGTGTTGGTAGAGTCATTTTTTGTGATATTTGATATGGATTATGTCATTCTAGAAGGAGGGGAACTTTTTTAGATTTTGTTTAATTATAGTGACATGATATAAAATCATATGGGAGAGTGATTTCCATACCATATTGGATAGTATTAATGTGTGGTGGTTGACATCATTTAACCTTTTTTGAGGCCCCTATAATGAGATAAGGTGTCCAACAAATCTTTCTCTGTGGTGTGTATTTGGTAAAGTGAACTGATAGCTTCAGATTACAAAATATTTTGGCTCAGTGATCATCTAGTGTGGCTTGAGGTATGACACATGTCTTCACTACTACTTTTGTAGTTATTAAACAGAGTTGTAAACCAAATATCCATGTACATAACCCATATTAAACACCTAGATATAGTAATGTGGGAGTTTGTTTCAACCCTTAAACTACATTATCCTATAGAGTGGATCAGTGATCACATAGTCCATTCGACGATGTGACTTGGCTCTACATGGAGAGATAGAGAGGGAAATGCATGAAATATTTCTATATTAGTATTTGGACCCTATGATGTTTTTCAAATTACGTGATGGATTATTACCATCCATGACTAGTTTATTTTTAATAGTGAGTGTAGTAGTGCTTTCGGTTTTTTGATGGATTTACCCCATTGATAAGGATTTATCCATAGTTTGGGTATGATGAGCACATTCAAATGAGGTTATAGCAACTTAATTATCATTTAGATTGTATTAACCATTGAGTAACATATGTTTTGAACATCAAGATTCCAATAAAAGTGGTGGATAATGAGGGAATGTATCCTAAGGGAGTTTCACATTTACGTTAACATTAATAATTTTTTTCTACATGGACTTACACCTGGAATGTCATGATATCTGTGCTGGAAAATCGGATGAACCCATGTAGCTGTGATAGATGGAGATTCAATTGTAGGAGTTTATAATGTGTGGGAATTAGAATGCCTAATGTGTTTTCATGGAAAACCCTATATTTGTTTTCTAGAAGGTAGATTAGATATTGAGTCCAGGCCTGTATTTGCATCACCTGGGCCAGGTATAAATCTTGAAGGTGTATCCACCATTGAGAATTGATGACCTTTTCTCCCAGTTGATGGAGGTGAAGTAGATCTGATATTTTGAAATCAGGATTGGGTGTCACCAACTCTAGGATTGAGAAGTGTATTTATCATGTGTGGATTACTAGAACTTCTATTATTTATTTGAGTTCATTGTGATACCCTTTTGTGTGTTAAATTCCCCAGATGAGTTTTCAATACATACGAGTTAGGTCCATTACATTTATTAGGTCAGTTTGGGGTATTATTTTGTGATGGTACCCTCATTTCTTCATCATCTGAGTTGTATCATATGAGACATAGGATAATGGTGATAGACTTTATCCAAGAGTTATAGTTTTACAAAATCTCTCATGAAGATCATTCTAGATTTCATTTTATTCTTCTTGGGATATGTCCTCTTAGTCATGATAGTCATAGAGGAACCTGCATAGGTTTAGAATACATGATTGTGTTGTCCATTGAGGATGTGTCTATGAATTTAAGAGATCATATTATGGTTTTCCATCCACAAATTTTCAGTGAGGTGACATATCAATTGATATATTTTCAATTAGACTAGGTACTTAGTCATCACATCGGGGGTTTCATGACGAGGGAAGCTTGATGCTCACTCCTGCATCGTGAAGATGGGGTCCACTATACCAGTCCCTTCCCCATCAGCTGGGAGGGACCTCCAGCATCCATCATGGGAGTGGGTTCCCATTTTCCCCTTTTCTAACCTTTCCCTCCTCCCTTCTTTTCCTCGTGCTTTGATGAGTCCAAAAGTACCTGACCTATTCGATGGGAGCCCAAACCTCTTGATCTCAATTGTGGAGTTCAATGAAACATTGGTGTTTCTAAATCTTACTTTGGTTGCTCGATTAAAATAGTGAATCCCCTTGGTTGATGCTTTTTATAGGCATGTTTTTGGATCTTGGTACTTACTAGAAAGGGTGACAATGGGTTTTCTTAATAGAAATCATATTATGATATGTTTCGATTTAGAAAATTATTTAATTATAGCCTCATCTTGTGCACCCCATAGATTCAATGGATTCTGGTTCTACCTATTTAGATGCACCTACAACATCCATATGAAGCACGACTCTTCTTCGATGGAGATCTGGGTTAGTTTCCCTAACCTTCCTCTACCATTTCAAAACCCCTCTGTGATTAGGATGCTTGAGAACATAGTGGGTAGATTATTATGTTCAGATAGTAGTAATGAAGTGATTTTTCATCCTGTTAACCTGCGAGTCTTAGTGGACGTGGATGTGGAAAGAGTTATGATCTATTATGTTTAGATCTCAGTAGGTGAAGAGAATCAGTATAAGCAGCATGTGGTTTATGAATCGTGGTCTGATTTTTGTGTTGTCTGTAAGAATCTAGGTCATTCATTGCAGCCTGTAGATAAGGTTCTTTGAATCCCACCAAGAAGATTGATACAGATAGTGGTGTGGTTATAGAGGTGGGTCTTGAGGCATCCTTGTCTATAAAGAAGTCGGAGGGAGTGGACAATGAGTCTAAATCAGCAATGGATATCAAGCGCAGATCACAAGAAGTGAATCCTTCAGTGTATGACATCTTTGGTCACTTGATGTATAATTTGGAGGTAACCCAACCCCCTCTTCCTACTCCATTGGGGCTAGATGGTCCTACTATATAAAAGGTGTGGCATGATTGTGGTCTCATTCTTATGGATTCACACATGGAAGATGAGGGAGGCTCCATGACTCATATAATGGTTTCATATGCCGAGGCAGTGCGCTCGGGGATCAGTACCTTTGAAAAGGGTTTGGATAATGCCTCTAAGTCACCAAGAGAGGGTGACTCATCTAGTTATAAAGTGTTGCAATGTGAGGAAGTGGTTGTTATTGCACTCGGAATCAGTTTTGAAGGCTGGTTACATGAGAATCTAGTTTAGGAGGTTGAAATTGACCTGGTTACGCCTTCAATGGATCAACTGGGGGCCTTTGAGACGAAGTCCAGTGATGAGGACTCTGAACACTCATCAGGAAATATAGAAGGTAAAGTGTTCCTCCATCTATGGTTGATTTTGGATAGCAGTGGGAGCTTGGTGTGGTGAGAGACTCTTCGGTGGAGTTTCTCTTAAACATGGAAGAAGAAATTATTGAATTATTTTTGACAACTAAGGATACTAAAGGAAAAGCTAACAAGATGATGGAAAGGTCATTAAGGGTGGATACCAACGAGGAGAAAAGTAAATGGATTGAAAAACAAAATCTAATATTGATCAGGGGATTCAATGCTAGAAAGATTAGCCAAGTGGAGTACATCTAGTCTTGGGACAGGCTAGAATATCGGTTTGAAAACATTTTGAAAGACAATCCAGACTCTTAGGTTAGTATAATTTCATTGAAATTATATTGGGAGATAAAATCAAATAGAGTTATGTTGTCCTTTAACCATTCTGTTATTTTATTTTAGTTCTTGAACTACGGTTTCTCACTTTTTTCTTAAATGTGTTTTCATTAATAAAGAAGTTAATTTTTAGTCAAACTAGGTGCTTAGTGTTTCCCACAATCCTTAGATAAGAGGTTATGTGCATAAATTATTGTATTATACTATCAAGGGCTTGCTGAACCATGAGAGTTGAGATTAATTTTTCCAGCAACTTGTGTTATCAATAACCAATATATAAAGAACCTTCCTAGGAACGTATTTTCCTAGTATCCATGTTTGTTGGTATCCCAAAAAACCATCAGGGTATATCGCGATAGTGGCTAAGAAGGATGAAATATTTTTATCCAAACAATTTCCAATAGTTTATTCTTTTTGTGGGTGAAAATATTTTAGAAAGGGAATAATGGAGATACTCTTTATTTTCCTTGTAATACATTAGAATTTTTTAAGAATATTTTCAAAGCCAGTTACTATGACTTCATATGATTCTATAGAAAAGTGATCTTAGAAAATATTTAATTAAAGTATATAATATAAATTATATAAAGTGCACATGGTCATCATAAAAAAAGTTTTATATCTTCTATATGAAGTCTCATATTGTAAATCTGATTCCACAATTGAATCCAAAATATGACTTTTAACGAAGGGAATACAAAAACCCAATTAGCATCTAATGTTTGGTTTGAGTTACATCATGGAAAAAATAATTAAATAAATAAATTATTATTTACATACTTATTTTATTTAAATAGAAGAATTATTAATGGTATAATAATGTATTGGTTTCCTAAATACCTACTGTCATGTGCATAACCATAGATATTTGGGAGGTACTATTGGTGGAATTTCCTTGCGGATTCTCAAACGAACAATGTCAGATAAAGTATTGGTGACTAGTGTGTCGATCAAAGCTCATTGATATTTCCAATAACATCGATGTAGATTTTCTCATATTCAATGATCAATCCAAATTGAGGAATAATTGTTCAATTTATGTTTTTGAACCGTTTATTAAATCATTGAAGCATAAATTATTATCTTCTATTGATTCTAAAATTTTATATTCTTCGCATGAGCCCCATTGAAAAATTAAATTTATTTAATTATTTTTGTTATTGTTGTTGTCATTTCCTCACCATAGATATTCATGATCTATTATTGTTGACCATGAATTATTGATCATCGATATTTCCAATTTTTTGTCATACATCTTCCTAACTATGATTCTGGTTCTTCTGAATCGGACCATGGGTTCATGGTTCGACATCTCAATGGTGGGTTTGAGTACAATCAAATCCATGAAATTAATACTATTGTGTGAACAATGAGTTGGATGATGTTTTTTAGTAGAACAAATTAGTTTCATACATGAGGGTATGTGATCCATGTTTGGTGAGTATAGAGGGTGATTAGAGGTGGTTCAGTTTTGAATTTTGGGATCCCCATTTTCCAGGTTGACACATGTTGGTGCTGTGTGGTGTGACAATATAAGTTATAATCCTTGTCCTTGTGAAAGGTCCCATGGTGGATGTCTCTTGGCATGGATGTGATGGTGGCTAGACTTGGATCTCTAATGAGGTGGTAAGACATTGTCAACTCGGTGGTGTTATTATTATTATTTTAAAATAGATAAAAACATATCCATGGTTACTAAATAATTATGGGAATATTTAATTAACCAAATAAATTGAGTTCAATTTTTTTTTAAAATATTTAAATTGGAAAAAAAATTAAACAAATAATGATTTTAATTTTGAATGACAGAAATACATTAATAAAATGGATTAATTTAATATTTTATGTAAAATGGTTTATATAAATTAGATGGAATGTTAAAATATTGAAAATAATTAAATATATTCATTTCAATACAAAAAAATGAGAAATATTTTTATACTACTAAATGAATGGATTTTCATAGACATGGGACTCCAAACACACAAACATACCCAAAACTAAGTGTATACAAACGTCCCATATGTATAGAAAAAGGGGACTTCATCACCATCCTTTCATGGATATGACATGATGAATTCTTGTTTTGTAACCTGGTAATTCATAGAGTGTCACCAAAAAAACTAACTAAGTACATATGTCTTTTATGTGTTCTAATAACTAATCATTGATTTGAAATTTATTTAATACTTCTTAGAATAAAATTCATCCCATTCTCCGTATCAAATTTTCCATTTTCCCATATAAAATCCAAAATAAATTTTAATCAAAACATGTATTTTTACAAAATAAAACACAAAGTATTATATCAAAACCATTTTAATCCATTTTTCAAAAATACCAATTTGAAATCAATTTCACCCTATCAATTTCATTGATTAAATTATAAAATTAAATTAATTAACATAATTTTAATAAATTTCCACAAATTTCAGAAATTTAAATTCAAAAATTTAAATTTAACCAATTTCCCAAATGTACCCCAAACCGATTGAATTGGTGGTGGGGTTCCCAATTTCATTCCAAAATTCAATTTCTAAAAAAATCCCCCAATTTAATGGAATTGGATTTAAAAAAAATTAACTCCAAAAAAATAAAATACCACACATTAAATTGAAAAATTTTAGTCCAATCATTCAATGTTGGGTAAATTAGATGGACAATCAAAATGGGACCACCTACCTTGGTAACATGGGATCTTGAAACTCCAAACACTAATCAGGATCCTCCAATGATGAATTTCGATAATGAGAAAACATGAATCCAACACAGTATCCAAATTAAAAATAGCATAGATTTGATCCTATAACTGACACAAATATCTACAAAACCCTACGAAGGAAAAGAGAGAGAGCTTGATATAGAGAATAGGGAGAGAAAACTGACAAGGAGATGATTGAAATCCATTCACTAAGCATCAATTTTATTAAGAGAGAGTGACAAGGGGATAAAAAATTATTTTGGGATCTCTATTGGGAGGAAATTTTTATATGGGTTGTACTAGTCCATTGAGTGTCTAAAATGATGTTTTTTTTTTAATTTTAAACGTACCTTTTTGGATTAAAAATCCCATACACAAGTGATATATGAGAAGGGCCAAACAATTTAGTCAAAATGTCTGCTCTTGTCATAATACTCCATTTTCCAAGATGCGTGCTTCCAAATTCATAGAGAACAGTTTTCAAACTCTTCTCCAACCATGAGAAGCCCCACTACCTTGATTTGTATGATTTTCATGAGTATGAAGCACATTTTAGTATAACCATACACCGACTATGCACTAGCCAAGAAACATAAAAAAATCATAATTTCTCCCAAATAAATGCCAAATGAAACCCATCCAATGGATGATTAATATATGGGTTTATGAATACCTATAATAGTAACAAGATGTTGCGACCTTCCCATGAAAGATACATTATTTCCTTATAAAGGCTACCTAGAATCTTCGATGCCAAAGAGATAATTCCACATCTTACTCATTAGTTCCTCCCTCTCCCGTATCTCATGAGAATCAAAAAGGGTTTCCATAGCACTTGAACATGCAGTTTCTTCCTCACGTGAAGTAACTTGGATTCAGAATAAACTATCATAACTAGATGTCCAATCATGTATAAATCAGGTTCGATCTCTTGATCACTCCATCACAGAACATGAGAGGAATCAGATATAAAATCCTTCAATTCTGATACATGGAATATGTTATGTATGGATGTTGAATGTAGTGGTATCGTTAATGATAATAAACCTTTAACACATTCTCCGAAACATAAAAAGGTCTCACAAAAAAGTAACGATTTCCCATTTCATCCAAATCCATATATGGCCCAAACATTGTAAATCTTTCAATAACACCTGATCACCCACTAAAAATTCCAATGGTCTACAATATAGGTCAGCATAATACTTATACAAGATCTATTCTACCAACAGCCTCTGGAAAATGACTAAATAAATGTTTTCACCTCTAGATCCAAACATGGTCCAACCTGGGACCATTCACCATTCTCTTAAGATCACAACAAAAATTTATAAGGGCCTCCATAAAAATCCTCAAAATGAGCCATTCTGATCACGAATAGGTAACTATTCAAATATAAAAACTCATTGAGTTCCAAAAGATCATACCAAGAATCAAAAAAGTTGATAAAATAGGTGCAAATCACATCCTTAAGAATATTTATTTCTCTTTTTTTCTATCCATAAAACTAGGAATGGAAACCATGTTCATATGGACCTTAGATCCCAATGCCATAGGAATTCCGCTCACAAAAGGATAAGTGAACTGAGGATCCCTATCCGAAAATATAGCATATAGAAATCCATTAAAATTAATAATATCTTTCACTTAGAGATTTAAAAACAAAAAAACATTGGTTAAATCATGAATGGGTAGAAATTTATCCCATTTTTTCAACTATTTAATACAAACCCATGACACATTCTTATTTATCTAGGTACACGGTAACCCAACCTCAAATCCCAATGATATCCCTTCCAAATACCAAGAATGGACTTGGATATGATGATGAAAACCTGAAGGTTTCTAGTGTTTTAACTTAACCCGTTGGTATTATAAAAATGAGAGAAAAAATCACCACTGAATAGTCTCATAAATGGATACTCGAATTGACGATGCATGTCATAGAACATCTTAGTGGTTCCTGGGTGCACTTCTCATTAAGAGTTAAGGAAATACCAAATAAAATATTTTATGGCCACTAAGTGCACACAAAAAATAGTTAGGTATCATATTATTCCCATGTTGGAGAATGACCAGTAAGTAATGTTCTTTAACCCCCCCCCCCCCCCCATAAAGATAAAATCTAATACAATAGAACACATCATCCAGATTTTGTTCTTGAAGGATCAGTTCGAGAAGAGTAGAGGTCAACTGAACATTATCTAAAAAATCATCATCCCCTAATTCATTGGCTTCAATATGAAACAATACCAAAATATACATCAAATAACACTCTCTGAAATATTCATACTTGTATTAGGTTGGATGTTTCATGGTTATTGCATATGAAATGACATTACCTTTCCCTAGGGTATAGGGTATGTCATAGAAAAAATACAACAGGTATTCCACCAATCGCCACTAGTGGAGATTCAAAAAGAAAATACAACTCAAGATATTGTTGTCTTAAAACATGGTTAAACATTCACCATAACTGTAATTCTGCAAACTCTAAAGCACATGAATTGCATATGTATATTCATGGTCATTCGTTGGGAAATTTTTCCCATGTGTCCTAATATGACAATAACCATATTTAATGACTTGGTTTCCTAGAAATAAAACACAACCCCAACCAGAACTCGATGAAAAAAATACCACCTAGCCCTACCCAACCTCTTCATGATTCATCACCTATGTAGTAATAAAAATCCATTTTAGGTCAGAAAAAGAATTCTGAAATTACTCATCCCAAGAAAACATTAATCCATTTCATGATTGAGAAGTTAATGGAGAAGACAATATTGAGATGTCCTTAATTAACCATAGATAACACCAAGCTAAACTGAAGATGATCCATATCTGAAAAAAAATATGTGGTTTCTCCCATTTCATAAAAGCTCTAAAAGTTTCAGGATCAATAGATATATCATTTTTTTACACCATGTGTCCCAATAACTTCACATCTCGAATCAATAAATCATATTTTTTAGAGCTTGGAATAATGACCACGATTCCTAAAAAAATCAAAACCACCATCAGATGATGTAAATGATCATCAAAGGATATAGAGTGATGCTTTATATCATCCATAAATAATACCACAATGTTATCAAGATACTTATGAAAATTCTTGTTCATTGAATGCATCAATATGGTTGGATCATTAGTTAGACCAAATCAAATAAAAAGGTACTCATAATGGCTATACCTACCCTGAAAGGTAGTTTTCAAAATTTTAGATTATTTTATTCTCAATTAATGGTAACTGGATTGATGATAAATCTTTAAGAACCACTTTGAACATTTTCACTAATCAAAAAGATCATCATTCTATTGAAATGGATATTTTTTCATTACTATGACTCTATTGAGTTTTTTTAATAAATACATAGTCTTAGTGAAATGTAATCATTCATATAATGGAGAAGTAGTGCCTCGAATGGTGACACACTCAGGTTTAGAAATCATTTCTATATAATATATTCCAATATAGTCTTCAGATCTTTCATTTTAGCTAGTACCATGTAGTAAGAGGCAACAGAAACTCGCTGAGTATCAGAAACTAAATCAATATAAAAATCTATCTACCTTATAGATGGAAAATCATATATTATTGATGGGAAAATTATAGAAAAACACAATAAAACTAGAGGTATAGAAATAACCACAAATTCTATATCTATATCAAAATAAAACATAGATATCACTTTCCCCAAATATGGATAAAATGTTTGGGATACACTTGACATTCAGTCTTGTTCTGCATGGAAGACATGACATGCACTATCAGATGTATTATAGGAGACCCATAAAAGATAAAAATCATTTCATGATTTATTAAAAAAAATAGACAATCCCTCTTGAATGTTACATCAAGAGGATTCATGTCGGGAACTAGAAAACTCCACACAAGATCAGCATCAGAGAGAGAGAAAACACAAGCGGGACAATGGAGACCTATTTATCTCTTCGTTCCAAGGGGTTTAGTAATATCCATTACATGAGATAAATATCCCTAGTAATATTAAAAAGATTAAAAATATAGTTTGAAATAAATGAATTAGATTCACCAATGTCAAATAAAGCAGTCCCGAATGATGAGGCCATTGTGATGGAACATCTCACAGTCACTGGACCCATTTCAACATACTCTAGAGACTCTTCTACGATGTGAAGTTAAATCATTCTCAATGCCTTTGGATAGAACCCCTTTATCCATGAATGATATGATTGCGTCCTAGTTTTATATGGTGTTGATGATCCTGTCCCACTACACATAGTGGAATAAATAGGTCATATCTTGTTTAGGTGACATGAGCATCTATATGTGCCACATATAATGGATGCCTCACTGAAAACCCTTTTTTAATCCCATGTATTTCCACACCGGTAAAAAATATAAGAAACTCTTTAAGGAACTATAGAATGTTTAGAAAACCCATGTTATTTAGAACCACCATGAGAATCATAAAACAACCAATTTCTATTGTTTAAACATGCTCTACCATCAGGAGAGAAAGAATATATTGATAACCATGACATTCCATCAAACTCCATTTTGACCATCATCTCTCTATCTGACACATCAGTGTAAGATGGAATCGTCAACATGAAAATCAAAGAATGAATACCACATCAAATGCCTATGTCAAACCATTGATCCTTAATCTTCTCATTCGATAGGATATCAAGTTCTAAATACACAATCTTAGAAAAATTATTTTCATACTATTTCATGGTTCTATTATTGTACACATGTTTTAAAAACTCCATAGACATAGAAAAAAATATCCAATCTAGGTAAAACTGGATTGTGAGAATAATGGTGAAGTCATTCCACTCGAACCCCTCATGATTTTTTTCTATCACCATTAATATAACTGTATACTAATGGCTCCACCAAGTATATAGGTGTCACACTTCACCTAGATTTCATCTGGTGTCTCTACGAACCCAAAAAATGTTGTATCCTACTCAAAAATTCATCATCATCATGAGGGTAATTTGAGTATTTGAACAAAGATGAATGATAGAAATGGAATTATTGATATTGATTAAGAATTTCATCCCTTTGAGGTTCCACATATGGAGACTGAATGTGAGATAGTGGAGGTTCTTATTCTATTGAATAAATAGTACACGAAATTACCTATTCCAAATTCATGTCCATAAGATGATTTTCCTGATGTATTCTAGCGACAGCTTCCTGCATGATTGGATATACATGTCTTCTTGGAAGCATGATGCAACAAAACATTAGTATACATCAAATAATACATCAGATTAATGCTCAAAAATAGAAACAAGTATAATTATTCCTAAAAAATTGATAATAATATTTGGATTTCAATATACAGAAATCAAATGTAAGTAAAAGATGAGAACTAATCCACTAAACATATTTCTCAAACCACATCGATGACTTATGGTTCATTTAGGTGAGTTATATCTTGTTATTCAATCAAAACTAACTATTAATCCTAAATAATGTTATAAAATATATATTGATTTCAAAACAAGAAGCTCAACCTAGAGATCTTATGCCAATTTTTCGTGAACCAGCATGAGTACCCCAATAACCTGATAACTGAGCCGATAATAAAATAATTCATGGTGAATTCCTTATCACCATGGTCTGGTGAATAGATGTCAAACTTGTATAAAACCCCAAATTACAATAGAAAAGTACCTGAAAAGAATGAAAATAATCCCATTTCCAAACAGATGCAACTCCCCATATCCATAGATCAGTAGATACAACCAAGTGAAAGTGGTTCTTTATCCCTCCTCAATACGAGAAGAAGAAAGTCTATAAATGTCCAATGGAACAGGTAGGGTGTGAGACAAAAGAGCAGTAGGGTCTAACAATGGATTCCAAGAGGGATGTGCAAATTAATTAAAAAACCAGATTTTAATTTTAAAGAAATTGGTTCGGCATTTAAAAATCAAATTTTGGAGACACAATATTTACATTTCAAATGCTGGAAATACATTAAACCCATGGATTAATTAAAAATTTGTATAAAGTAGTTTATGTAAATAAGAAATCTTAAAAAAAGGTTATAATAATGTCATATTTTCATTTCAGTTACAGATATGTGAGAAATATGGTCATGTGCCGAAAGGCAGCATAATTATAGGATATGGGACCTTTCACACTCAAAGTTTCATGGTAATATGTGTATACACAGATACCTTTTGTGGCATCAAATCCGACATCATCTCTATCCTATTAGGGATGTGACGTTCATAATTTTTGTATTAAAACACTGTAAATTATATATTTCTATCCAAAAAAAGACCAAATACTTAAGGATTTCATGTTCTCTAACAACAAATCAACGGTATGAAATTTATTTGAATACTTCTAAAAATACAAATCATCGTTTCTCTATTTCAAATATTTCAATTTTACATTTAAAAAAATGTGTTTTTAATCAAAGCATTATTTTTTCCAAAAAAACCCAACATTTTGTATCATAAACATTTTAATCCATTTTTTAAAAATATAAATTTGAAATAAATTTTATAAAATAAATTTCAATGATCACATTCAAAAATTTTGATAAAATATATTATTTTAAAAAGTGACCAAAAATCAAAATATTTAAATTTAAATATTTAAATTCCACCAAATTCCATTAATATCACAAATACACCAAAATCCAATTGAATTGGTGAGTTTTACCAATTTCCGGGAAAAGTCCATTATTTAAACTAATTTTAACCAATTCAATGGAATGGGGGTTTTTGAAAAATTCTATTTCATAAGAATTAAATCTCACACATTACACTAAAAATAATTAAATCAAATCAATGAATTTGTTGTTAATTAATTTTTCCAATCAAAATAGAACCACCCACCTTAGGAAAACATGTTCTCAAAACTCCTAACAATAATCCGGATTCACAGGTGAATAATGTTGAAAATGTGAAACCTAGAATTATTATTTATAACTATGAGGATTATATCCATCAAACAACATGGAGTCCAAAAACCCTAGGGAGTATCTGAGGGAGACTAGATGATAGATGAATGGAAAAGGAAACAAAATAGGGAGGAACAAACACCATTCATTATTATTTGATACCCTTTTGGGAGGGTTCTGAGGGGCCAAAAACTACTCTTTCGAGATATAATGGAAGAGGAAATCAAATATGGGTTATATTGGTCCATAAGGGGTCTAAAAAGAGGGTTTTTGTAATATTAAAATTAGTTTTTTGGATTAAATATATTGTATGCATAGTTTAGAAAAACCATGTGCCATAGTCGTGCACCAACATTTTTCGAGGTGCATAGTTTATACTTATTGGTTCAGGTTTTTTCAAACTATGTTCCAACCATGAAAAAATCACTACCATATTTTTCAATCTTATCACTAGTAGGGTGAATGATTTTGGAAATTTGTGTGCAAATAATTCACTATGCTAGAAACATCCAAAATTTAAAAAAATTATCCCAAAACAACTCCAAAGAAACTCAACTAAAGATATATTAAAAGATTCGCTTAGGAATATAAGAAATGAGTAATAGTATGTTATAGAGAATTATTAGAATATTCTATAAATAAAAAATTGATCTAATGAGAAAAATATTGAAGAGAGAAGTGGTTAAGGGGAATTTCTTGTTCCCAAGGATGATTCAGAAGAAGATTCAGATAATGAAAAGATGAGAATAAAAAAGTATTTCCCCAAATACTGAAGAGTAGAGCTGAAATGGATATAAAAATAAAATCAGTGTTCATACAGTGCCAATGAAGACAAAGATGATGAAGACTCCACAAGAATAATCATTTGTATCAATGGTATAACATAAATGCTTTGAGGAAGTAGTTGGAGATAACAATTGGGTTATTTAAATGAATGATGATCTTGAAAAAATTAAAAATAAATATATATGGGAAATTGTTACAAGACTATGATATAATAATATCATTGGGATACAATGGATCTTTCTCAAAGAGATGAATGGATATTGTGCTGTGATTAGAAAAAATATCAACTATTGTGCAATGGGTACTCCCAGATAGAGGTTATAGATGTTTATGAAACACATTCACATATTTCCAGGTTGAATACAATCATATTATTCATTGCCATAATAGTGCAATAAATGCTTAATTTCTTCCATATGGACAACAATTCTCCATTTTGGAATGGGTTCCCATAAAAATATATTTATATTTATATTCCAGATGGTTTTCTTATTAATGAAGATGGGAATAGAGTTTGTCAGCTCAGAAAGGAATTATATAGATTGAACCATATACCAATATCATGGTATCCTGGGCTAGATATGTTTTTGATGAATCTTAGTTTTAATAATGGGGGAGTGTATTACAATATATATGAAGAATATGAAAAAAACAAAGGATGATGATGCTAGGGTTAGTGAATAACATAATATTTGGTGGATAAAATGAATATTGGTGAAACATTTCTACATAATTCATGAAATTTTAGTTCAGAATTTCAATTGTTGGTGAACTCCTATTTTTCTTTAGAGTACCAGAGACATAATGAAATAATGACACATTAATTTATCAATATAAATTTTTCATGGAGGTTTTGAGAATATTTATAATGTAAAATTATAATTATTTCTTGACTTTGGTGGCTACCCAAATGAAATATTTATGGGATGATGAAGGAAATGTAGTTAATGTGACATAATACAAGAAAATCAATTGAATTCAATTGTTCAAAATAGTGGGAATACATAATATTTCCCTTCCACATTCCATGTTGCAGTATATCAACAAAATCGTATGGAAACCGACCTTATTTCGGTGAACATAACACTTATGTATAATAAGGTCATGATAGATTTCAGTTTAGTTAAAAAAATTAATATCACCTATATTTTTTCAGATAAACATATAAATATTGGTCTGTATCAGCATATGATAGAAAACAAATGTTAGTTCAGGAATTATATCTTTGGGGAATCTGTATTTCCATGATAAGAAATAATCAAAATTTAATTTCACTAAGAATTGTAGAATCTGATTATATTGTAGCTACTCAAGCCTGCACGTAGTTATTCTTGATGAATCATCATCTTGATGATATTGCTATTAATGTAAAGTCCCCAATCAAATCGATTTTGATAAATCATGTGTTGTTAATCATAGAAAAAAATCATGTCCATTAATTAGGGAAAAAATTGAAATAAAGTGTCATTTTTTCATGGATAAGGTGGAGTTAGGTCCTTTGAAGTTGTATTATGTTCCCAAAGAAATATAATTTTCTTACATTATAAAAAAGGACTCACCCAAAAAATATTTGAACAATATCTACTGGATCTAGGAGAATATTTGACTCCCTGCAGATCAATGAGTGTGGATGTGGGACTCCCCTCTCCCTTAGGTATATTTTCTTTTTCAATATTGTGTTGATATAATTTCCTTACACTATTGAAGACCATAGCTAAGTAACCTTTATGTTCATTGATAAAGAGGGATAAATTGGGGCTAGAAACAGGTGAGAAAATTACTTAATCAAGAAAAGGAGAGATGATGATATGGAGGGTACTGAATTAAGGGGAGTTTTAAATCTAATGAGGCTAGTGGTGGTTTATAAAATTTTATAAATCCTGATATTTGGGGTTCGTGATGAATTAAAGTGAGGGGTTTTGGAATGAAGTTATTCATTGATGAACTCTGGATGCTTCTTGTAGAGACCCAAAGCTTGAAATACATGGACATTACATTACTTTTGAGGAATACTTAATACATAACAAAAACAGACACACGCGGACCATAATAGTTTAGTGTCTTTGGAAACTTGGAATATAAAAATCTTATCCTATTGAAAGATCTTCAACATCTCTCATATCGATCTTCCCCTTTTGTTTTCCTACCTAAAACCTTTCTTTATATCCTGGGGAAAAGAAAACATATAAAGGGTGAGCTCAAATGCTCAATAAGGGTATGCATGGATAAAATAAAACAAATCATATACATTTGAGATTAAAAACATGAACATAATGTTTAAACATCAAAATCTTGAGCAATGACATAAAACATGGAAGTACGTAAGGAATTGATCATAAAAAAACATTAAGCATGATAAAATAGCATGGGAGTCAAACATGTAATTGTGGCAACCATTCAGCACATGTCATGATTTCAATAGTAGCCAAGGCATTGCTGCCAAGACCATCTTAGTGGACAAAGTCCCTTTCTGAATCGAGTTCACTCCTCATTTCAGTCCTGTAACACTGAACCGGATTAACGTACCATTCCAGCCATGTTTGTATCTTGAGATATAAAGCTTTACCCAATGCATTGGATGGAGACATAGGCCCCACCCATCTCATAATGAAATCATTCTTACTGGTGTCACAAAATAAACATACATCATTCATAAAAACCCAATAAATAAAATGGGTTTCAAAAACATCATTCCATCATCACATAATCCATATAAAAGAAATGGATATCATTTCATAATAAGAAAAGTGAAACCATGTAAATCATAGAGACATGATACTTGAAACATAAACATGTGAAATAATGTCATCTTAGATGAAAATGGTTTTGATAAAACATTGGAAATGAATTCTTGAGGAAAATATCCTTTTTTTCTTCAAAATCATTTTATTTTCACAAAATTTCATGCAATTTTATAATAAAATGTTTTGTTGAAAATAGTCATGAAATCATTTTAAGTAAGCTTCATGAAAATAAGGCTTTACAAAACCATAAAAATCCTTTCATTTCGTATATGTTAGAAAAACATTCTTCTCGTACTTTTGCCAGAAAAGTCAAAAAGTACCTCGTAACGTAAAAAAAAGAAAGATACCATGTATTAAAAGTAAAAAATGGGTAAAAAGGACATTAAACATACATGAAACCAGTTTTAGAAATCATGGGCTTGGATGATAAAGATAAACCCAGTAAACACTTACGAATACACAACATCGGATAAAAATGAGATTGATAAATTATCCCTTACCTTAGGTTTGATATGCTTCGTACGTATCCAAACCTCCTATATAATGATTTAAATAATTTCATCGACTTATTAAAGAATCATATTCATTGTTATTATATCATATATGGTTCACTTATGACTTTATATTACCCGTTCTTTTATAAATACCATGTTAAAGAGTGTTTTGGGTAAAATCGTTTCATTTGTCTTCCGTGTTTTCACTTGTAATTATTCATATGATTACATAGATCATGATTAATTAATTCCAGAATATGAAACATGATTTATATATAATATATATTCAGAATATACATATATATAATAGATCAATAAATGGGAAGAAATACACCGTTCATGGAGACGGTAGGCCGTACGTACGCATGAACGTTGTTTTCGTTTCCTTATTGAGTTGAATGGAATTAAGTAGATGACATACATATATATATATACATAAATACAGTAGGTTTATAATGTCATATATTTAATTTTTATTGCATATATATACTATATAATCATTCTTAAATTGTTAACATGGAGAATGAATCTCATCGCGTCGTGGAGACGGTAGTTCGTACGTACGTACGAGCGATGATATCGTTTTAATAATTGTTGAGTTGAATTGGAGTAGATGATACAATATATCAGAATCATTATTATGTTATAATAACTATGTATAGTTATACTTTACACCATAATACCCATCCATGTAAGGTGTTGGTGGAAAAACAGATTACACCACGGCGTGGAGACGGTATTCCGTACGTACGCACGCGCGGTGATTTTGTTTTTCGTCGGATGGATAGAAGGTAAAATGGGGTTGTTTCATATTTATAATAACATATCGGTATATTGGTGATACTAATGTTTTTACTTTATAATGAAACAACTAAATAAGAATAAGTTGAAGGAGAAAGAAGTTTGAAAGAATCGGTAGAAGAAATTACCTCTTCTTCGATACGCCTAATTGAAACCTCCTCTTAAAGCACTAAGATTGGTCTTTGAAGTAGACCAGGACCTCTAGGATGTTTCTAGGGAAGGGGAGAAGAGAATTAGGTATGGTTTGGCCGAGCATGAAGGCTCCAAGTGGTGTGAGGAAGAGAGGGAGGAGGTTCCCTTTTATAAGGGAGGAGAGGGGCACCTTTGGAATTCTTAGAAATATTAATTTATAATAAATCTAACCCTACTTAAAAACCTCAAAAAATGACTCATATTCGAAGATTAGATGATATAGGGTTGTAATCGCATCAACCAATAAAATTTAGACATGTTTGGATCTTATTTTAAACCTTATCATTTTGATTTATCCTAATTTAATATATTTAAGTTTATTTGTGTTAATAAAATTGTAAATTTTAAATTATAACAAATAATTACTTATTTGTTTTTTATTTTCCATAATTGGTTACTTTATAATATTATAAACCATATAAATTTTAAATTTATAATTTTTAAATATTTTTGTGATTTTTAAACAATTTTATAATATGTTATTTTTATAAAATAACAATAGTGTCAATTTTGACACTATTAATTTATATGAATTTAAATAAAATATAGACAGAAGATATGTTCAAAATAAAATCTTTAATAGATTCATAAGAGGCCATATGTATCTATAAAATTAGTGGAGAACATTAAATAGTTCATATAATATTTATTTTATTATTTTTAAAACCATTTATTTGGTTTATCTCTTAATAAAATAATTACTACAACATTTTTTGTATAATTATTTAATATACATATATGTTGCATAAAAATTAAAATTAAAATCCTATGATGAAGATAAATCTATTAACTTTCATAATAATACTTTTACTCGAATTTATCTTCTTAAAATCACAATAGTTAAATTGTTATATTTATTAAATTATTAAGGTGACAACTTTGGCATCATTTAAAATAAAATAATATAAGTGTCATAATTGCTTGTATAATACTCCAAATGGTCAACTATTCGACCATTGGATTATTATAGTTTAAATTTACATGACCAATAAGTTTTGGTCCGTGTTTTGTGCCTTTTATGGTCACTATTAGTTTATCAAAAACTATATTCTTGATTTTTCACTAGATAAATAATTTCTACATCACTATTGTGTCACAATTAATGATATTTATTTAATCCCAAAAAATTCTAAATAAATTCTCATGATTTAGATACTTTTGTTATATTTTTGAAGACTATTAATTTTCGAAGATTCATGAAGTTTATCACTAACTTAAAATTATTATACTTATCGTATTTAAGTGAGTGACATGTTGTCACATTCTTTTGTTTTAATAATAATTAAATTATTTTCATGACAAAAAGTCCATTAAATGAATATAATCCGACCCTTGGGTGATATGGGTCTACGTTTAGTAATCCTATAGGATTTTCCATGTGTTTTGGTAATTTTATAATCTTCTATTTACCCTTAATTACCTGATTTACCTTTAACTAAGGTAAATAAAATTTACCGTAGTTACTATTCACAATGCCCAAAAATAAAAAGTTGCTTATAAACATAATTCGGACCCACTGATCCCAAATATGGAATACATTTTTCCAAATTCAATACACAAAAGTTTCAGAAATAAATTAAAATTAATCCCATTGTCGAAAGAAAACGGGTTTTTCTTTAAAACATTGCAAAAGATTGAATTGATTTAACCTACGAATTCAAGGTAAAATCAATGCTAATGACATACATTATATTAAATGGTAAAAATATATTCTATTTATACTTTAAAACCATTCAATATTATAATTTAACCACATAAGATATTACGATGAAAAAAGTTGTTTTTAATTAACATATATAGTGTTTTTACTATTCATTAAAATATGAAAGTTATCAGAATAAAATGAAAAATTTATCCAAAGTAAATTTTTATTTCATGATTCCAAAGAAAAATTTTATTTTGTCAAATTTAACATATAATCATTTAAAAATCTAGATTTAATGTGGGTGTGCCATCAAAAGGCGGCAAAACTATATTTTTTTAAAAATACTTATTTTACCCGAAAAATTTATTTTGTTCTTATACCATGTTCTAGAAAATGTGTAAGATGAATAATAATGTTATAAAATTCAAATTTTAGTTAATACTATTCATAACCGCTAGTTCATAACTATATTATAATAATATATTGTTGTTTAGTAAAACCCGGTATTGCGTACAACACACGCTATCAGGGAAGGTCACGATTGCGTGTAATGCAAGCCAAGTCAGGGTTGCGTGTAGTGCAAGAATCCATCGTTGTTTCGTATAACAGAATCCAACCATATTTTATTTTTACATTGAATATGTATATATATATATATATAAACACACCCAATTTTTCATAGACTGACTATTATAAAACGAACTCGAAATTGTGTGTAAAACGATCCAAGAATAGCGTTCCGTATACTGAAAACTAATACGGTGTTGCGTATAGTAAAAGCTAAACATGGTGTGGTGTATAATAGAATACATAAATGAAATTAAAAGAATATTTTTCATAAAATCTCAGGGTGTTACATTCTACCCCCCTTAAAATGAATTTTTCCCTCGAAATTCGTCAACGTTATAAATGGATTACTACTTGAAAATTTCTTTAATAGAATCCCACATCGTAAAAAGGAATACAAAAACTTGGCTTAAAAAACTAAATTTTGAAATGTAACGGTTACCCAAATTAACTCATCACTGGGTTTCCACGTAGTAGAACATAGGTGAAAATATGGATATGGATGAAAAATCTAACCATCAAGTTCTGATGGAGAGTGGTCGAGAACATGGCTATGAAAAAGCCAACAATCACAAAGCCATAAATTTGTGATGATCTAGGGTACCATCTGGTTCATCGAATATAAGATCACTAGGAAAACATTTTTGGTTTTAAAGATCATTTCCCTAAAGTTGATGAATTAAAAGAAATACTTACATGATTTTGGTACAATCTCACTGTTGTTCGTGAATTGAACAACTTCCACTTCATATCCTAAAGAAATGAAATTGAATTTGTTATTCGTGAAGTGTTAATAGATCACGTGATAAAATTATGGGTCATTCCATCTGTTTCAAATAGAAGGTTAGAAAAAGTTATCAAATATACATAAGTCCATATATGGTGAGGTTAATCGTATACGGTTCCAATAATGTACTTATACTTCATATATCATACCACGTAATAAAATAAAACTAGTTTCTACTAACCAGGGACTTCCTGTAGGCCAATGGTAGGTGATAAAGGCCAGTCGTACTTCGGTTGTGGGTTCGATTCCCACAGCCTTGTCTGACGCGACGGGCTGTCGCCCGTCCTGCAGGTTGTCCTTTTTCTAAAACTACTTTACTATAACATCCCATAAATAATATAAAAATTAAAGTTCTATCCATAAACAATACTAACTTATGTCTAACATAATCCATTCCAATATTTAGGCTTATCTAAAATACTTCGGTCCAAGCTCATAGTATAAGGAAAACAATTACTTGAAATGTCATCAACCAAGCATGTGAATACCATCATTCATCCCCCATATATCTTGTTGGTCACATTTCAATCATGTCAATTCCTTAATAATATATTCTCTTGGAAAATGAATACCCATTAAACCTTAGTGAAAACATGAATGCTGTCAAAAGTTAACGCTTTCCATATACCAAAATCCAAAAATTCTATATACTCAAACCATAATATAACCTTCTCCTTATATCAGTCACGAGCTCATGAATACTATCAAACATTTAATTTTATCCTTATCCCTTCATTATGCACATATAATCTACATTCCAAAAATATCTCAATATCCTTTCATGGATACTGGTAGCATTAATCATACACTTTCAAAACTCAAGGAAAGACAACAATGTAACAATCCTTAGATGTCTCTTTATTCCGTTGTACCATGAGATTACTTATACAACATTACACTTGATAAGCATGTAATAATTCCACTACCTTATTAAACCATTGACCGAGCTTCAACAATTCTTTTATCTCACATATCATTTGTAGTCTCTTCATCATCATCAACATAAATACTACCCATACGGCCGTACTGATTCTCTTCATGAGACTTTCCCTTAGGGAATTGGTTTCCATAATGCCGGTAAATTCCACATTTAAAACATTTAACCATTGTTGATGTCGTAGAAATTCCATTATCCTCATCCATGGTGTTAACTTAACCTTTTCCTTTGCACTTACTAGCTTTGTGTCATTATTTTCCACACCCAAAGCATCTTCCAATTCCCTTGAAACAATCTCCCTAATGCCTCTCCCCACATGATTTACATGAGGGAAATTGAACTTTCATTCCTCTATGATCATCATAAAACTCTATCTTTCTCTTATTATCTGAGTCGGGAAACTTACCAAAGTTGAGATTATTGATCATATTATGAGATTTCTGATTAGGCATAATAATGATGTTTGGACTTCCAAATCCCATTTCATTTGGTTCCTCATGAAGAATATCATTCCATTGTTCGTCATATCATCCATTATCGTGAATCTTCCTGTTTCCAACCATTTTCAAAAACACAAAAAGAATAGTGTGAGAGGCAGAAATCATGTAAGAGAAAACAACATAGTAAAGGGGGATTACCCTCAATATCTAACATCTTAGGTTAGATTCTAAGATCGTTAATGCAATTCTAGGACTATAACCTATACATATACTTAACCTTAGGGACATCCTTAGATATACCTTAGACATATCTCTAGTGATCTCACTAAAGTTCTCGCATCCTAGTTTCCAATGGTTGACTAAACCTTTCCTCTGATTCCAACTGTAGAGACCCAAAGCTTAACGTACATGGACATTACATTACTTTTTCGGAATACATAATACATAACAAAAACAGACACACAAGGACCGTAATAGTTTAGTGTCTTTGGAAACTCAGAATACAAACATCTTATCCTGTTGAAAGATCTTCAACATCTCTCATATTGAACTTCCCTTTTTGTTTTCCTACCTAAAACCTTTCTTTATATCCTGGGGAAAAGAAAACATATAAAGGGTGAGCTCAAATGCTCAGTAAGGGTATGCATGGATAAAATAAAACAAATCATATATATTTGAGCTTAAAAACATTAACATAATGTTTAAACATCAAAATCTTGAGCAATGACATAAAACATAGAAGTACATAAGGAATAGATCATAAATAACATTAATAATGATAAAATATCATGGGAGTAAAACATGTAATTGTGGAAACCATTCAGCACATGTCTTGATTTCCATAGTAGCCAAGGAATTTCTTCCAAGACCATCTTAGTGGACAAATTCCCTTTCTGAATCGAGTTCACTCCTTGTTTCAGTCCTGTAACACTAAACCGAATTAACTTACCATTCCAGCCATGTCTATCTCATGAGATATAAATCTTTACCCAATGCATTGGAGGGAGATATAGGTCCCACCCATCTCATAATGAAATCATTCTTACTGGTGCCACAAAATAAACATACATCATTCATAATAACCCTATAAATAAAATGGCTTTCATAAACATCATCCCATCATCAAATAATACATATAAAAGAAATGGATATCATTTCATAATAATAAAAGTGAAACCATGTAAATCATATAGACATGATACTTGAAACATAAACATGTGAAATAATGTCATCTTAGATGAAAATGGTTTTGATAAAACACTTGAAATGAATTATTGAGGAAAATATCCTTTTTTTCTTCAAAATCATTTTATTTTCACAAAATGTCATTCAATTTTAGAAGAAAAGGTTTTTGTTGAAAATATCCATGAAATATTTTTAAGGAATCTTCATGAAAATAAGGCTTTATAAAACCATAAAAATCCTTTCATGTCATATATGTTAAAAAAACATTATTCTCGTACTTTTGCCTGAAAAGTCAAAAAGTACCTCATAACGTTATAAAAAGAAAGATACCATGTAGTAAAAGTAAAAAATGTGTAAAAAGGACATTAAACATACATGAAACCATTTTTAGAAATCATGGGCTTGGATGATAAAGATAAACCCAGTAAATACTTATGAATACACAACCTCAGATAAAAATGAGATTGATAAATTATCCCTTACCTTAGGTCTGATATGCTTTGTACGTATCCAATCCTCATGTATAATGATTTAAATAATTTCATTGACTTGCTAAAGAATCATATTCATTGTTATTATAACAAATATGGTTCACTTATGAATTTATATTACCCGTTCTTTTTTAAATTCCATGTTAAAGAATGTTTTGGGTAAAATCATTTCATTTGTCGTCCGTGTTTTAACTTGTAATTATTCATATGATTACTTAGATCATGATTACTTAATTCCAGAATATAAATATGATTTATATATAATATATATTCAGAATATACATATATATAATAGATCAATAAATGGAAATAAATACATCGTTCATGGAGATGGTAGGTCGTACGTACACATGAACGCTGTTTTCATTTCCTTATTGAGTTGAATGGAATTAAGTAGATGAAATAAATATATATATATACATAAATACAGTAGCTTTATAATGTCTTATATTTAATTATTATTGCTTATATATACTATATAATCATTCTTAAATTCTTAACACGGAGAATGAATCTCATCGCGTCGTGGAGACGGTAGTCCGTACGTACGCACGAGGGATGATATCGTTTCCATAATTATTGAATTTAATTGGAGTGGATGATACAATATATCAGAATCATTATGATGTTATAATAACTATGTATAGTTATTCTTTACACCATAATACCCATCCATGTAAGGTGTTGGTGAAAAAACAAATTACACCACGGTGTGGAGACTGTATTCCGTACGTACGTACCCGCAGTGATTTTGTTTTCTGTAGGATGGATAGAAGGTGAAATGGGGTTGTTTCATATTTATAATAACATATCAGTATATTGGTGATACTGATGTTATTAATTTATAATAAAACAACTAAATAAGAAGAAGTTGAAGAAGAAAGAAGTTTGAAATAATCGGTAGAAGAAATTACTTATTCTTCGATACGCCTCTTTGAAACCTCCTCTTAGGGCACTAAGATTGGTCTTTGAAGTAGAACAGGACAACTAGGATGTTTCTAGGTAAGAGGAGAAGATAATTTTGCAGGGGTTGGCCGAGATTGAAGGCTCAATGGGGTGTGAGGAAGAGAGGGAGGAGGTGCCATTTTATAAGGGAGGAGAGGGGCACCTTTGGAATTGTTAGAAATATTAATTTATAATAAATCTAACCCCACTTACAAACCTCCAAAAATGACTCATATTAGAAGAATAGATGATATAGGGTTGTAATCTCTTCAACCAATAAAATTTAGACATGTTTGGATCTTATTTTAAACCTTATCATTTTGATTGATCATTATTTAATCTATTTAAGTTTATTTGTGGTAATAAAATTCTAAATTTTAAATTATAACAAATAATTACTTATTTGTTTTGAATTTTCCATAATTGGTTACTTTATAACATTATAGACCATATAAATGTAAAACTTATAATTTTTAAATATTTTTCTGATTTTTAAACAATTTTATAATATGTTATTTTTATAAAATAACAATAGTGTCAATTTTGACACTATTCATTTATATGAATTTAAATAAAATCTAGACAGAAGATATCTTCAAACTAAAAGATTTAATAGATTCATAAAAGGCCATATGTATCTATAAAATTATTTGAGAACATTAAATAGTTTATATAATATTTATTTTATTATTTTTAAAACCATTTATATGGTTTATCTCTTAATAAAATAATTACTAAAACATTTTTGTATAATTATTTAACATACTTATATGTTGAATAAAAATTATTAATAAAACCTATGATGAAGATAAATCTATTAACTGTCAGAATAATACTTTTACTCGAATTTATAATCTTAAAATCACTATAGTTAAATTGTTATATTTATTAAATTATGAAGGTGACAACTTTGGCAGCATTTAAAATAAAATAATATAAGTGTCATAATTGCTTGTATAAGACTCCAAATGGTAAAATATTCGACCATTGGATGATTATAGTTTAAAGTTACATGACCAATAAGTTTTTTTCAGGGTTTTTTGCCTTTTATGGTCACTATTAGTTTAATAAAAACTATATTCTTGATTTTTCACTAGATAAATAATTTCTGCATCACTATTGTGTCACAATAAATGATAATTATATAATCCCAAAAAATTCTAAATAAATTCTCATGATTTAGATAATTTTGTTAGCTTTCTGGAGACTATTAATGTTCGAAGTTTCATGAAGTTTACCACTAACTTAAAATTATTATACTTATAGTATTTAAGAGAGTGACATGTTGTCACTTTCTTTGGTTTTAATAATAATTAAACTATTTTCATAGAGAAAAGTCCATTAAATGAATCTAATCCGACCCTTAGGTGATCTGGGTCGACTTTTAGTCATTCCATAATATTTTTCTAAGTGTTAGGGTAATTTTATAATCTTATATTTACCCTTAATTACCCAATTTACCTTTAACTATGGTAAATAAAATTTACCGTAGTAACTATTCACAATGCCCAAACATAAAAAGTATCTTATCAACATAATTTGGACCCACTGATTACAAATATGGAATCCATTTTTCCAGATTCAATACAAAAAAGTTGCAGAAATTAAATTGAAATTTATCCCGTTGTCGAAAGAAAACGGGTTTTTCCTTAAAACATTGCAAAAGATTGAATTGATTTAACCTACGAATTCAAGGAAAAATCAATGCTAATGACATAAATTATATTAAATGGTGAAAATATATTCTATTTATACTTTAAAACCAATCAATATTATAATTTAACCACATAATATATTACGATGAAAAAAGTTTTTTTTAATTAAAATATAGTGTGTTTTTACTATTCATTAAAATATGAAAGTTATCAAAATAAAATGAAAAATTTATCCAAGGTAAATTTTTATTTCATGATTCCAAAGAATAATTTTATTTTGTAAAATAGAACTTATAAACATTTAAAAAACAAGATTTAAAGTGGGTGCGCCATCAAAAGGCGGCAAAACTGTATTTTTTGAAAAATACTTATTTTACCCGAAAAATTTATTTTGTTCATATACCATGTTCTAGAAAATGTGTAAGATGAATAATAATGTTATAAAATTAAAAATTTACTTAATACTATTCATAACATCTAGTTCATAAAAATATTATAATAATATATTGTTGTTTAGTAAAACCCGGTATTGCGTACAACACACGCTATCAGGGAAGGTCGCGATTGCGTGTAATGCAAGCCAAGTCAGGGTTGCGTGTAGTGCAAGAATCCTTCATTGTTTCGTATAACAAGAACCAACCATATTTTATTTATTCATTTAATATATATATATATATATATATATATATAAACACACTCAATGTTTCATAGAATGACTATTATAAAATGAACTTGAAATTGTGTGTAAAACGATCCAAGAATAGCGTTGCGTATACTGCATGATAATACGGTGTTGCGTATAGTACAAGCTAAACTAGGTGTGGTGTATAATAGAAGACATCAATGAAATTAAAAGAATATTTTTTATAAAATCTCGGGGTGTTACACTCCTACAGTTTATCAAACCGGGCATAGCTCGTGTGGTCTTGGAGTCTGTGTTGTGCAAATCCATTATCTCTATCACAATTTCAAGAAGTGAATTTGGGTAGAATATGGATGAATCATTGATGAGGTATAAAAATTTGAATAGTTTTAAAATAACCCAAAGGGGGATATTGGTGGTAAAAATCCATCAATGTTACAATGTAGTGTTTTTAGGTTATTGTATTTTCTAACAAATTAGGTTTCCAATGTAATTTGTGGAGTTCCAAATATATTTTTGACATGTTAAATTTAAAATGATCAAATAAAAATCATTTTATTCTCTAGAGGTGGTACAAATATTTGTGTATACACGGTGATTCCATTTCATAGTGTTTTCTAATGTTTTGGTTTCCAAAATATGAATGATGGATTAATCATCACTAAAGTTTGAATTTAATGAATAGTTGAAGAAAAAATGGAAAATGCATGATTTCAATGAAGATTTGAGTTTCATAACGGTACGTAACATTATAAAGGATTTTGGTGTTGTGAGGGAACAGTTTCATGAATTTATTGAGCATCGTAAATGCACAATGAAAAATGGTACATCATTGCGACAATGACAAGTGGAGCATCTTGAATACATTGTGAAATTAAGATACACTCCCTGAATATGAGATTCACTGTTAATTGAGAAGTTACGTTGTAGCTTTATGAAATTGTGAGGTTCACGAACAATATTTCAAAGCATTGTGAAAAGGAGATGATGTGGATAAAATATTTTGGAATGGGAGTAAAGGTCTAAAAATAGTCCTCTACCCACTAAAAAAGGAAAAAAATCATTGAGAAAATTTCATAGGCTCTGAATTTTGATTGGTAATTTAACAAGGATGTTCTTGTGATATCTTCTGAGAGGACTGATCATTTCAAAGGGCTATAAAAATCTGACAGAAATCAGAGAGATTAAGAAATGCTAAATAAGATTCATAAAATTGTTTTAGAATCATAAAAGAACGTTTCATAATAAATTATTGTTGATCTTGATGAAATATGTGATATTTTCAAAAGTTGTGTGGTTCATGAAGTTAGTATATACATATCTAGAATTAGTCAATTTCAGGAAGGTTGTGTGAGATTTGTGAAGGTAGTGATCATATATAAATTATTGAGAAGTGATTTCCTTGTGGAACTATGGTAAATTGATATTCATCAAGTGGAATAAACTATAACTTCAATATATCATCTCTCTAAAATTGAGGAAGTATTCATTATTGATACTGAAGTGACATACATATCTATAAACTATGTGTGAATCCTTTCTAGATTAGTGAGAAAAGTAAGATGAA
Source organism: Viscum album (assembly GCA_963277665.1). Lineage (NCBI taxonomy): Eukaryota > Viridiplantae > Streptophyta > Magnoliopsida > Santalales > Viscaceae > Viscum > Viscum album. The sequence goes on from CAUJRU010000468.1 coordinate 214,480, forward strand.
GAATGTGATCATTTCCACTTGTTGTTTTCCCTATATGGATGACATATGGAGTGACCATTGGGATGGAGTGAGCTATTTGTAATATTTGTAAGGTAAATGAGTCCAGTAATAGATATGATCTATCCAAAACCATGAATTGGAAATGAGCCATTGTAAATTTGGTACATCAGTACATTTTCATTGAATTTTCCTTGGTCATGGCCTAGAAAGGTACAAGAATGTAAAATTATTGTTTCTAATGCGTGATTTTGTTTCTGTCCACACATTGATACCAGAAATTGAGATAATAGATTTTTGATTAATGTAAAAAAAGAAGATCCAAATGGGTTCTAGTTTTAATATATCACACCCGAATTCACCCCTTACAAGGTATTTAACCAAATCAGGCTATCAAATTACCATTAAAGTGTTATAATATATTGACGTTGTAAAACTACCTACCTTATAACAACACATACATTATTAAAATAAATAACTCAAATAGATAGAATCTTTCAAAAGATAGAAGATAATACTATATTGTTGTATTGAATTAAGAAAATAACATAAGATATAAATCTTGATTGGGAATAGTGTGTTATATTCAATCAGTGACAATAATTCATTTTTCCATTAGAGGAATAAAAATAAAAGGTCAAGATTAATTATATTTTCATTATATAATTTGTAGGGAATTTTAAAGGTTTCAATGATATATAATTTTTCATGGAATTCATTGATGTATTTTTTAATGAGTTTTAATGTCCTGAATATACTATATGGATGGATCATCACTTAATTATTTTAAGATGTCGAACAAAAATGGATGAATTGGTCTATTAGTGACATTTAGGTTTTTCAAAAATCCTTCAGAAAATTAATGTATTAACAAGATGAAGTTTCAGTACAATTATAAAGAACAATGATTGATTGTTCTAAAAGAAAAATTACCACTGTATAGTTAATATCAGAACCATTATTTGGAAAATTATTTTTCAGGTTCTTGAGGGAACCTAGAGATATAATGTTCTATGAATCAAACGTCGTGGAAACGAGGGTAAAATCAATAATATATGTAATGAATGATAATATAGATAATAATGATTGAAAGAAAATATTATCTAAAATTTAGAATAATTTGGATGAAACTGTGGACAAATATAAAAAAATTGGATCAAAGGGAATCCCTATAGGAATAAAGATGAAGAAGGTTATATGTGACTTTATTTTTGAGATATCCATTACAAAAATGTTTATAATTCGAAAATTAATATTTATTTTGGAACAAACTAATAGAATTATTAATTTTTTTGTTAATTTTATATAACAAAAATCGAAGATATTGTGAAGAAACATGGGATGAAAATTAAAAAACGAAGGTAGAGTTAAAATTTTTGTTAACCGAGTTGGAGAAAATCGATGAAGAGTGATGTGGATGGTTATAGAAGATATGGAGTGATTTTTAGAAGAGAAAAAGTAATATATGAATGAAAAAAATGATTAAATAATCATAAATATAATGGTTTAAAAATCATCATATGAATAGGTATTGAAGACAAATACAAATTCAAGTTTCTATCTAAGTCAATTAAAATTAAAAATAAGAACTTTTATTGAAGGATAATACATTCTCTCTCATCCTTTAGGACAATGGAAATGTACAGAATATAGAGTCAATGACGAAGATTACACCAATTCCATTTGTACTTAAAAACATAAATAATTATCTATGTCTCATCATCTGGAGGATGAATACGTCATATCAAATCAAACTATTAATAATTTATCTTCAATCTCATTATCTTCTAAACAAATACTTATTTAAGGAAAGACTATCCTAAATAAAATCTAGCTAAAACTAGAATTGAGAATTAATATAAAGAATCAAAAATAATATATTTAATTTAGTTTTGTAATGAAATTTGATAATTAAAGAGATTATAAGACATCTTAAGGGAATGTTAATGTTGAAAATGATATCCTGTTTGATGATGTTCTAAAAAATATCATAAATTTTAGAAGAAGATAGTTAAAATCAATATATTAATTTTATTGAATTAAATTATAATATCTTTATAATATATCTTTAATATGAATTTGATTGTTGAATATAAGTTAGAAATAGATGTTGTTTTTTAATATGGATATATGTATGTTGAAATGTATTAAATAGAGATAGATTTTTCATTCTAGATGAAACATATACGGAACATGATTATAGATAAATGAGTTCCTCAAAAACTGAAAATTTAAATTGAAATAATTTAATACTATAGAGATTTCATTAATATTTATTGAGTATATAATATCCCTGAAAAAATTATTGAATAAATATTTTAATTTATATAATGTTTTAAGTACATATTATGAAATATTTAAATTGATTTCTGTTGATAAAATATAATATGTAATTCATAGAGAATCAGGGAGGTATGATTTAAATTGTTTTAAACCATTTATTTATTATGAAACTTTTGAGTGAAACTACGGATGATTGGTGTGAGCATTTGAAAAGGATCTTGGAGAAATAAAATAGAAATATTAGATGTGGTAAAAGTATAGAAAATAACTACAAAAAATATTTTGAAATGAAATAATAAACAATTAATTTATTTTTCATTCAATTTTTTGTAACTTTAGTGATTATATATATTTTTTGGTCGGTCTGTCTTATATTATTTTATACATCAAATATACAATGTTATTGAAATATCTTTTTTTAATTTTTTAAATATATAATTTGTAGAAGGATTATTATAATTTGTTTATTTTTTAAAGTAGGTTAATTTATTTTATTGATCACTATAATTCTCCAATGGAGGTTTTTTAGAGGATTAGAAACATTGAAATTAATTTTCTTTTTTAATCGCCCATTTCATATTACATCATTTTTTTATTATAAAAAAGATGCGTTTTTGAGTAATTTTCAAGAATTGACTTAATCAAGATCAATTTTTTCTAAATAAAAAACAATATATTTTAATAACGATTACATTGTTTTATTATGCTTTTGAAGATATTATACTTATGAATTAATATTTCTCTATAAATTGATCTCATTTTGAATCATACTCTTATGGAAATACCAAAATATATTTTACTAGAACCATTTAAAAATGATAAATATTATTGAGGTATATTTCAAGTCATAAGAATGATATATGCAATAGAAAAATATTAAAATGTAAGATGATAAATACCAATATATAGTTTACTGGGAAATTTGATTAAAAACGCATTAGTTGATGGATTGATGACCGATGAATTATGATCTCTGTGATTGAGTGTTCTTTCATTCTTTTACTTTAGTGTGGAATTATATCATTTTTTTCTATGAGTATTTTATAAATTAATGAATCATTATATTAAAATTATTTTCATTTATATTTTCCTTATTCATAGAAGTTAAGGGGTATCATACTGTGGTTTTGAAGTAATGATCAAATAATATCCAATGATATCAGCACAATGATATGGATTTTTTTGAACAAATATGTCATATATAAGAATATATGTCTTTCATACCATGTTTTATCTCTATGCATATATATATTAAATGTGAATAAGATACATGGATGGGAACTTGGATATCATCTATTAAAATTTGATGTGGTGGTTAAATATTTTAATCTAGATCCTCATCACATCTTCATACCTTTTGTGTTTTTTACTTCATTATATTATTTAAATTTAACCATATTCAATTTTATTAGGTTATTCATTAACTTGTTAATTATTATTTTTCTATTCTATTGACATTATTTATCTTTGCTTTTGTTATCAATTATTAGAACATGGTAATTCAAAATGTCATGTATTTTAGAGAGAAATAGTTTTTTCATATTGTAATATTTTCAAATGATCCAACATGAAACTAGATTTTATTGATAAAATTAGCTCATCCATTTTTCAAAGTATAAGAATTTACTCAGTATTCCCAATTTAACTATATATATTGGATTCATGTGTAGGGATGTATTATGAAAATATACATTTTGATTCTATAAAATGATCAATAACATAGCTAATAAAAAAAATAAACATTTGTGTTATGGGAGTGTTATTTGAATAATGATATATTATATAAAATAATGTAAAATAAAATGAAATATTTTTTTATCATAGTCGGTAGAAAACTAGAGTTTAATTAAATTTCTCAACAGAGTTTACATGGATTAAGGGGTAAAACATTAATAAAACATTTATGAACTAAATGTATCATATGTTATATTATAATATGATTAAATATAATGTTAAAATGATTTATTTTATAGATTTTATCATATACTAATATTATTTATAGTATCCCATTTTTTCATTGAATGGGTTAGAAAATGGAGGAACCATGTAAACAATGAATGTGAGGGATAATGTAATGATTATCCCCATAAAAACCAAAATTTGATCGGATTTGTTATGGAAACTATTATTATTATACATTCTAATTGATATATGGATCAAAATAATGAATTAAACTATATCAGACTCCAAAATTCCCTAAAAATGTAACAATTTTCTATAATTTCCATCCATTGAAAATGTTAACCATCCCAAAATGCATCTATCAATCCACTAATTATTGAAAGATGGTTTTTTAAAAAGATTATGTTATATTCATTGATTTTATGAAAATAAAACTTTTATTTATGGTGATTATTATTTTAATGGTGAAGTAGATAAATCACAAGAATATATCTTGCATAATGGAAAAAATAAAAAACATCTAACCCATATAATTATGGGATTTTATGAAAATATTTCAAATTGAAAATTTATTAAAACTCACTTTCAAGAAATGGATAAACAATTCATTGTGATTATAAAAAAGGGAATATTGATTCTTTTTAATGATGTTAATTTTTTGAAATTGAATGGTATAACTCTTTTTCGTTAATTACAATAAAAATAAAAATAATTGATAGTGTACTGTCTTAAAACATTGTCTTCAAAAAGGATTAGTGATAACATACGTTGGTCATTATAAAGATATTATTATATGTTCTATGAAGGTGGAAATTGAAACAAAAAAAACTATTTGGATTCATGGATTTATATATAGTAGGATAAAATTATTTTCAAAGATATTCATGTGAACAATATTATAGAGTAATGAATATAAAAATTCTTCTATTTTTAAAATGATGGAAGAAAAAAATGACTAACAACATTATAGGAATAGTTAAATGTTACTCTTCCATAAAAGAAATACATAATTAATAATGTTTTCAATTATATATAAAGAAGGTGGTTGAAAGGAGGGAATAGTTTAATTCTTTAAATAATGTACATTAATAATTTCATGGTTTAATTACATTGAGTTCGTGTATCAAACGTTATAATTTTCCAAGAAAGATTTAATTATAAAATCTCGTTTTATATCCTTTAAAAAAATAGAGTAAATATTATCTTATGAAATAAAAATCCATAAATATGGTCATTAAAAATCTTTTTGAAATTTACACTTATTATTCACTTAGAAATGTAGAATTACATATTTCATTCTATTTCAATGAATTCCATTATATCTTGATGCTTCCTAAGAATATTAATCCACTACATTCGAATATTAGATATTTATTTGTTAGTGAAAAACACAATGGTTTTACGATTTCAACCAAATTATATAAATGTATCCTATATTATATTTATTTGAATATACTTATAAAAATATTTTATTTCATCCATTAGTATTATTTTATGTAATATTTGGTCTGAATTGACTCTATTGACAAAGTTCTAACATAACTTTTTGGGAGATATAAATATCATTTCATATCGCAAAACATCACACAATATTATATTCTTTCAATGATGACTCTTAACTTCATAGGGAATGTACTTCCTCAATAGGGATTTTGTTACCTAAAAATGGAGGAAACATTCCAAAAATGTATTCCTAATTACTAAACACTAAATAAAACTCTTTTTATGAGAAATTTAATAAGTATTTCATAATTATTTTCCATCTTATATACATGATCTGGAGTTTTAGTATTCAAAATAACTCATAAAATTGTCTATGCATATATGGAATGTCTATAATAGAATAGTTATTATGGATATAAATAAATTAACAATGACATTATAAGTTAATTTAAATAAATGTTATATACTATAATTTTTATCCTAATGGGGTGAAAAAATAATATTTTTTTAAAATGTAACATGGATCAATTTATCATCTCGTTATATTAATAAGACCGTAGTAAAAAAATTAATTGACAATAATATTGATATCTTTTCCAATAATCATAATGGGCCTAAATAATTATTAATGTTGAATAATGATTCTAGTTATAATAAATTATTTGAGAAATTGGATGATATGTCTAATATAACTTTCCATATAGGCTATGGAGACTATGAAATCATAGTGACAATTTTCAAAGTTATAAATATTCTTGAAATATTCATAGATCTCAAAAAATACGATCATTAGAGATTTCCATGAAATTTTTTGGTTGTATTTATTAATTATTTTATAATATTTTTAAAAATAAATAAATAGAAAAAATAACATTTTTTGCATTTTCTTATACAACTGATGAAATTATTAATTTTATATTAATTTTAAAAAATTTACATTCTTATATTATAATGATAAATTTTAGTTTTGATAATCACAAATAGTGGTATACATCACGACCCTTCATTGTGATTGGTAATTTAATAATGGATAATAATAACAATTATTTCAACTATATTTTGTGTTGTTTTGTTATTTGTATTCTATAGACACATTGTGAGAAATATCTAATATTATATGATCTATTGACAATGTTGACTTAAAATGGAGTAATTCTTCTCTGTGAAAAAAATATATCTTCATGAAGAATAAAAGGGGGAATTTTTACTAAATATGTTCTCAAAAAATAAAATATTTGAAAACAATTTGTGATATATATTGATTATAGTAAAAAAGGGGAGTTTAATTATCATTGAAAATGATAGGTGGTACACAATTTGTCATGATTTTTTTCCTTCCATAGAAAAATATATCTAACATTTTTTTATAGTTAGTAAAAATAATAGTTTTATTTAAGATATAAGGAATTATATATATATTTATAAGTAAAAAAATTATAAACTAATCAAATAATATTAATGTATATATTCACACAAAAAAATTTGTTTATTATGATTTTATTCTCATGGAACCAATTTGGGAATACTCATATCTTAAGAACTATCCCTCTATTAAATTTCATTTTTTGTTGAGTGGAAATCATATCAATAGTTTTATATTTTGGGGATGATGGTTTATCTCATTGCATGTAGGGGCTTGTTGTCATGTACAATAATCTCCGATATATTTAGGAAATTATTGTGTATTCCATTAATGTGATATTATAGGCTACCCTTTTAGGAAAATTCCTTGACTAAATGCATTCATATATATAAAAAATTAACAAGAAAAAAAATATTTTTATTAATTTGATATAAATGCATGATTATCATTACAATAAAACCATATATAATGTTAGTGTGGAATTTATTTACATATTTTGAGGTACTGGGATCCTATGAACGGAGGTGGGTTGTGTGGTGATTGAATAATTATTCCAATGAAAATTCCCTCTTATAAATTTATACAGAGGTAATTGAAACTCAGTTGGTTAATTTAGATTTATTGAGGTATGCCAAAAAAAATTATGCTATTGTGACAAATAGTATTGTGGTGATGTTATGGTCTTCTCTATATTACAAATTTTGAGTTCTTTGAAATAATGATGAGATCATTACTAGGTGAATGGTAAATATTAATGGGTTGGTGTGAGATTTATGTGAAATATGACCTTTCTTATTACACCTAAAAAAGAAATCTATGATTAAATTTTTTGTTAATTTTAATATTATCAGGAATAAGAGAATTTTGGGAACCAAATAGGATAATCTCAACAAATGAGGTTTAGATAGTCAAAGAGGGAAATGTAAAAATTAATTTCTAGGAATCCAATAACAGAATATTTTCTCAGGGTATCAAGAATAAAATATAGAAAATAATAATTGAGAATACTTTGGGATTTTATTGGTTTCAAGAACCAAATTTTATTTTACATTGCCTAAAAATTTGATAGTGTGAGTCATGAAATTTTATAGGGTAAATTATGGATGTTTAATGACTGGAATTTTTTTTAAGCCCACCTATAATCACTTATCCCAATTAGTGATGTGCGAAGGGTGTATTTATTGTTGGAACCAAATCATTTATACTTGTTATAAATACAATTTCAATAATAAAGGGTTACATTGTTTATTTATCCTCCTATTGTTGAAGAATGGGTTAAGAAGAATGTGACCTAGGTGATCGGGTACCAAATAATGTGACCTTGGTCATATCACACAAATGTAGGTGATGTGGATGAATGGTATCCTAGGATTGGGACATCATTGACTATAATTCTAGATTGTTGGCTTCTGAAAATGGGCAAATTTATTTGTCCATGAATTCCAAACATGATTTAATGTAGGGAAAATTTTATATTGACTCTTAAAAGGGATTATCTAGATTCCAATACACTTAAATAAGACCTAAAAATAAGTCCACACAAAAAATATCTACTTGTGGATACAATTTATTATATATTTTTCATATCTCATAGAAGTATACACTATGTATAGATCAATGAATAATATACTCATTATGAGAACTTTGGATTAATCCATGAATAACATAATCTAATTATCATTGGTTTTGATTCTTAAATCACCATTTAATGATTATGGAGGCCTGTTAATGTAGTATTATACATCATGTTTGGTAGAAAATAATTATTTACATTCCCATACAATGAACGACCGTTTGGTCAATTTATAAGTATCCAAAACATGTGTTCCTAGCCTTATGCTTTAAATTATTTTTAACCACTAGTGCACCCAGGTATGGATTTGGGAATAGATTTTATATCGTATAGAAACACATTTGACATCAAGCATGTGGAAACATGTTTCACTATACTTTATCTCATCATATGAAAATAGGTCACATAAAACTATATGTTGGTTTATATAAATCGGGCATGATCCATCAAGGTGTTATACCAATATGACTGACAAAGGGTTCATTCCATCTAAATGTGAGTCACATTTCGGATTTTTGGGCAAACAATGTAACACACATATAGAGTAAGGCCTATGAGGAGTGTGGTGTGTACATGTAATTTGTCTCATTGGGAATATAATATTTGGAAAATTCCATTCATTTATGATTAACATCAAGAAAAATTAATTTTTTTCTATAAGACAATTTTTGATCATGGGGTCATCAAATTAAAAGTTGTAAAATGGAAAATTCCTATTTATATGTGGAATAAACATAAATAAGTTTTTCAGTAAGAAAATGTAGGTATAAATAAGATCTAAAAAATGATTGTATAGTGGGGAATTATGTTCCTACTACAATGGATTAACTGCATGGACTTCTTCTACTACGAATTTTATTTTTCATAGGATTTGTTGAAAGATATACTACAAGAATGGGGTGAAATATATCTTGTAGACTAAAAAAAGGTCACACTCCTTCATAAAAAATTAAAGGAATCACAACATTGTTGTATTCTAGAAAAAGTACTTCCAATAAGTATAATCCTAATAACCAATGAAACATCATATATAAATAATGTAACACACTTGATTTATTATTAATATAAATTTATGTAAATATTTTAAAATTTGAATATAATACATTTTTAATGTCATATTATAAGAATAATAAGAATTTGAAAACATAAAACCAAAAACATATTATTGAGATGAAACATATGAAACATACAACTACAATTTTATAATAGTATGATAAAAACATACAGATCCTTAATTACATGATGTTGTTTCTTTGACCCAAAAAGATAAGCATATTTATAAACCTAAATTTTCATTTTTCCAAATTTAAATATATCAACTCTTAGGTATTCCAAAACATGAAATCCCTCTAACAATGATATTAGAATAAAATCTGTCATCCTTCTAGAAGCCCTGGTATTTTTATTACTATAATAAACACAATCTCACTATTCTTTAGAGCCGTCGATCAACATGATCTAAATAATAATTAAAATGTTATGAATTTTGATTTTATAATAGAAAACCATCTCACACATATACCATGAGTAAATTTCTTTTATTAGAGAAAAGTAAAATTATTCCAAATAACAATCTGTTACCATTCTTTGAAAATTATGTGTTCTTTAAATTTATTCAAATTCTATTTATATATTTACATTGAGCTCATGATTCTATTTATAGTGTACCATTTGAAGAAAATACATTTTTTTTATTCAATATTTTTATTTTCGAGCCTTATCTACATCGAAGACATTATGAACCCCTTTGATGATCAACACTTTAAACACTTCTATGAATGATATGGATTTAGTTTTGTTACAAGTATCATTCCAGAAAACATTAACACAATGAATAAATAATACTTCTGTAATTATTATGTGAATAACAAATTAAACTAATTCATATACAACATATTTACAAAAAATGAATGTAAAGGAAAAATTTTAAATACCTACATAAAACATCCATCATGCAATCATAATTGAAAATTCATTCAAGAAACCTAGTTAAGATGATATGAACTCGAATGACTAATTATAAAACTCTAAGCTAGTATGAATAGATTAAATAAAATATAGTGGTTTTTTAAAATAAAATACTTATAGAAACAATAAAAAAATATAATGAAATCAAATAAGACATTAATTTAACTAAAAAAACTATTAAAACATTAGATCTTCTAAATATATAAAAATTTAATCCTTTTTGGAATTTTTATTAACAACATTCTAGATATTCTTGATTTACTTCATCGTGTTTTATAAAATAATATATTCCACTTTGAACACAAGTCCTTGAATCCCATTATCTAGATACATAACGTGAGATTTATGATAATCAAGATATTTTGAGAATTCGCAATATTTCTTCCATACACTTTTATTCATCATGAAAAAAAACTTCATTTTTAAAAACTATTTTATATCTTAAAAAACATATATTATTTCATTAATATAATTACCAAAATTATAACAATTTTTATATTTTTATCAACTATATAATCTATTTGTATGATTTATATAAATAGACTTTTATTCTACCAATGAATGTATAAATTTTTGATTCTTTTTAATATATTTTACATAAATAATATTTAATTTAATGATATTCAAAGTATATTTAATATCTAGGAAATATCAAACATCCTTACCATATTCTTGACCACCCAATCTTATTTTTACAATTTTCAAAAGAACCACTTTTAAAGGGTAGTGGGGGATCCATACAACTGATAATCATATGAAAAAAATTAATTAAAATGACCAATATATAAAATTCAAACTAGAAATACCATGATGAAACACTTCTCCATCAATATCTCACAACTCATCTGCACTAGCAAGACCATCTCCCCACTATTAAACTAGTCTTATCATCTAATTTTATCGAAAATAAATAACATATGAGAAAAAAAAGTAATCCAATAACATAAACATCACGGACAGCCTAGAAGGAACCAACACACAACCATAAAACAATCCCTCGATCCAACTTCATTATGGACACCATGAATTGAACCAACACAAACAAGAAAAAAACACTATTGTAATATTGTTATCATCAAAGACCTTTTCCAAATGTGAGGACATTGTAAAGAACCATCAAATAGAACATCCAATATTAAATAGGACACAACATATCACTGCCGCTTCTCAGAGAAAGAACAACCACAACCAAATATATGTTTGATTGTTGCGACATGCACCCTTCATTAAAGAATCATCCATACATCCTAGACATAAAAATCATTCCTTGAATATAATGGAATACCATAAAAATGAAATGAATAAAGACCCATAAAAAGATAGGAAAATTCATGAAAGGCATACCGATCACAATCTCATGACACTACCAGACGCTATCATGCTAGAACGATGATGGGGTCTCACGTGATGGTTTGGGAAGAAAGGGAAGATAAGAATTACCAATGAGGAAAGAAGGTATGAGAAATCCTGTAACTACCATCCACAAGATCCTTTGAAAAATATGAGTGACAATCTAAGGGGTTCATCACTTTATTGATTTGTTGAAAACATCCTAGTATGTCAATGTTTTTTCATTTCTAAAAGATATGGGGTATCACACGAATGGTCTGAAAATAAGGGCATCGGTGGAAGCCGGATGGGGACCTCAATCCTTACACCAACCATACAGAGAGAATGAAGAAAAAAATAATCATGAATAGAATACATAAAGGATAAAGAGAGCGTACATCAGATGGATATAACTTGAATAAAGAAAAATAAGGTTACATGAGAAGATTACATTCAGGATGATGGAAAAAGTCACATGCTTCCAGAAGAAATCCTAGATAAAGATCCCAAATAGTGAGTGCTCATAGGAGAGAATGGATCCATGTATCCAATCCAATTAAATCAAATGTATCATGTAGCTCTCCATTCATCATATTGATAACATTATTGAAATAATTGATCTTCATCACCATTAATTATTATGTCTCTAGTGGTTTTCTTTAGAGGATTTAGGAACATGTTGATGTAGTGTTGTTCAAATTCCATCGAGATGAGAATATTTTTTTATTACTAAATTTAATTGAATAGGTTTCCTCGCCATCAAAATAATTTTTTTCACCTTCATCTTATTCCCATATTTAGTTTAAACATTGTCAATTATTAACATTGAATAACTATTTTAAGATTATTCCAATTTCTTCTCTAATGAAGGTGTTATTGTTTATAAAGGTGTATATTTGAAAGATTACATTATTCAGGGAACTATTTTTTAAATATTTTCTTTATTATTATGTACTTAAAAATTTTTAGATCTAAATATTGTAGAATTGTCAACAAATACATTAATTCCATTACTGAATACTTCATTTTCTATAAGCATTTTCTATAGACGAACATCAAGTTCTACATATTCCTTTATAGTAATTACTATTTGTAAATATTGATGATTTCTTTTCATATCTCTTATTTATCATCTTGTTTATTCTTCTTACATTCCACTTTTATTGTTTTATGTGTCTCTTCGTTAAGATACAATGAGTCTTGTTTATCCATACCTATGTGGGGGTAGTCTTCATTCATATTTTTTTCTTTTATATACTAACTTCAAATATTTTGATTAATATATTCATAATATTATTTATATGGATGTCATGAGAATTATCCATCTCATTTTTTCATTCATAAAATTTTATTTTCAGGGATTAAAGGTGTTCTTATAGAACAAACTTAGATAAATTATCATAAATTTACCAATAATAAAAATAATGTACCTATTTTATCATCAACACTATTTCATATATAAGAATATCATCCTCATTAATTGGTGGATATATGTTCTTCTATAAGTATCATTATGAATATTATCAATCACCATCATAAAGATTCTTGGGTATGAAATGAATTCAAAAATCAAAACTTTTGAGTAAATGGTATCAATTTAACTAGGAAATAATATTATAAGATTCAGTTTTCTAATATTAAATAATAAAAATAAAATGTAATCCTCTTTATTCATTATATTATTTTTCCTCATTCCTTGTAAGGAAAAAATATTTTCTGCCTTGAAACACTATTACTTCTTTGGGTGGAAGATTTTTTATTTTAAAAAAAAAATTATAACAAAAATTGATTCTTTTTATTATATAGTTACAAAATATATAGAAACAATTACTATCATGTGTGATATATATGTACATTCAACCTCCATATTTAATAAAATAAGTTCCACCATTCATTTCAAGGTCAAATTATTGATTTTTTCAAAAATATTTGAATAAACCCTTTTACTCCATAAAAATAAATACAAGTTTAACTATAATATAAATATATAACAATAGTTTTTATATAGATATTTGTCCCCTTTGGATAAAATAATGGATTTCCAACCATTAAACATGATAAATATCTTAGAAATGGATCAATACTGTAACCCCATATTACATTACAATATTTTCATTTTGGAATAAATTTATTATTTTTTCTAGAATTATTTATAGGAAACATCACCTTAAGATTATGTTATTCCCAACAACGAGTTTTCTTTTGTTACATTCAAAGCCTTTTATTACCGAACACCAACATATTATTAAAATAACAATATTTAATATAATAAGATACATCCAAGGCATTATGTTGGTGGTTATGAACAATATTAACTAACATATAAATATATATTTTTGAATTAATGGGTAAAAAATTGATTATAAATGAATATAAAAACCAACCTAATATAAATGGAATGTTTTTATAAAAAATATTTTTATGATCAAAAAGTCAATTTATAGTAATGAATTAAAAAAAATTCAATTAGAAAGTAATATTAATTTATATAGAAATTTTTTTCTTTAGTTAAATAATTTTTACATTAATCCAATATATTGTATAGGTATAATATAAGAATAAGCATGATGTTATGCTTAAAAATGTATTTTTAATAAAAATGAAATTTTACCACCTTTTAGTTGTGAACTAATATAAAATCCAATTTTTTATACTTTTATATATTTTATTTGAAAAAATAATTTTTTTTATTTTAAATTGTAATAATAATATTTACATTTGTTAAATTCTAGGAATTTTCTGATAAGATCCATGTCTTGATGATTAGTGATATAATATTACATTTTAATTGAAAACAAATTCTCCATATAAATAATTTATATTGTGAAATTATATTTTTCATTGATTTTAAATTATAATTACATTAATTTTTTATCAGTTAATGAATTTTAGGTCATTGGATTAAATTTTCTATTGAATATGTATATAAAAAATTAAAATCTTTTTTACATTTACCATCAAAAACATGTTTTCTCATTCAATCAATGAAAAAAATTAATTTAAGTTACTCCATCATATATGTGATGAATTCTAAAAAATGTATTACGAGGTTGGGTTTGGCTCCGAAAAATGTGGCCTTCCTCGTTGGTAATGGTCGACGAAGGGTGAAGATGTTCGGTGGGTTTTTTATGATTTCAATTGCTCTTTAGTGATAAATATGGCCTTCAGTGGCCTTCCTTGCCGGTGATGGTAGACAAAGGATGATGTCGACCGCTACGTCATAGACGGGGATGTGTTTAGTGGATAAGATAGGTTTCTTTAGTCAGGGTGTGTATCACGAGGCGGTTCGTGGTCCGATGTGGTTGTGCATCTTGAGATGACGAAGACTGAGGATGATGGTCTGGATGTCTTTAGAATTTCAAAATTTTAAAGGGTGGTTTCGTTTGGTGGAATTCTGGATGGCATTGATGGTGGATGATGGTTTTTCCCGTGGACTAGATTAGGTTGGCACGTGGTGTAGATTCTATATTGATGTTGAAATTATATATTTTATTTGTGTTGTGTTTGTCTCTGGATTTTCAAGTTGGTGGGATGTGATAGTTTTAAAGCTCTTTAATGTTTAATCTGGTTGGAACTTTGTAAAGGATCACACTCAGCCTTTAAAAGTGTTATTACAAAATAATAATATCGATTTGAGGTAATGGTAAATCAAGTAGTTATGGGAAAAAATAATATTAGAAATACTATAAAATTATATAAACATTATATATTTTTTTGGGATGAGTTTGTTTAGAAAATATAATAATTTTTTTAAAATTATAACCTATTTATGAATCTTGGATTAGAGTACGATATTTATAATATTATATTAAAAAAGTCAATTTTGTAAAACTATTGTTTTTACCAGGAAGCATTTTTTAATGTGATGTTATATATGGATATATTTGACTATAAATAATATATGAAAATATAAAATGTTTAAATACATAATTGTAATTTAGTTATAATTTTTAATGACAAATTAATTACCAAAAATGTGGACACAATGATTTCATAGTAACTATTTAATTAATGGATTAATCAAATAAATGATACTACAAATATCTAAAAAAATATAATTTGATATTATTAATGCCATATAAAAAACTTTTAAGACTGACTTGAAATATTAGTGAGGATTAAAAAGAGTTATTTTGAATATATCATGTTGTTATGAAATTTTAAAAAAATCATCTTATAAATAGTGTCAAAATTAATAATAATGATATTTTAAAATATATAATATTTAATTAAATGATATAAAATTCGTAAAAAAAATAAATCTACGTAAAAAGATTAAAATAATGTTATATATGTCATAAATGACTAATTTATTGGTTTTTTGGCATTTGATATAAATTTTAATAGGCCTCAATGTGTAACTAACATGATATCATGGAAAGTGTCACTAGTGCAGAAAACGTTTTTTACGTCACCATTTTTTTCGTCAGTTATATATAACCGACGTAAAAATTGCAGCGAGTAGCTTTTTAAGGTCTGTTATTTTAATAACCGACGTTACAAATCGTGCCTGTTCGGTTTTTACGTCGGTTATCCTATAACCGACGTAAAAAACCAATGCGCGTGGGGTTTTTTACGTCGGTTATTTGGAAAACGACGTAAAAAACCAGATGTCTACGGGTTTTTTACGTCGGTTATTTTACAACCGACGTAAACCCCCCCCCCCCCATGCGTTGGTTTTTTACGTCGGTTATTTGATAACCGACGTAAAAATGCATAGATATCGGTTTTTTAAGTCGGTTTCCAAATAACCGACGTAAAAAACCTCCCGTGCATTGGTTTTTTACGTCGGTTATCTTATAACCGATGTAAAAAATGAGATATCTACGCATTTTTTACGTCGGTTATAAAAAAACCGACATAGAAAACCAAAGAACGAGGGGGTTTTTTACGTCAGTTATAAAATAACTGACGTAAAAAACCAATGCACGGGGGGGGGGGGGGGTTATGTCGGTTTTAAAATAACCGACGTAAAAAACCCGTAGATAACTCGTTTTTTACGTCTGTTAAAAAATAAACGACGTAAAAAACCAAAGAGAGAGGGGTTTTTTACGTCGGTTTTAAAATAACCGATGTTATAAATTTAAAAAATAGTTTATAACTTCAGTTATATAACAAACGACGTTATAAAACTTTTAAAGAAATTAAGTCCATGTGGACTGTCATTTACGATATTTTGATTGACAGTCCGCCGGCTCGTCTCTCTCGCGCTGTAAACCCTAATCGGCTCGTCGATCGACCTGCGTTAAACTCATTTTGGATTCATTGTTTATCTTCTTTACTCCTCTCAGATCTATCATCTCAACTCCCAACATTCAAGTAAGCCTTCCACGAATTTATTTCATTCGTTTTTTTTTCACAGATATTCTATAATTATGTTTTGCGATTTTTGTACATTTAATGTAAACAAGATGTAGTGGTTTCCAAGTATGCACCTCATTACAATTTTGATAATATGCTGATGATATAATCTAAGATACATATGATTCATTGATGGAAGTGATACAATTTCACATGGTGTAGGATGATTTATGGGCGGGGTGAGACCATGACATTAGCATTGGGGTGTGAGAGGAAAACTAGTGGAGAAGTGGTATCCGAGAACCTTAATTTTAATATATATATATATATATATAATTTTTTAAATGAAAAGGTTTATTTATATGAATTATTTTTTGAGTGCTCCATAGTGAGTATATGAAACTATTTTTCCATGTTTAGGTGATGATTTAAATTCCATTTTTCATAGGGCTTTAGTGTGCTTCTTTAACATTTTCATGAGATGTTTTAGGGAGGATCTTACTATGTATACATGTTATGCCCACCATACATAAATATAAATTTTTTTTGGTTTTTAAAATCAATTTGTAGTTTTTTATAGATGTTAGTAGCATGGAAGTGTTGTGGAGTAGCGCATTGGGGTGTGAGAGCGAAACTAGTGGAGAAGTGGTATCCAAGAACCTTAATTTTAATATATATATATATATATACAATTTTTTATACGAAAAGGTTTATTTATATGAAATATTTTGTGAGTGATCCATAGTGAGTATATGAAACTATTTTTCCTTGTTTAGGTGATGATTTAGATTACTTTTTTCATAGGTCTTTAGTGTGCTTCCTCAACATTTTCATGAGATGTTTTAGGGAGGATCTTACTATGTATACATGTTATACCCACCATACATAAATATAAATAATTTTTTTTGTTTTTAAAAGAAATTTGTAGTTATTTATAGATGTTAGTAGCATGGAAGTGTTGTGGAGTAGCTTTCATGAGTATATAGAGTTTATTGTTTCTTCCTAGTTTTACTTTTAGTACTAATAATCTTCTTTTTGGTTTATGTACAACAATACTTGTATGAATTCATGCATAATTATCTAAATTTATTCATTTCGAACTGACAAGGGTTACTTTTGGTGGGAGAAGATCCTAAATTATATGGTATGAATTCATTCTATCATAACCATAAATAAAATATAGTTGTATTTTATTTATCATAGATATCAACTTATACTCTTCTTTTTCATCACAAACCCTTTGAGAATAAAAAACCAAACTAAGGGATTTTGTATCCACATTTCATTTTTTTATAGAATATAGGACATCAAAATCAAATGATTGAAAATATTCCTCCCAAAAACACTTCCATTGATTTTTATAATTGTGTGAAAATATTTACCAAATGGATTTAGGGTCTACAGAAACCATTAATAACATGTTAAATAGGTAGTTTATATGATATATTAAAACATAAAAACCGCAATAAATATTAAAATATGTAGGCGTCATGGTTTTCTTTGATTCAATGAAATTTAAAACTGTTATATCTAACTATATTTTGGTTAAAAATAATATTCATGCATGTTTTTTTTAAATACCTATAGATTTGTTTTATATTTTAAATTGTTTTACATTCAAATTATGATTTTTTTCATTTAAACATATATTTATCTTATCTTAAAAATATATATTTTTTGTTGATATTATTTTTAGGTAATAATGAGTCGAAGTTGGATTACGCCACATCGAATGAGCAATGAATTTGAGGAAGGTATTGATGCCTTTTTGGAATTTGCAAAACGAAATGTTCCAAGTAGTGACATTTTTTTCTATCCATGCCTGAAATGTTTGAATATGAAAAAGTTGAAAAGTAGAGAGGTAAAAGATCATCTGATTTGTCATGGTTTTAATCTGAGTTATAGCCCTTGGATTTGGCATGGTGAAACTGGATGAAATGTCACTGATGATGATGATTCGCAAGATGGTAACTCCGATGGAATTGAAGAAATGATTCGCGATATTGTAGCAGAACAAATTGAGATAGAACCGACAATTGCGCGTCTATATGGTGATGCTGAAAACCCATTATATCCTGGTTGTACAGATTTTACGATTTTGTCGGCGGTGTTAAGATTGATTAACCTGAAGGCAATTCATGGATGGAGTGACAAAAGTTTTACAGAGCTGCTAGAATTGATGAAAGACATTCTTCCAAAAGATAACGATCTTCCAAATTCACATTACAAAGCCAAGAAAATATTATGCCTGATGGGATTGGGATACAAGAAAATACATGCATGTCTGAATGACTTCATTATATATAGGAAGGAATGTGAATTTCTGTCAGAGTGTCCTAAATGTGGGACATCACGGTATAAGGTGAAATAAAAATCACAGGCTGATGTAGAGATTACAAATCTCCCTTCAAAGGTATTTTGGTATCTTCCTATAATTAATCATTTCAAACGTTTATTTGCTAATTCACGTGATGCAAAAGGGTTAAGATGGCATGCTGAAGAGTGGGTATGTGATGGAAAAATACGCCATCCAGCTGATTGTCCACAATGGAAGAAAATTGATGCACAGTATTCTACATTTGGAAATGAAATTAGAAATCTCAGACTAGGGTTGTGCACAGATGGAATGAATCCATACCAAACACTCAGTAGCACACATAGTTCATGGCCTGTTTTATTGGTAATTTACAACCTCTCTCCTGAAGTTTGTATGAAGAGCAAATATGTCATGTTGAGTACAATGATCTCTGGTCCAAAGCATCCTGGTAATGATATTGATGTTTACTTGTCACCGTTGATTGATGATTTGAAACTGTTATGGGCTGATGGTATTAGGGTGTATGATTCTTATAAAATGGAATATTTTCAACTGCATGAAGTGCTTCTATTCACTATAAATGACTTCCCAGCATATGTAATTTTGTTTGGATA
Organism: Viscum album; assembly: GCA_963277665.1. Classification (NCBI taxonomy): domain Eukaryota; kingdom Viridiplantae; phylum Streptophyta; class Magnoliopsida; order Santalales; family Viscaceae; genus Viscum; species Viscum album. The sequence continues at coordinate 234,570 of CAUJRU010000468.1, forward strand.
CAGTCTTAAAGGGAAAAAAGAATGTCTAATTTGCGAACAACATACATCATATTGTCAATTGCATCATGGGAGGAAAACAGTGTACATGGGTCATTGAAAGTTTTTGCCTATGGAACACCCTTATAGAAGACTAAAAAAGGCATTCAATGGATCACAAGAACTTTATACTGGTCCAAAACCTTTATCCCCTGATCTGTATTTTGAGAGGGTGAAAAACCTTGACGTGACATAGGAAAAGACACAGAAATCTGGTAATGATAGACATATTTGGAAGAAGAGGTCAATTTTTTTTGAGCTACCAAATTGGAGGTATCATGAAGTTAAACATAATATTGATGTCATGCACGTGGAGAACAACATCTATGATTCTTTGATTGGACCATTGTTAGATATTAAAGGAAAGACTAAAGATGGGTTGAATGCAAGATTAGACTTACTATCAATGGGAATAAGTTTGGAGTTAGCTCCCACTCCTAAAGGAAGATGAACATTTCATCCCCCGGCTTGTCATACATTATCAAAGAGGGAGAAAATTATCTTCTGTCAGTGTCTTCATGATACCAAAGTGCTTCAAGGTTATTCTTGTAATGTAAAAATTTTTGTCTCATTGAAGGACTTGAAGTTGATAGGTATGAAATCACATGATTATCACGTCATGATGCAACAAATTCTATCAGTTGCATTGTGTGGAATATTGTCCATTCGTGTCAGAAAGACTATAATGAAGTTGTGTTATTTTTTCAATTCAATTTGTAACAAGGCGATTGATGTGAATGCTTTGAACATTTTGGAAAAGGATGAAATTTTTATACTTTTTTAATTGGAAATGTATTTTCCTCCAACTTATTTTGATATAATGGTGCATTTAATGATTCATCTGGTTCGAGAAATAAAGCTTTGTGGACCTGTATATCTTCGTTGGATGTATCCTTTTGAAAGCTATATGAAAATATTAAAGGGTATGTTAAAAATTTATGTCGACCTGAAGCCTCCATTATTGAAAAGTATATTTCTGAAGAGGTAGCAGAGATTTGTACGAGCTACTTGGCTGCAGCGCAACACATAGGTTTTCCTCCATCTCGCCATGAACGAGTTAATAATGAGGGAAAGGGGATTCATGGCTTGAAAGTAAAATCATTGTCATCTGAACAGATGAAGAAGTTAGAATCATACATCTTGAATAATATAGCTCATGCTCAACCGTATATCACATTGCATATTAATGAGTTGAAACAATGTCATCCAAAGAAGAAAGAAATGTGGATTTTGAATGAGCACAACAAAACTTTTTTGTTCATGGATTAAAAAGACTTTTCTTGGTAGATAAAATGTATCAGAGACATTAAAATGGATAGTGGGTGGTCCATGTTTAAATGTTATAACATGGTCCGGTTATGACATTAATGGCTATACATTTCATACAAAAGCTCAGGACAACAGAAGTGCAGTTCAGAATAGTGGTGTATTGGTTTTTGCAGAAGCAATGCATTTTTCGAGTGCTAAGGAAAAATACCCAATTTCTACATCAAGTGCATATTATGGAGTGATTGAAGACATATGGGAGGTCGATTACTTTAAAATTAAAGTTCCCGTTTTTAACTGTAAATGGTTTAATGGTAAAAACAGTTTCAGACACGATGAATTTGGAATGACACTTGTTAATCTGAATAGATTAGAAGACACAGCTGATTCTTTTATAATGGCAACACATGAAAAACAAATTTTCTATGTAGTAGATCAATCAGATATGTAGTGGGCTGTTGTTTTACAAGGGAAAAAATAATATGTTGGTGTGGATGAACTTGATGAATATGCTGATTTATGTGTGATCCCTGCTTCCATGGAAATATTAACAGAACATAATGATGATCATGTTGAAGACATAGTTTGTGCCATAAGGAACGATCACGACGAAGGAATTTGGGAAAACAATCCATTTGTACATTCCTAAAATTACAGGTAACATATGTTTATTTCTTGTTTATATTTATTTTTTCCATAAATATTAGATATTGTGAGTTTTTTATTTATTAAAACATGTTTTAAAATAAAATAAGTATATGTTTTTGTTTTTGTTTGTTTTAAGTTTGTTTAGTTTACTTTATCATGTTTATAACCATTACATGAATTTTAAAATGCTTATTTTTGTTCACTGACAATTACTTTACCATGTTTATATTGTTTACCAGGTTTACCATTTTTACCATTTTTACCATCTTGACCATCTTGACCATCTTCGCCATCTTTACCATTGTTTAACAAGCTTACCATATTACCAATGTTTACTATTATGTAACATAGTACACTTTTCTATTTTCTGATTACAGTAGTATTAAAATATTTGAATTTTTATATTTGTGAACTGACATTTGTTTTTTTGATTTGAAGGATAATGATAGATCATTCAGATGATCAACCACATGATTCTGGAGAGGAGCATATTGCTGGTCATACCTCTGGGGATGAACATTCACATGATCTTATTACGAAAAAGAGTTCAATGGTTAGTAAACGTGGGTGCACACGTTTACCAAAATAATCACTTGCCCGTACGCAGGATCAGATGATAGTCATTGAGTTTGATGATGATGATATTACTAGAGTTCAGAATGCCAATGATTTTAAGAGTTTTGTTGCAACTCAGGCTAAGACCAAAGTAAGCATTCTGTATGATGATTGGAGAGGTGTGAATAAAGCGATTATCTCTTAGTTATGGGAGACGATTTTGGTAAGATCTTTTGTCATTGTTTGACCATTCTTTTAATGTTTCTAGTATATATAATATGTTTAACCTCTTCTTTATCAGATGACATTTGATATTCCTGACACTGGAGGAGTCAGGAAGAAATGATTATCGTTGGCTTCCAGGAGATGGAGGGATTTCAAATCAACCCTCTCATATGATTTCATTTATAGTCATTGGAGTCATGACAATCCATGTCGTATATATCCTTTTATAGATGAAGACACATGGAGACAGTTTTTTGAAAGTAGATTAAAAGAGTCATTTCTGGTAAGGTCAATGTAAACTTTTACAAACATTCTTATATAAATGATTTTATTAATGTTTTTTAATGATTTATTATTCTTAAATTACATAAAACAAGGAATGCTCATCAGGAGATCCAATCTAAAAATGTATACCCTCATAGTTTATCTCGGGGAGGGTATACATTATTGGAAGAAAAAATGATGGCGGAAAAATTTCAACAACTAAGAGCTGAGTCTTCAAGCTCTGGAGAGGTGGCCCCTCCATCCCCTCCATCTAGAAATGAAAAATGGAAGAGAGCTCGGAAGGGAAAAAAGGCCAATATCTTTTGGAAGAATCGAGAATCGTAGGTGAGAGGATTGTAAGATATCAATTTAATTTATTTAAGTTAACTTTTTTCTTCATATAAGTTTCAATCACTACGGAAATGTTCAATTAATTAATACAGGACTCTCTTGAGGAGCAGAGTTCAGAGGGGACATTTACAGCTACTGGGAGGGAAGATATTTTATTTGCAGCATTGGGAAGGCCCGAACATCCTGGTCGTGTAAGAGGATATTCGGTAGGTGTATCGGTAAGAAAAGTGTTTCCACGTTCTTCAACTTCTATCATTGAGGGGGTTTATAAAAAAAATAAAGTCCTTGGAGGCTGAAGTTCAAAATATTAATGCGACGATGGAGGACAAGATTAGAGAGTCGGTGCAGTCTATGTTTGTAGAAATACAAAGACAATTTCAGATCACAGCTCCCACTCCTCCACCTCCCCCTGAAGTACACATTATTTTTCCTCCACCTCCGCCAGTAGCTCCCACTCCCCCACCTCAGCCTGCAGACCCCATTTTTTATCCTACGCCTCCGCCACAGCTTCCTACATATTGCGAGTTGTATGTTGATGATTCTCAACATTATATAGTAGCATACGGGTTGGTATATTGTATAGGAGATACAGTTCATCATCAACAATTAGAGGTAGAGAATCAGAGGGTCACTGTACATGATATTATAGATAGATCAGCTACGGTACCAATACCAACAGATGAGGTGGTGACAGTTGGACAGAGTATCGTCCATTTTTTAGTTTGGCCATCCGGACTTCTTCGACTCATTACCATAGAGGTATGAATGTTATATCTTTTATTTTATTTTTTTATTAAAGTTGTTTTATCATTTGAAAACTACTATATTTTTCAATTTTTTTCACAGGAATACATCAAAGGTAAAGAAATACTATATAGACAACAACAAAGACAACAGGCTATGACATCATATACAGATTCCAGTAGTCTTGACAGATTGTCAAGATATTCACATTTGTTGTTGGGTTTTTATGAGTTTCTAATAGAATTCCATGTTTGTGGACGTGAAATAAGTGTGGGGATTACAAAAACTGATATCATGGAGATTTTTACTGGAGATAATTTGGGCATCAATGTGGTGAAATTTTTTTCCATGTAAGTCTTAACACCTTTTCCCTGCGATATATTTATTAAAAATGTATACTTATGTATGTTTTGTATTAGGTTCTTTATAAAATTTTTGAGAGGAATGAGCTGAAAGAAGTATATGGATTCATGGACCCGCAATTTATTTTCCCTGAAGCATGTGCATTGAATGAGGAACAAAGAATGGTTTATATTGCTGAATGATTTGAAAATAATATAATCACACAATGTTGGATAATGCCTTTTTGTGAGAGGTATGAAACACATTTCTCCCAAAGAGTTAATTATCTTTTAACTTAAAAAACCACTAACATTAAATTTCCTTTTATCAGTGATCATTGGATGATAGGGATTTTATGCCCAAGGGAGAAAGCTCTTTATTGGATATGCTCTCTTCATGGTGATGTGCGGGAAAGTTTTAAGAATTATTGGAAAAGTAAGTTTCAATTTCTCAAACATTGCCATAATATTTCAATTCGATTTATTCATTATACACGTTAACTATCTTCTTTTTCATTTGTAACTTTTTGATGACCCTCAACCCTATACTGATGAAGACATCAAACATGTACAAGTGGAGTGGTCAAATTATTTTACAGGTTTGATTGAATTATAGTTGTTTGTAATGTAAAATGTAATTTTGAATATTGTCGTTTTAATTGTGTATTTGGTAGTTGTTTAGATTGGATTTAGATTTTTCTGAAGTTGACAGAGTAAGTTTTGAATGTTATATAAGTGAATGTTTAATTTTTCTCTACTTCTTGTTTTGGTCTACTTTTGATGGTTTTTCTGGTATGGATTTGGGTCTGTGGGGGAGGGGTTCCAAGGGTGTGGGGATGTGTTCAGTGGGGTTGGGGGTGTCCAGCAGTCTGGGAGGGATGTCCGGTGGGGTGGGGGGACAGTCCTGGGGGGTGGCAGGGATGTCTAGGGGTGTGGGAAGGCGGTCCAGGGGTGTGGGAGTGATGTCCAGGGGTGGGGGGGTTGTCCAGGGGTGTTTGGGGCTGTCCAGGGGTGTGGTGGGGGATGTCAAGTGGGGTGAGGGGGTGAGGGGGTGTTGTTCAGGCGGGTGGGGGTTGTCGAGGGGTGTTTGGGGGTGTCCAGGGGTCAGGGGGTAGTCCAAGAGTGTTGTGGGGGCTCCAATGGGGTGGGGAAGGGTTGTCCAAGGGGTATAAATGAGGGTGGGAGCTCCAATGGGGTGGGGGAGGGTTGTCCAGGGGGTATACATGAGGGTGAGGGCTCCAACGGGGTGGGGGAGGGCTGTCCATGGGGTATAAATGAGGGTGGGGGCTGTCTAGGGGGTAAGTTTTATATGTTATCAATGTACATGCATAATTTTGATCTACTTCTGTTTTTGTGGTACAATTTCTTGATTTGTTTTCTGGTTGATTCTGGTGGAGAGAAGATGACTGCATTCTGTTTAAAAAAATGGGTTTATCACATCAGTTATTAAATAACTGACGTTATAAAATGCCTGGAAAATAGTTTATCATGTCGGTTATTTAATAACCGACGTGATAAAAGTCCTGGAGAAAGGTTTATCATGTCGGTTATTTAATAACCGACGTGATAAAAGTCCAGGAGAATGGCTTATCACATCAGTTATTTAATAACCGACATGATAAAAGGCCTGGTCAATGGTTTATCACATCGGTTATTGAATAACAGACGTGATAAAAGGCCTGGACAATGGTTGATCACGTCGGTTATTGAATAACCAATGTGACAAAAGTCGTGGTCAATGGTTTATCACGTCGGTTATTGAATAACAGATGTGATAAAAGGCCTGGACAATGGTTTATCACGTCAGTTATTCAATAACCGACATGATAAACCGGCCTGGACAATGGATTATCACGGCGGTTATATAATAACCGACGTGATAAACCCCCCTCACCCCGGTTTTTCATGTCAGCTGTTTAGTAACCGACGTGATAAACCATTTTCTAGGCCTTTTATCACGTCGGTTGTTAAATAACTGACATGACAAACCCTTCCCATTTTCTTTATCACGTCGGATATTTTAGAAACGACGTGATAAACATCGTGATTTTATGTTTTTTACGTCGGTTTTTAAATAACCAGCGTCAAAAACCATATTTATAACGTCACACGTATTAACGTCAGCTAGAAACCGACGTAATAAATGAAAAATAACTGACGTAAAAAACGTTTTCTACACTAGTGTGTTGAAAGGGTGAAATAAGGGTTAAAATAGAAAGATAAGAAATAAAAAATAAAAAAACATGACCTATTTTAATTGGATGAAATAATATCAAGAAATAATTATCCTAATTTTAAAATAAGTCATTTTTGTGTTTTTCTGGAAGATTAATTTATATTATTTCAATATTTTGATGGTTTTCAAAGGTGCCTCTCACCTCAATTATAAAACGGTAACTCCCCTCTCTCTTCTTGAAACCACTTTGATTCATCTAGATCTAATATTTCCTTCCCATTTATCCTAAAAACATCGATATACAATATAGATGTTATTTTCACCCAAAAAGACCATCCCTAGTTCCAATAAAATGATATCAAAAGGAAGTTCGCCGAGGAAGAGGTAATCCTTTTTACTAACTCATCCAAGTACATTCATTTTTCTACTTACTCTATATGTTTTCATTCCATTATAATGTATTACAACCAGTATTATATATATTTTGAGATGTTTTTCTATGTAACAACCAAATTACACTTTTATCAATCCTATGAAAAACCAAATCACCACTCGTGTGTATGTACAACTAACCATCTCTATGATGTGGTTTAATTTGTTTGATCATCGGATTCTCTGTATGGGTATACTGATGAATTTAATGGATATAAATAATAAATATGTATTTATATTGATTCTTTATAAATAATATACATTAAAATTACTTACCCTTTCACAATTTAGCGAATGACACTATCTCTAGTTCATTCAAACGGCCTACCATATCCATGACACAATGAGATTCATTATCCATGATTCACAAAAAATAAATTTATAAAATGTATAAAATGTGTAAATATATTGTCATTAAATTTAATCTAACTCCATTAACTATTGAAATATATATCCTATTCATAATAAATAGGACTCACATGATAAAATATTAATTGGAAAATAAAGAAAAAAACACCCGAAACTAGGGTAAAATCAAATATTATTAAAAAATAAAATAATAAGATCAAGTATGATATTATACATATGGATATGGTTCTCTTAAATTTTGTTAACATTTTTTAAACTATTATCCATGAGCCTAAAACACATTTGATTAAAAGAACCTTAAGGCATGTGACTTCATATCAATCTCCATTTAGTTAGGAATAATTTGATATTATACACCCACCATCTATTATAAGGTGCATATAAAGCCCCATTAATTTATCATTCAATTAATTAATTTTTTATCATGGTATAGGAATTTAATTTTTTTCCTCTATTGGGCTTATGATTTAAATATTGAATGTTTTATGAGACACCAAGAATATTTAAAGATTTAATTACACATTTTTCTCAGTGTATATTTTTTCAAAAAATGTTTCAAATTATTTTAATATTATTCAATAGTAGGTTAAAGAAAATTTTAATAACTTTTCACTTTTTAAAATTTCACTAAAATGTTTATTTTTTCTATTTCTAAAAAAGTTTTTTTAGCCTTTTTTGATAAAAAAAATATAGAAGGAATGTTTGTTTAACATATACACCACGAATAACAGTGTCCACCATCATGATGCCTTAATATTTTGATTCTTACTTTATGTGTTTTAATTTGTCTTCCCATTGAAAAGTTTTTCTTTTTAAATTGTACGGACATTTAATGAAAAAATTCAATGTTAAAAATGGGTGATTCTTTCACGTAATTTTTTATTATTTTATTAGAGTATTTTCATCTATATTAACATAATTTTTTGATTATTATGATAATTTTATGTTGATCACTTAAGAAATAAATTTAAAATTTTCATTGAATGGTTTATCCATCATTTTTCAATTGGATGTTCTATACTGACAGCATTAATAATTTATGGAATATTTATTCACATTTAATATACTAATTTTTAATTCAAATTTTTAGGTTGATTATGTTAAATCCTTTTCATATTATAAATGAATTGGGCTTTGTATGTGATGTGGGGGCATGTTATATCTCCTCAATGCATTGGTTGGTCAAATGAGACAAATTACATTTGTATTAGAATATTTCATAACTATTTATTTATGGTGTCTTTGATGTTGCATTGATGGCGTGTTTATGATACCTAACATTATATATTCTCTCATTATGAGATTAGTTATTGATATTCCATGTGATTATTCTATTAGTATAATATCGATGTGATTATTAATATGTATTATGTGATATTCATTTATTTATTCCATATTATTATCATTATAATGTTTATATGGACTATGTTTCTATTATATACCTTTCTTTAATATCTATCATTATTGTTTATAATATATTTTTTGTACACTTACCCTCACTGAGAAAATAAGATCACACCTTTCTTTTTTTTCTTTTTTCCAAGATTCCCTGATGTGTATTGTGAATAATATTAACATTTACTATATGAGATTACTTTAATTATTAAATGATTTTATATGTTATACATTATGTATTAAAATGTAATGAATTATTTATATATGTCATCTTGCTTCTGAAATAGCTAACTCGGTCAGTCTATTCGGATATTATTCTATGTAATCATGAAAATATAATAATGTAATGCACCTGATCTAGGTTTCTAAGGTGCAGGAAATACAATTTGTATGAATGAGTGTTTTGGAGAAACCATGGAAACTATATTTTTGAAAATTATATTTGGAAATGTAAACCTATGATAGATGTTGAGGATAAGTATAGAATAACCTTCTCTGTTTTTTTACGATTGATATTTTGTGGGAGTTCATAGAAATCCATCCCTTTCTAGATACTACAATTTGGCATGGTTTAGAAACAAATGTACCTTGGGGTAATGTGTATGAAAATGATTCTTGGTCTGGAAGGAACGTAACATGGTACAAGACAACAGGCCTTACTAAGCACCTTTTTGACACGTCAAGTGGATGCAATTATGATATTTTAAATTTTCTTTACAATCCATTATAAAAGAGTTAAAAGTAAAAATGTATCCAATGAATCCAATGTTAATGATTCTATGATTTATGATGTATAAATTAATTTTATATATCTCTCTGGTTTTGTAATGAAACATGATAATGTATAATCTAGTCTATGTTATCATTTAGAAATGGTACCTATCCAGTGGAATGTGATCCTCACCAATGTGGGTGACCGAAATAGTAACAAGGATCATATCTTTTTTGGTCAGATGAAAATCCTTCTAATGAAATTATTCTTCCAATAATTGTAATCATTTGAGGACATAGTATAATGTGATAATGATACAAAGAAATAAATATATAAGAATTGTTTCTTCGGAAGGAAACATGAGAGTAATATGAAAGTTTGGAAAAAAATAAGCATAATGATAAGAAGGGAAATTTGTATTTTCCCACATGTAATTATTTTCTAAATAATCCCACGTGTTCTTGATTAAATGGAATGGGAGATTCCTACATGTGTAGAAAGAAAGGATATAGTTCATTTGATTGAATGGAGATGAAAAATGTTCCCAGTGTACAATTCATTGACTGTAAGGAGGCAAGACACTATAAAAATTAATGTCTTGAGTTTCAATTGAATATACCAAAAAAAGTGTCTAGTGGATCATGTACAATCATTTCCAATACCATTTAAGAAGAGGAATTATTAATATTTCTATGTCTATTTTCAATAATTATGTTATTTGAGTATTTTATCTGTAAGGTAATGGTAATGAGAATTAAGGAATAAATGAGGATTATACTATGCTAATTTTTCGTTAACGACTTCTGATCATATGTTGTATGGTACCATGAAAAGTGATTTGGTAGAAAGTTATTTTTTTGGAAAACATATGGGTATGTGAATAATAACCCTTAATATGATCATAAAACTGAGATAATGATGTTTGAGTAAAGAGATGACTTATTTGGATAATGTAAATTGGATAATACCAACTGTCATTGAATTAATTAATTATTGGTTGAAAAAAATTTATTCCATTGTTAATGTAGTTTACAACACCTTTTGAAAAATGTAATATATCCCATAACAAGTGTTCTAATTATGTGTTATGTAATAATGAATGTTTTCAACAAGTTTTTATCGTAATTCAAATTATCACCTTATTTCAACAGATTACATGACGAAGGTATTCCCATGTTAGGAATGTGACAATTTAGATCTTCTTCATGTTGATTAAAGGATAATAATAAGTTCATTTTATAAATTTTGGGACGATCCTTGTAATGTGTAGGATCATGATATTTTTTAATGGTTAACCATTTCAGAAATGTTTTAAGATGAACTTTGGATTTTGTATTAGAGGTTAATGAATTACTTCACCATATGATGTAACTTGTTCTAAAATATGTTCTATAAATATTTCAAAATGATATTAATGATAAATATTGTGTTTATAGAAACATATATTTACTTATATCCATAGAGTGTTAAAGAATTTATAAACACCATGAAAAGGCTTTTGAAACAAAAGAATTGTCTTATTTTCATAATTTATTTATATTAATTACATATATTCAAGCCTCTATTTTATGGTCATGTAGTTATCAACTTACTCATAAATTTTTCCTATATCACTCTCCCTAAAAACCTAATGGTAAGATTTCTCATTCCTATCTAGGTCTTCAGAGATATTATATTATTATAAAGCCTTCTTTTTTGGCGAAATTCACCCTTTATTTTTCCTCTTATTAGGAAGATTTTTTATTAACCCTATTTATGATGTGGGTTTTTCAATAACATTTAATTATCAAATATCATCTCCAAGACTAACAAGAGTATGTTTAAATTGAAAAGATTCAATTTAATTATGGTGAGAATAACGTAACAGCCCAGGACAATACAATATTTTCAATTTTCATTAAATTAATTTATATTTTCTAGATATATTTATACACTACACCATGTTAATATTACGGTGTACACAACAATCAGTTAGACTACGTTACATGCAGTGTCATGTTTTACAGAACAAAAACACATTATTAATATATTATTCTTTAATATAATATATTATAACATAACCATTATGTTGGTGGTTATGAATATTATTACCTAACATATACAAATATATGATTTATTTAATTGGTTAAAAATTAATTATAAATTAATATATGAACAAACTGAATATAATATGAATGTTTTTATAAAAACTATTATATTTCTCAAATATTTTATCATAGTAAATTTAATTAATTTCATTTAGGGAGTGATAATAATGTATTATATATATATATAATATTATATTAATTAAAATATTAAATTCACCCAGTACATTTTATATGTAAAAGAAAAGAATAAATCTAGTTTTACACGAAAAAATTTTATTTGTTAAAAAGGATGTTTTACCTTCATTTAATGGAGAAAATATTTTAAATCGAAATTTTGAAAAACTTATATATTATATGTAAAAAATGAACTTCATATTTAAATATAAATATAAAAATTTAATTTGGTTACATTTTTTTCATATTTTTTGGTAAATTTGATGTCTTGATGAACAGTGGTAAAATAATGCATTCTAATTTAAAACTGATTTTTCATATATATAATTTATAGTGATAAATTTTATTATTAAATTTTTTTATAAAGTATAATTATATTAATTTTATATAATTTAATAATATTTAGTTCATTAGAATGAATTTTATATTGAATATGAATATAAAAACATTATAATATTTTGTACGTTTTCATTTTAAATACATGTTTTCTCATTAAAATAGTGGGATTAATTTTAAATTAATCACTACCAATTATATAATTTTCATAAATGGATTAAATATTTGGAATCCAATGTTAAAAATTATTTATAAATTTTTATTTAATTTTTGGGTATATGAATTGTATATTTAAAAATATTTTAATAACCACAGTTAAGGTTAAATCATGTAAATATGGGTAAAAATAATATTATAATTACTATAAAATTATCATAAAATATTTCCTAATTTAATTAGATTATTTTTTTTCAACCACATGAATCCTTAGGATGATATTATAACCTTTTGTTTCAACATGAATGTCTAGGGCATTTATATTATTATATTCAAGGAAAATTCAATTTGTTCAAACTTTTTTAAAAATTGAAATATTTTCAGTAAGAGACTATATAGGGGATAATATATAATATAAATTATATATGGAAATCTAAATTTTTCTTTATAAAACATGGTAGTTTATTTATAAATTTTATTGTTAAAATAATTACCCTTAATGGTGACAGAATAAATATGCAGTAATTGTTTTATTAATTGAAGAATGAAATAAATGGTATTAAAATTATTAAAATAAATTTAAATTAATAAAATTATTATCATAAAAAAATTTATATATTAATTATACATATTATTTTTCTATTAAAATAGATAGATTGAATATATCAGGTTTTAATTTTATTTTTCAGAAGCCATGTAATGAATAGTGTCAAAATTAACACTAATGAAAATTTACATTTAATAATATTTTATTAAATGATATAAAATCCATAAAAAACTAAATTTCAGCTAAATAATTTGGATGATGTTAAATATTTCATCCATTATTCATTCATTTATATTTTAGTATTTTATTTTAAATATTTTAACTCTCAACATGTAACCTATATAATATCATGTTAGAGTTAAAATAGCGAAATAAAGGTTAAAATAAAAAATTAATTAATAAAAAACAATAAAAATTTTGTAATTTTAGTTTTATGAATAAATTGAGACCCATAATTATCATAACTTAGTCATATATAATTTTTTTTCCCATTTTTAATTGAAAATAAATTAAAATTAATTAGTTTTTTTATTGTCGGTAATGGTGTGCTCACCTCAATTATAAAAGGGAAAACACTCCCTTAATTTTTTTACACCAATTTGTGCCATATATCTCAAAAAATTCCTTAAAATTTATCATAAAATCATACTTATCCCATTTCTAGAGTTTTTTGTCACCCAAAAATACCAACCCCACATGCATTCATAATATATCAAAATGACATCTGCCAAAGAAGTGGTAATCGTTTTTACTAACTAATCCACATTTGATTCTTCTTATAATTTTTCTTTATGTGTTTCTACACTATAATTTAATAACTACCTTATCATATATATACTGATATGTTATTATGTTTATGGTATAACCATATTCCACCTTTTATGCATCCAATGAAATACAAAAGTTTAGTGCACTTCTACATAAAACTTATCATCTCCACACGGTGATGTAATTTATTTCATCACAAAATAATTTTTATGGGTGTATTTATTAATATAATAGTTATAAATAATTTATATAGAAATATTTATATTCTTTTAAAAAATATACTTTCCAATTTCATACCATTTCACCACTTACAAAATTATACTGTCAGTCGTGCGTACGAACGACATACTGTCTACACGATACGTTGATATTCATTTTCCACATTAATCATCCAAGAATTATTAGAAAATTTATATAATTTATAAATATAACATCAATTAGAATAATAAAAATCATTAAATTAAGGAAATATTTTTTCTATGCAATGGAAATAGGACGGACATGACCAAATATTCATAGGTAAATGTAGTAGTTTAAACTAAAAACTTCATTAATAATGAAATATTTTTATAAAAACAATATAATATGTTCATATATGAAATCATAAATATATATATATAGTAATGGTATATGTTAATAATATGATTGAACCCATTATTCATGATTATCAAACACATTAGACTAAAAGAAGCGTATAGTAAGATACTTTGTCTCTATCTCCTATCATTGATGCATAGTTTGATGTTATGCACTGAAATAAATTTATGAGGTTTATATAAAAATCATTTATCATATAATTCCATTAACTTATCTATTTCCATGATATTTAAAGTTTTTTTAAAATTTTATTCTCTAAATTGGATTATGATTTAAATTTCCAAATTCGTATGGGACACCGTGAATGATTCATGATTTAATTGTAATTTTTTTTTCAATTTCCATGTTTTCATAATATGTTTTGAAAAAAATAATTTTTCATCGTAACTGATTAATGTTATTTTTAAACACTTTTTAATTATTAGAAAACGTTTAAATTCTATTTTTTATTTGATAAAATATTTTAAATTGAGGATTTTATAACAAAAATACAAAATGAATGTTTTATTAAATTATACTGCATGTGAAACATTTTCTACCATCGTGAAGACTTAATGATTTCAAACTTATATTACATGTTTAAAAATTATTTTCAAGGAAAATATTTTCTTTTAAAAATTCCATTTCCTTTTAATGGGATGTTTTCAGAGTAAAAAATGTGCATTTTTCTCAAGAAATTTTGAATAATTTTACTATATAATTTTCATCTAAGTCAATATCCTCTATTAAATATTATGATTATTGTTTTTATATCTTATGATATCATTTACCATGTTTTATTAAATTTTTTATTGTTCATTTTAATAATTGATATGCAATTTGGATAACATTCATGGTTTATGGATAACTTATTCTCATTTTATATGATTTTTTTTCAATATGATTGTATATGTTTTACCCTTTTCATATAATGAATGTATTGGATCAAGTAAGTGATGAGTGGGGACCCTTATAGCCCCTCGATGCATCGGTAGGCTCCATGAGACAAACTAGTTTAGTTATTGGATCTTGTATTACCTGTTTATGTACTGTGTATTGGTTGAAGCCGTGATGGTATATTTATGATTATTGGCTTTATGAATTCCCTAATTATGAGATTAGTTATTGATATTCAAAGTTAATATTCAATTATTATATTATCCATGTTATTCTTAATATTTAATTATATTATTTTCATTTATTATTTCTATATTATGCAAATTATTTTGTTCAAAACATTTTTTTTCATTTACTAACCATGCCTTAATGATTATGCTTATTATTTATAATATACTCTGATGTATTCTTACACTTACTGAGCATCTAACGCCACCCACTTATAATTTTGTATTTATCATAGGATTCCAAAATGTGTTTAATTACTGATATGAATGGTTCATCATGGAGAATAATGGAATTCTAAAATAAAATTATATGTTATACATTATTTTACAAAATGTAATATAGGGTTCATGTATGTAATGTGGCTCCCAACACTGCTAAACTGGTTTTTCATTTAGGATTTGATTCCTTTTAATCATGATAATGTAATAAAGTATTCAACCATATATGGACTTCATGGGTTGGGGTGTTACACAATCATTTCAAACCAATACCCATAGAGTATTATTCAATTAATAATTCAAATTTGAAGAATATTTCAAGTATAAGAAATATAAAACTAACTATTTTTTATGAACCACGAGGGGAAAAAGAATAAATATTATGATAAAAAAGATTAATTGGATGTCGAGTGATGAGATCCATTAAAAATTTCAATATGTTGAATATAATCTTCCACTTAAATCCCTTTAAATGTGATTAGGTGAAGATATATTTACTCCAATAAGACCAAATTTTTAGATTAAATCTCCTAAAGTTTATGAGATGTAATAAATTTATTTTATTATTTCTTTAAATTTTTAGAATTTTGAAGATGAAATTATCAATAACATTCTTAAAAAAAAATTCATTCAAAATTATAAAAATGACATCATTTCTTCCAAAAAAATTAAAAATATACCTTTCTAAAAAAAATTCTTCAAATTATGTTTCATTATAAAAATTACTTCCTAATTTCTAAAAGATAAATTACATAACATTTTTTAAAATACATCAACAATGTTACTGGTAAGAAAATTATTTGTCCTCTATCTTTGTTATGATTTTTCCATTTTAAGGATATCGTTTGAAAAATAAATGGTGTCCAATATCAATGATACTTTATCATGATATATGTGTTCAGTTCTTATAAATATTAAGAGAAATATTAGTGTCACAAATAATTTTTTCATTTGTGAAACACCTATCAAAATCACAAAGTTTGTGACTAAATAACAATACTAGGATAGACCAACTTTTAGTAGTTACAAGAGACTATTATGATGAACAAATTCTATTAATATCTGTAGGAGATAAAATATGACACAAATATTTCTCATTTCAGAATTTATTTTAGATTTTTATAGACTTATATCTTATACTCACTGCACTTAACTTTACTGAGGGCTATATCATGGTCATTTGTAGAAAATTGTGCACTAAATTTTTTGTTTCTGATAATGCTAAACACGATACAATGTAAATGGTTAAAGATAATATGTGATTATATTTACGAAATACAATAACATCCGAATAATGAAAAAGGTCACTAGTTATCTAAATGATTAAGATAATTAAACCATATATATGATGATAATTTAGGGATACCCAATGTCCATTACATTCAAAATATATACATATACAAATCATAAATGAATGGTTTAATTCCTAAATTTTTCAAAAAATTTCTCATGAAATTATCCATGTTAAGATCAAACTAGAATAATAGGATGATATAGAAATACAAAAATAATGTAGGATATATTCTAGTGTTTTTTCTTGATGAAGATAGATTCATATTATTTGGTCCTCTAATATGCTTTAAACTCATTCTATAATTTGGGGAGTTAACTGATTAAGAACCTAACATATCATTATGTAGTCACCCAAGAAGATCAAATAAGATTATAGATCATAAAGAGAAAATCAAATTAGAAAAAAATAAGAATGATATTCTAATTGAAAATCATGATTAAATATCTCATAAAAATTGATCGTTGAATTTTATATTCTTAAGAGGATTTTGTGACCATGTCTCATTTCAATATGGACATTAGATAACATTTCCATGTATTATGTCATAGGTCTTCCTGGGTACTCTAATGGAAAAAAATGAAATATTGTTACGACATATAAAGTAAAAATTTAACCATTATTAACTAATTTTTAAATTTATTTATAACTAAATTTACATTCCAAGCTATGTATAAATGAAATATGAGGTTTTATGGATTAAATTTTTTAACTAAATGTGATTTATATCTAGGGTTCATTTCGGAATTCAAGAGAGGTATTCATGAGGTATCAAATATAATTAATAACAAATATCATTATCAAATTTAAGGTCTTTATAATGAGACCATTTCAAATTTCAATTGTATTCTGGTATCATGTCAATGAAATAAAAATTTAATTGTGGAAATATCCCCCACTTATAAATTACAAATATTTTAAAAACATCCAATTCAGTATTCTAATGAATTATTGTGAGGATATTTATGGAAGAATATTTAAAACAGCAAAATATAGGGAATGGTTGGAATGCGAAAAAAAATTAGGAGTAGCTATTTCCTACAATTTTATAGAGTGGACACATATTTATAACAATTTATTATTTTATAAAAAATTTTGTAGAAGAAAAATGTGGATTGATTTCATTGAAATTTGGTTTCTTATGTTAGAGGAATTGTATTCATTCAAATGTATCATTAAAATAAGATCATTATTTTCATGGAGAAAGTATTGATAATACAAAGATAAGATAATCCCTTTAGGATAATATAAAATGGTTAATAATAACTGCCTAACATGAAGTATTCAGTCAAATAAAATTAGTAAGATTTGTAAATTTCTCTATTCCACTATCCTTTCATTTGTTTTTATATGATGTTTGAATTGATAAAATTATATTTAATTATCTCAATACCCTAATAGTTATAGTTTTAATTGATAAAGTATAAAAATGGTGAATATATTTTTACCTATATTTTTTGTAACTCCCCAACCCTAGTTACCTAGAGTTGGTGCATTATTACATAACAATGGCATGATCACAAGGAACTCATATCTTGAAAGGCCGATCAGTTTAGTGTTATTGGAAACCAGATTCATACATATGTTCAACATTACAACATGAAGCAAAATACAACACAAATATATTAAATTATAAACATCCAAGCCTTATAGATTATTCCTGCAAGTCACTCATAACTAACTTCTTCATATCCTGGAAAAATGAAACATAAGAAAGGGGTGAGCTTAAACGCTCAGTAAGGGTAAGCAATATAGTGAAAGATAACACAAATATTAGAATGGTGAATAATTGAAACCCCATGCCTTTACTAATAATAAACATGAATACTTTTATGGTAGGAATATGATCTGATTAAATAATGACATAATAAAACATAATCATGGGTATTCTTCTAGACGAATGACCACATGAACCATAAATATTATTTTCATAATGAGGGAATGTATAATGTTAGCCATTCTGAAACATTTTGTCAAGGCCTCGACCCAGATGTCTAAAAATGATTAAGGCCTCGGCCAAAACCATATATCAAAATTGGGACAGGGTCTCAGCCAATTCCACATTTAGTGGTCTCATGAGACCTACCGATGCATCGAGTAGCTATAACAGGATCCACCCATCACTTACTTTGTCCAATACATTCCTCATATGAAAAGGTTTAAACATATCATAAACATCCATATTAAAACTAGCATACGAAATTTCAATACGTTAACCATAAACCATTAATGGTATAAAAATAGCACATCCATAGTCAAACCTACCATAAAACCTTCAATACAATATGGATGTTTTATATCATAATAAATCAACATAAAATAAACTTAAAATCCATCAATGTATGTTGACATATATGAAATCAAAACCCTTTTATCTTATTTATAACCCTATATTAAAAATGTTTTAGTTATTAAACATTGATTTTATCTCTTTTAACTTTTCTTTGAATTAAATAATAATAAATGTCCTAATCTAATCCAAATGGACCAAAGAGGTTAATCTTTTATTACTAAGGTTGTTTTTGGTCAAATTATACTTATCCAATAGAATTAGGACATGTGTTATGGTAATAATAATATCATTTTTACCCTTAATTACCATATTTACTTTTAACCATGGTAAATAAAAGTAAAAAGTTACTATTCACCAAAAATTATTATTATCTTATTAAAGCACATTTTACTCCTTCATATTAACTATGTCTTTCAGATTTTTGAAATTCAATTCATTGAAGCTGTAAAATTATGTTTTATGTGAATTTTCAAATTCTCCTAGGAGGTGGGCAAAAGACAGTGAAAAGTTCAATAAAATTTTTATATATCTAATATTATTATAAAATGACTCCAATGAATTAAATTGAACATATATAGGTACTATGTATCTATTTTGACCTAAAATAAATTTAAATAAAATAAATAATTATTTAAATAAAAATTCAGTTTTAAACTATAACTCAGTGTTTTTCACTATTCATCAAAAATTGAAAGTTTTCAGAAAAATACCAAAAATTACACCTAAGCTAATTTCGATATTCTGAATCCAAAAATGAAGTCCATTTTTGAAAGATAAAATTTATAAAATTTTCAAAAAATGGTTATTAATGTTCATAACGGCTAGTTTTATTGGTTGTGGTTTGTGTGAGAACTTGAAGTTCCATAAAATACACACTATTGTATTATTCAAAGAGAAGTCTATCGTGGTTGTTTGGGGTGTTACATTCTACCCTCCTTCAAATAAATTCATCCTCTAAACTTCTAGAATACTACCGCATGAAAAGACTCGGGTTGTTCTTTATCAAAAGTTCCTCGAGTTCCCACGTTGCCTCTTCCATCTTATGGTTTCTCCATTGAACTTTTACTAGATGAGTCATCCAGTTTCTCAGCACTTTCTCTCTTGTAACAAGAACCTTGACAGGCTCTTTGCAATAAGATAGATCGGGTTACAGTTCTAAATCCTCATAGGTGAGTACACGCATTGGTTCAGGCATGTATTTTCTCAATAGTGATATGTGGAACACATCGTTAACTTTGGACAGATTTGGCGGCATTACCAAATGATATAGTATATCCCCAATTCATTCTAGAAGTTCGAAAGTTCTGATGAACCATGGGCTCAATTTTCAATTCCTACCGAAACTTATAACACCCTTCCATGGAGATAACTTCAAAAAACATGATCTCCTACCTGAAATTCTAAATCCTTCCTTCGGTTATCAGCATAGCTAATCTGCCTACTTTGAGCTGCTTTGATGTTTTTTTGGATTAACTTCACCTTTTCAAATGTTTCCTCCACCAGTTATGGCCCTATGAGTTTTCTTTCACCAACATCATCCCAATAGGTTAGTGTGCGACATCTCTTTCTATATAACGCTTCAAATGGTGCCATCAGAATACTTGAATGGAAGTTATTGTTATAGTAAAATTCTACCCGAGTTAAATATTGATCATGCATACCCTAAAAGTCAAGTGATCAAGATATCAACATTTTATTTAAGGTCTGAATAGTATGTTCTAATTGTCCATCAGTTTGGGTGAGGTAGGAAGTGCTCAAATGAAGTTCAGTATCCACGGATTTTTTAAGACTTTTCCAGAGTCTTGATGTAAAACATGGATCATGATCAGAATCATTCGATAGTGGTACTCCATGAAGTCTACCAAAATCATTAATATATAGTCTGGCCAATCGTTCAAGTGGTAAATCTTCTCTTATAGCATGAAAATGTGCTAACTTGGTAAGATGATCAACAACGACCCAAATTGCATCGTTCCTTCTAGGAGTCTTTGGTAGTTCCATAACAAAGTCCATCGTAATATTTTCTCATTTCCACTCAGGTGTGGGAAGAGGTTTCATAACTCCTCCAAGCTGTTTCCTTCCAAATATCTATTATTGACAAATCATACATCTTGAAAAAAAATCAGAAATCTCCCTCTTCATGTTGTCCCACAAAAAATGTTCCCTAAAATATCTATAAATTTTGGTGCACCCAGACTATATAGAGAAATTGGAACTATGAGCATCATCCAAAAATTCCCTTTTTAGATCAGGTATATCGGGAACACAAATTGTCTTCCCAAACATCAGAATTCCATCTTCATACACAAAGTCACTCAATCTCCCATCATTCATTACTTCAATCTTCATTTGAAACTCTTTATCACCGTTTTGATAACTCTTTATCCTTTTTAGTAAAGCTGGTTCGGCAATCATTTGAAAAATAAATGATGTTTCACCTTTTATGGTTATTCCCATATCAATCTTTACTAGATCCATGTGTATAGGATCCTTTTAAACACTCATCTTGTTAAAAACTCCATGATCCTTTGTACTCAAAGCATCTTCCACCATATTTTCCTTCCCTGGGTGGTAGTGTATAGTGTAATCATAATCCTTGAGTAGTTAAAGCCATCGCCTTTGCCTCAAATTGAGTTCTTTCTGTGAGAAAATATACTTCAAACTCTTATGATCAGTATATATCTCACATTTTTCACCATATAGATATTGTCTCCATATCTTCAAAGAAACGATTATAGTTTCTAACATAAGATCATGAGTAGGATAGTTCTTCTCATGAATTTTTAGCTGTCGTGATGCATTGAGAATAACCTTATCATTCATCATGAGGACACAACCAGGTCCTTTAATTGAAGCATCACTATAAATAACAAACCCATCATTCCCCAATGGTAGAGTCAATATAGGATCATTGTCTAATATTTTCTGTTAGTTCTTCAAATAATTCTTCACACTCTTTTTTCCAAAAAAAATTATCCTCTTTACAAGTGATCTTGGATAATGGGTTAGCCAACGGGGAAAAATTCTGGATGAAACATCGATAATAACATGATAAACCAATAAAACTTTGTACCTCAATTGTACTCGTTGGTGCTGTCCATTCATGGAATGCTCATTTCTTAAAAGGATCAACATAGATTCCATCCTTAGAGACAATATGCCCAAGAAAAGAAATGTCCTGAAGCTAGAATTCACATTTGTTAAACTTCCCATATAATTTATGTCTTCTAAGAGACTTCATGATAATGCTCATGTGATTTTCATGATCATCATAGCTTTTGAAGTATACCAAGATATCATCAATAAATACCACATCAAATTCATCAAGATATTCCTTGAAAACTCTATTCATTAGATCCAATAAAACAGAGGGAGCATTATTCAGCCCAAAAGGCATTACTGTAAACTCGTAATGCTCGTACCTGGTTCGATATGCTGTCTTTGGAATGTCGTCCTTCTTTATGCACAAATTTTGGTATCCATATCGATGTTCAATCTTTGAAAAGTATTTAGATCTATGAATTTGGTCGAATGAATCATCAATACGAGTAAGGGGATACTTGTTCTTTATCATTATATCATTGATCTCCCTGTAGTCCATGCACAACCTCATCGATCCATCTTTCTTATTATAAAAAAATTACAGGGGCTCCCCATGGAGAAACAATAGGATGAATAAATACCTTTACTAAATTCCTCTATTTGTTTATTTAATTCCACTAATTCCACAGTGGCCATTCTATAAGGGGTCTTCGATATGGGGCTTGAACCAAGAATTAAATCAATGGAAAACTCAATTTCTCGTTCTGGAGGATGTCTAGGTAATTCTTCTGGAAATACATCAACATATTCGTTCACAATAGGTACATCCTCTATTTGAACATTCCATTCCCAACCCACAGTTATTTCATTCTCTTACTCCCCAATAATTGAATTTAGTTAAGCTACTGCGGGTGGTTCTAGATAAGAATCTGGTGGTGATTATTTTTCTCTAAAGATAAGTTGTTCTTTATCATCGTCATAAAAAATAGTAACCTCCTTCATCTTACAATAAATTTATTCATCATGGTCCAAAATCCAATACATACTGAGGATTATATAAAATTCAATCATGGGTATTACAATGAGAGGAGCATATAAAGAACATTTATATGATATAATGGGGACTGAATCACAAAACTTTATTACGATGATACTTCCCTTAGGAGTTGTGACTAACAAATACCTTGTTAAATCAAATTGGAAATATCTAATTTTCATAGAAAACCGAGAAGATATGAAACAATGTGATGATTTAGAATAAAATAAAGCATTTCCTAAAATTGAGGAAACCATTAAATTACCTGCCACCACATCTTTCGGGGCTTCAACCTCAACAGTAGTGATCACATAAGCTTTTACTTTATCCCTTGTCCTTTTCTGAGGTATGTTTCCCACACTCTTAGGACATTCATTTTCATAATGTCCCATCTCCCTGCAATTGTAGCATTGAACATTGGTAGTGTCTTTCTTTCCCTTACAATCACCAACTAGATGGTCTTTCTGTCCACATTTGTAGCATACCCCTTTTAATTTTGGACAGGCACCAGGGTTATTCCTTCCACAATTATCCCATCGAGGAAATTCAATTCTTCCCATCTTCCCTATTTCCTTATTTCCTTTCCCAGAGTGTTCAGTAGATCTCTTCTTCTTATGCTTTTATTTAAAGTCATAATACTTAGAGAATTCCATTTCTGTCTTGATATCACACGAGACAATATCTTCGTATGATGAGAAGGATTTTGATACTAATGCTCAACGGAGAAATGGATTTAACCCATCAAAGAATCGATCAATATTACTTATTATGTTACATATATAATCATTATCGTGCCTCACTATCCTTGTAAAGTTAGCCTCATACTTTGCGACATTCTCATCCTCCTTTTTCCTCAAACTCAAAAATTTCCTTTCCATATCTGCTCGATGGCCACGAGGAATTTATTTTTCTAAGAAAATATCTTTAAACTCCCTCCATTATATATTTTATACTTCATCATCTTCCTTTGTGTTTTGAATCAATGAACACCATTGATCAGAATCTTCAGTGAGGTGGTAAACTACTATGATAACTTTTTCCCTTTCACTACTCCCCAAGGCGTTGAATATTTTCTCTAAGGAATTTATCCATTGATCATCTACTAATGGATTTGTACTACCATTGAATGTTTGTGGTTGTTGACTAATGAATATATCTAACATTGATCTTCTATGCTGTGGATCAGGGTGCTCCACACGGGTAAGGTTATTATTCATAACCTGAGTGATTTGTCCCAGTATGATGATAAGCTAATCAGCACCAGTTGTATCACCAGCCCCACTATATTTATCTTGAACAGGAGGGAAATATCTAAATGGGGAGTTTTCATTGATAAAACTTCCATTCCATGCACTGGGTGCCATTTCTAACTATAATGCCTCAACCCTAGTTACCTAGAGTTAGTGCATTATTACATAACATTGGCATGATCACAAGGAAATCATGTCTCGAAAGACCAATCAGTTTTGTATTATTGGAAACAATATTCACACATAATTTCAACTTTACAAATTGAAGAGAAATACAACATGAATATATTTAATAAGAAACATCCAAGCCTCCTAGATTATGTCCTAAAGTTACTCATAACTAACTTCTTCATATCCGGGGAAAATGAAACCTAAGAAAGCGGTGAGCTCAAACGCTCAGTAAGGGTGAGCAAGACAGTAGAAGATAACATAAATATTAAGCATCGGGAATAATTGAAACAACATTCTTTTACCAATAATAAACATGAATACTTTTATTGTAGGAATATGAGTTGAGTAAATAATACCAAAATAAAACATAATCATGGGTATTCTGCTAGAAGAATAACCACATGAACCATCAATATTATTTTCATAATGAGGGTAAATTTAATGCCGGACATTCTGAAACAATTTGTCAAGGCCTTGACCAAGACATCTAAAAATGATGAAGGCCTTGGACAAAAACATATATCAAAATTTGGAAAGGGCCTTGGACAATTCTACATAAAGTTGTCTCATGAGACCTACCGATACATCGAGGAGATATAGTAGGCTCCACCCGTCACATACTAATTCCAATACATTCCTCATATGAAAAGGTTTAAACAAATCATAAACAATTGTATTAAAACTAGCATACGAAATTTCAATACATTAACCATAATCCATGAGTGGTATAAAAATAGCACATCATCAGTAAAACCTATCACAAAACCTTTAATACAATATAAAAGTTTTTTAACATAATAAATCAACTTTAAATAAACTTAAAATCCATAAAAGGATGTTGACATAGATGAAATCAAAACCCTTTTTAGAGAAACATCTCTATCTATATTAAGATAATTTAAGTGTGACATAATTATAATAAAAAAATTTATTTTGAAGATATTCTTATAAGCTTGTAAGGGAAGCTTTGATGATGTTATAATGGCAGAAAATATCCACACATGCTGTATAAGTTAAAATAAACATTCTTACCTTAAATTTCCTGAAAAGGTCATAAAGTAATTTATTTGGAAAACGATAGAAATATTTCATTTAAGACACATAAGGGTATAAATGACTTTAACCCATTGTCTTGTAAATTTAAAAATGTTTTGAAATAAATTTTTATGAAATATGGACGTGGATGATAAAGAGGTTTGAGTAGATAATTACATATAAACAACCTCGGATAATGAAGAGATTGTATAATAAAATATTACCTTGTACTTTTACTTGTTCTATGGTAGGTTAACCTCCTGTACAATACAGATATCATTTTTATTAAATTATACAATAATTATATACATTAATATTATGTCATATATGATCTTTTAATATTTCTTTCTTAATAATATCTTAGTATTATCGTCATTTTGGGTGTTAATAGATTCATTTTACTTTATATTGTTTGTTATGTGAGTCATATTTCTTATGGATGGGATGTATCTCATTTATATACAGAATTATATCAACTCTTTAAACATTAATTTTTATCATCAAATGAAAATTAGTCATGAATGGATACGATGGGGAATGAATCTCATTGCGTTTGTGGAGACGGTACTCCGTACGTACGCGCGAGCGTCAATATCAATATTTTGATATTAAAATAATATATAATTGGATGGTATATCATATATAAAGAATGGTTATCATGATATATTTATTATTTACATGAATTACACATCATTATTATACCAATCCAAATAATAATGTATTGAATAACAATTACACCACGACGTGGAGACGGTAATCCATACGTAGGCACGTATGGTGACATTTCATTCATAGGGTGGATAAAATGATGAATATGGCTATACCATATTTATAATAACATCACAATATATCAAAGATACTGGAATTATTATTTTAGAATGGAAATATCAAAGAAAGAAGAAGTGGAATACGAAATGAACTTGAAAGGGTATGGTGAAATTATTACCTCTTCTTCAGGTTCTTCCTTTTGATTTGATCAAAAGGGACCCCTAAATTGGATTTATGACTAAATTAAGGCCTCTAGGATGTATTGATGGAAGTTAAGAAGATATATGTGCAGTTTTGGCCGATCCAAATGGCTTTGAAAGTGTGAATTATAGAGAAGGGGGAGTGCCCTTTTTTTATAGGGGTGAGGGGCACATTAGGAAAAGCTAAAAATATTATTTTATAATAAAATAATATTCAGTTTCTAAAGGCACAAAAATGTATTTTGTAAAGGATAATGTGGGGATGGGTGGAAGGCCACTCAACCAATAGGTTTTAGATAGGTCTGGGTCACAATATTAACTTTATCTTTTAGATTTATCTCTTAGTTAAATGGTTGGACATTTACCATGTCTCTTTGTATTTTTATATTATATGGTTAATAAAATTACTTTATACTCCCAACGAACCCCAAGAGGTTAATTATTGATACACCTATCATTATATAATTTCTTTGGATGATCCTTAGATTTTTAGGAATATAATATCAATTAATAATATAAAATTGGTTTTAAAGACTCTTTTATGTCAATTTTGACACTATTTGGTATTTTGTTTTTTCTAAATTTATAACAACAATACTACTGCGAAACAAATTCATATAACCAACCCTAATATGTAATATTAACCTATAAAATTATTTTAATTCATAAAATGTTTGAAATTACATTTATTTGGATATTTATAATATCAATTATTTTAATATTTCATTAATTAGGTAATTACTGCATCCCCATTGTGTCATAAATAAATTAAATTATTTAATGTTTAAAAATAATAAATAAAATACAATTATTTAGGAAATATATTTATCTTTATAATGAATATTTATAATCGCATTTATCTTATGAATAACCCTATATTAAAAATGGTTTTGTTATTAAACATTGATTTTATCTTTATTAACTCCTCTTTGAATTAAATAATAATAAATGTCTTAATCTAATCAAAGTGGACTATAGTGGTTAATATTTAATTCCGATGTTTTTTTTGGTCGAATTATTCTTATCCAGTAGAATTAGGACATGTTTTAGGGTAATAATAATATCTTTTTTACCCTTAATTGCCCTATCTACTTTTAACCATGGTAAATAAAAGTAAAAAGTTACTATTCACCAAAAAATATTTTTATTTTATTGAACCACATTTTACTCCTTAATATTTACTATGTCTCTTGGTGTTTTGAAAATCTTTTCAAAAAAGCAGTAAAATTAAGTTTTATGTGAATTTTCAAATTCTTTTAGGAAGTGGGTAAAAGATGGTAAAAAGTTCAATAAATTTTTTATATGTCTAAAATTATTATAAACTGACTCCAATGAATTAAATTCACCTTATATAGGTATTATGCATCTATTTTGTCCTAAAATAAATTTAAATAAAATAAATAACTATTTAAATAAGAATTCTGTTTTAAACTATAACTCTGTGTTTTCACTATTCATCAAAAAATTGAATTTTTTCCGGAAAACACCAAAAATTAACCCTAAGCTAATTATTATATTACAAATAAAAAAATAAAGTCCATTTTGAAAGATAAAATTTATAAAATTTCAAAAAGTGGGTATTAATATTCATAACAGCTAGTTTGATTGGTTGTGGTGTGTGTTATAACTCGAAGTTGCGTACAATACACTCTATTGTGTTATTCAAAGAGAAGTGTATTGTGGAATCTTGGGGTGTTATATTCTTAACCACTTGTTATGGTTAAATATATTACATGTGACTTGACTAGTTGCAATATAGATGTTTTTTACCTCTTAGTGGATGTGATGAGTTTTTCTGTTTGTTTTGTAACCTCATGTATAATATGATGCTAATATTTAATGAACTAACTATAATAAAAATTTAAAAATGTTAGATATAGATTGTGATGTTTATTTAAATTATTAAATTGATAAATAAAAATAATAATTAAACAAGGTGGAGGATATGTTATCATCCTTTGGAATATAATAAGAAGATTCAATCCTAATTTATCTTTAATAAAATAAAGAAGGATAAAATTTTATTTTTATAGAACATATAAATAATATAGATGAAAAGTAAAATATGTTTGTGGATGTTGAAAAAATTCTAATTTTTTTCTAAAAATGATAAATACCTAAATAGGGATCCTATTTTAGTTAATTATATCAATTTTCATATTGATCAACTTTTTTACTATAAGGCACCGATAGATATTAATACAAATTAATCGAAAAAACTCATATATATGAAAATTTTATTCTAAAAAGTCTACCAAACTATGTTTTTTCTCACCCAACGCCATTGGAACCCATATTTTATTAGTAATAGAGATAAGAGTAACCCCAAATTCCCACCTTATATAGGTCATGGGATATCAATTTTCACAAACGTAATAAAATACACATATGGGAGGCATTTTCCACATAACCTCAATAAAATAATATAAAATCCCCCATAATACCCTAATATATAATTATAACACAACCGATAATACAACAATGCATACGAATATTTTAAAATAATTAATGTTTCACAAATAAAAAAATATGAAACACCTTTGGTATAGATATCATAATCACCAATGGGAACTAAAATTTATATAAATCTTATATTGTCACACCCATCCATGAAAACCATCCCAAAAATATATGTAAATAAAGTTTATAAAAAATTGGGGTTTTTCATGTATACTTAATAGGATGCTCGATAAAATATAAAATAAAAGTGTGTAAGAAATGAAATAAATACATTATGAATGATATGAAAAGGAATTCATCACCCACATGAGTTTAAATTCCACCCCACCTCACAATGGATCAATCACAAAATATTTAGAATAATTATTGTAAAATAATATTTAGAGAATATATGATCATGGTACACTATAACACCTTTCCACTGAACAATTATCCCTTCGGTGCCAAAACATTATATCCCTAGACTATTATCCCTTCAATATCAATATTTCCACATAAAGCATAGCCAAATAATATCCACAACTGTATACTAGAACTCGACAACCACAACACATGAAAAAAATATCAAGATTTAAAATATTTATAACATTACCTCACATCACTTACTCTTGATTTTATTTTACATAATCAGGAATGAAAACTATATGTTTACATGACCATTCAGGAATGTACCCATGATGAATCAAAAGTAAAGACACTATATTTGTAAAAAATTTAGGCCATCGAACATATAACAAAATATCATGGAATCACAACCAATATCGCAGCCTTAGGATTTTATAGCCTATTTTAGATCTTAAATATTTCTTGGTAAATGAAGAGTAGTTAAGAATATATGTTCTTAAAGACCTGTATGTTTGAGAAAACACTCCTAATCCAAAGCCTTATATAAGGATCTGTATATTTACCCAACTCAGGTGTTGGAATGTTTGAATTAAAAAAAATATATAAAATAATCCAGAGAAGACTAACAGGGGTTATATTCTAAAATAAAATAAATTAATTACAATAACATAAAAATATTTCATTATCCCGCATATCTCACAAAAATAACAATTCTAATTATTAATCTCAATTAAACCAACCCAATGTGTAACACCAATAGTTTTAATTACATTATAGGTCCTCCAGGGAAAATTATGTAATTTTCATGGTTTTTTAGGTTCAGTGTTCTTTGGAAGGTTTCATTGAGTGTATAGGTTTTTCTTTTTTTTTTGTGCACCATGGGTAACAACACATAGTGGTTAAGGGAATGGTGTTTTGAGAGGTCTAGTTCGGTCGCTGGCCTCGTGTGCCACTTTTTCCATTGACCTTAGTGTGTGTTGTGTGTTGTGTGTGGTTTTCCATTTTTCCAACAACTAAATTTTGGATTTCTAAATTGTTCGCACAAATGTTTTAAAATATAATGCATCTTCTTCTTTCAAATACTAAACTTTTTTTAAATAAAGAAGGGCAATGTACTGTTACTTGTCTGATAAAAAAAGTGTGTGTGTGGAAACCCATATTTTGTATAATTTTGTTCAAACCTAGAATTAGAAAATTTTATTGTTTGAAGGTAGTGCATTGGGTAAAGTATTTTGGGCACACCTACTGAGTTTTAATACTCACGCCTATAGTGTTTTCCTGTTTTTAGTTTTTTTGTAGGTTTTACTTTAGCTCTCTCGCTGTGGGCGATAGTTGGTTGTGGACTGGCGAGCGACTCTCAGAGTCGTGAGGAGTTTTGGTCGAGGTTAGGTTAGTTTTTTGTTGTTGGTTATTCCTCCTTTTTGGTGTCATTTATTTTCCTTGGGTTATTCTAATTCTTTTGCTTCTTTACTTGTCTTTCATTTATGGGGAAAATCGTTCCATATTGTGTAGTTTTGATGCACGACACTAATTTCCAACCCATGGGGATCGGGAACGCCCATCGGGCCCTGTCACCGGTCAGCTCGGGTGAGCGATTCAGGGTTGACACAGGTTGGTTCATGACTAAGTGGTATCATAGGAGGTTCTTGTTATTTGGGGTGTTTGGTAGATGGAGATTAGGATTTTCAGGTTTTGAGAGGTAGGTACGGGAAGGATGTCATGAACCCTCACCCATTCCGAACCTCTAGTTTCTAGGGGTAGTCTGGGGATTTCTTCCTTGTCTTGTTCTGGTTTGTTTTATATTTATGGACAACAATGGTGGAAAGCTGATGTTACATCATGATTTCACATTGAGTTATGACACATGTGGAGTCTGAGTACATGGTTTAAGTTCCCCCAAGTTGTTGATTCTTACTTGGGGCATGGCCCACTACCATGTTGCTAGGATAAGCATAACTACTAGTCCTTTAGTCTGGTAGTTTGGTGCATGTCAAGTGTCATCTTGGTTCTGACTGGCGTAAATGCAATTTTGAAAATGAAAAATGGGTTTTGAAATGGGAATTATTTCTTTTAAATGCCATTAAATTTGTGAAATGGGTTTTAAAACTGAAATCCCTTGGTCAAAATAAATCGGTGTTTTCTTAGAACTGGTAGAGATATGGTTTGGGTGCAACCTGGGGTACTCTTTATGAAAGTTTTCACATGTGAGTTAATGAATGGGAAGTGTGTTTTGGTGCAAATGGATGAAAGTGGATGAAGACATGTGTAATGGTTCATGGAATTACTACGGTGTGAAATTGGATGTAGAGGCTTGACCGTGTTTTTCTAAAGTGATTTTAAAAAGGGAAATGATTTTTGAAAATTGAATTTGGTTTGAAAAGTGGGTTTGCGTATTTGGAAAGGGGCCTTGAAGGAAGGTGGTTCTGAGATCAAAAATGGAATGGGAATTTTGGAAGATGAATTTTTGAGTTGTGTTTGTATTTGCTTGTTTATTTTGAGAGGGTTGTTTTCTATGAAGGCGTATTATTTGATGTTGCTTCGGCTTGATATCAGTTTTGGATCTATAATTTATATGTTGTTCAGAAAATGTCTCCCAAAAAGGTCATCAAGGATTCTAATGAGTCATACCCATTTTTTCGTCCTTCTTGGACATTGTCTGTACTTAACAATGATTGAGGTCTGTTAAAAGTAGTTATCAGGTTTGAAGAGGTCTAGTGTGCTTTTAGGATGTTTGGAACTCCAGTTTGATTGAGTTTGAGTTGTCCTGGGATTATTTGATTGTTCAACTTTGGACGAATGAGAGTCGATCAACCCTACCATTAATGAAAGTTGGGATGACGTTTGATGTCTTTAAATCCATCTTTACTGAATGGTTTATACCTGAAGAAGTGAAGATAAAGAAAAAGGGATGAGCTTGTGCATATTCAACCAGGACAACGGACAGTGAAGAGTTATGTTGACCATTTTACGGACCTTTTTTCCTTTTCTCCAGGGATAGCGTCGTAGGATTTGATGAAGACTTCTATCTTCATTAGGGGTCTTTGTCTAGAGATCAAGGAGTGGGTCCTCCCTTCATGGGACCATTGTTTTGAGAGGTTGGTGGATGATGCGTTTTTAGCGAAGTTGGTATCTGGAGCGTAGATGGTTGGAAATATAGCATGTTCAGTTTCTTGCAGTGGTTCCCCATATGGTGAGTAGGGCATGCCAGAGGAACCCATTTCTAAAGAGTCATCTCCAGTGGTTCTGGTTTCCAGTTCGTCGGACCGTTTAGTGGTGTGCCACTAGTGTGGCCGGTTCGGGCACGTGAAGCCATCATGCCACATCCCCCTGAAGACGTGTCATCGTTGTGGATGTCTGTGTGATCTAGAAAAGTTCTACAGGAAGAATTTCTTGAAGAAGATGTTGTGACTGAAGGATTCTGCTTCCTGACCGCGAGGAAGGAGATGCTTCATCCATCAGAAACCCAACTACAGTTCTTGGGGTGAAGCTCTCATGTAGTCAGGAGTTGTTTGGGGTGTGAAGCCTTAGTTTGGGTTTTGTGTTCTATGTTGGCAGTGGAACATTTAAATACTTTATGTTCTTGTTGTTCTTTTTTTAATGTTTTGGAGTCATTTTAATTTCATGGTTTTATCGTGAAGTTATAATGGACATGTTACATTGTAATCCAAACTGTTTTGTTTGTCTGATCATGGTTTTCTGAATCGTGTTCTTTTCCTAAAAGTGTGTTTGGCCCTTTCTTGGATGGACATTGGTTTAGCTGTGTTCATTTGGAGATGTAAGTTCCTAATAAATATCTAATGATTATGGTTGTACTCAGGTTCACTAGTTGGGGTATGTTCCGCTCGATGGTTTTCCCTTAGTGTTGGGAGTTTTTGGTCTGGGTGAAGAATTCCAGGTTTTAGAGGAGGTGTTTTTTGCTTGTGCTATAGAACATATTTTAGATCGGTTGGGAGTTCTAGCATCCCCTCCACTTCCTAGGGTGCTATAGATGGGTGTTAAATTTCCATATTATTTGAGCTCTTGTGGTTTGGAGAACACTCTCATGTTCTCAGGTTCTCTCGTACCGTAGTTTACCTTGGTTTCATTCAGTCATGGGTCCTTGTTCGGTCTGTTGTTCGACTGGGTGACTTTCTGGGGGTAGAAAGTGTCTGTGGTGGGGAGAATTTCCACACACCAACTTTTTTATTAATTTTTATTTTAGAATAACTTGGCTCCAGGTCTTCATTCTAAGGTCCAAGCTTGGCCCCGAATTAAATTTTTTTCATTTAATATCTTTTACTGGGTTTTGGACCCGTGCGTGGTCACCGTACGGTGGGCAGTAGCTACACAGTCAGCCCAGGTACCGCGCAATAGTCTAAAGTTTAAAATTAATAAAATTTTATTCAAATAAAAAACTATTTTAATATTTAAATTGTAATAATAATAATTCTATTTTGTAGATAATAATATCCTTATTATTAAGAATGTATAGTAATATATTTTTTATTTAGAAATTTTATGTTATTATAATTGTTAATAAATTGTTATTAATAATTTTATTATTATTATTATTATTATTGTATTATTATTATTATTAAATTTATTATTATGTCATATTTTTATTAAGTTTTTTATTATTATTATTATTATTCTTTATATTATTATTATTATTATTATCTTTGGTTTTATTGTCATTATTATTATTGTAAAAATATTATCACTATAAAAAGAAAAAAACTATGATATCCTAGATACCCGGCGGTGCACCCCCCCCCCCTCTTTTCCTTTTCCACACAGCTGCCCACACCCCTCATTCCCCATCCTAGACTATGTGCATCATGTCTCCCCCGTACACCTTCTTTTCAGCCTCTCCCATGCACAGTGACAACACCCTACCCCCCCCCCCGCTCGATCTGTTTTGCGGCACGCCCAGCCGCTGCCACCCCTGCTCGCCCCTGTCCTCCCCTAGCCCAGCCGAAACACTCCCGCTCCGTCCATGCCTCAGCTCCCTGGTGTCGGCCTCGACCCCCTCACCGTACCATCCCCCCCCCCCCGCTTCTACTCTCCTTTCACAAGTCGCACCACCCCAGGCCTCCGACCTCAATGCTCCTCCCCTTGAACCCCAGCCAGCCTCCAGCATGCGCCCGAGAGTAGCACCCCAACCCCCTTGCCTTGTGTACATGCTTCCTTGAACCCAACTCTCCCCTCCACCAGCTCTGGCCACCCTCGCCCGGCCGCTCCGGCAGCAGCCGGAAGACCCTGCCTCCCTTTCCCTCTACCTTTGGCATATCGACCAGCTCCAGCATCACCGTAGTGCCCCCAGGAACCCGCTTCCCTTCCTGACATGCCACCCTCTCTTCATCCGTCTGATTTCTTTCTAGCACATCCATTCACCACTTTCTTCTGTTAGCGCAGTAGCCTTGCTGTAGTTGGTTCCATTCCTCGACATCTCAGGATAAATTTTACAAGTTTGATTAAATCTATAAATGTGTTCTTTGTTTTTATTTTGTGGTGTGTAAGATGTTTTAATGTTGTTTGGGTGCTCATTGCTTGAGAATGTACTCCTAGTGAAAGTAATTTTTTTGTCTTTATGTGTGTCGTGATGTAATATTTCAAAGAAATGGGTTTTAAGAATGTTTGGATGGTGTGAAATTCTATTTACAAATGTTTTGGAATGCGTGTGTGATGAAATTTTATTTTCTATTATAAATGGCGTGTTTTTCATTTGGATTTTGTTTTGGTTATGGTATATAAGTGTTTAATAAATTGTTTATTAGGTGTGAATTATATTTTTTTTAACGTGGTGAACATGTTTATGTGTTGGGGACATATTTTTTAATGGAAATTGGTGATGTTTTGTGTGCGCAAACGGGTATGTTATTTTATAAAATGTTTTATGGGTTGGTTGTTAGGTGCGAGACATGTTTTGGTGTGATGATGTTGTCTATTTTATTTTAAAGTTTTTTCTTATATGAAAGTGAGTATGTTTTGATGTGAACCTTGGTTTCATTATTTGTAGATGTTTCTTAAATTATTGAAATGGTTTATTACTTTAATCACCTGGTTTGTATGATGTTTGTAAATTGGTTGGTGTGTCTGAAGGTCGTGATTGGATTCTAACAAAGACATTGGTTGTGTTTTGATATGTGTTTTAATGTGATATTTTGAAAACATGTAGAGCTAGTTATTTTGCGTTGTTTGTTCATTTGGATCGTTTTAAGTCTGTGTTTATGTGTTTTCAGTTTTTTATGTGGTTTTCGCAGCATTTCAGTGAGGAAAACCGCGATACTACGATCATCGGTGTGTGCGTGCTTGTATGCCTTTGCAAGGTGTGTCGCGTCATCATGTTCAAGTTGCAAATTGAGGTAGGTATCCAACTGAACTCACCTTTAAATTTAGAATTTATTGATTTCATGATATTATATTAATTTTAATAAATGGTAACTAATTTAAGATAATTAGTTTTTAAATGATTATTTGGTGTAAAAAGAACCTTTTATTTTATACACAACACTTGAAATATTTTCTTGATGAATGGAATCCTAGTGGTGAAAGAATACCCATTTGGCCATTAAACACAATTCATGGAATTTCAAATATAGTTCGGGTTTATTGATAAATGATTTCATTTGATGCTTGAACAATTGCTTTGTATCTCTTGAGAAATGTTGATTTTCATTATGATTGGTGAAGGCCCACTTGGCAGTTTAATAAAATAAATTATTTAGGAAAAATATATTTGGGGTGACATAGGGGTGAACTTTGGTGTACCATGACTGCATTAGTTGTGTGTGATGTTTGTGCTACATGATTGACTTTGTTGACTCACCCATTACCTTTTTATTATATGTGCTGACAAGTGAACCGGGCATAGTAAGTGAATTTTCTGAGAACGATATCCACACTAGTTTAGATTCCACACCGGCTAGTGGCCCATAGGATGGATTATAATATGCTAGGGGATTGGGCCCCTTGATTTGGCCATGTAGTGAAACACCATGTGTTAGGGAATTATGACGTCATCGAGAGTAGGCATGCCTATAGGATGAGTCACATGTATTGTATGTTCTGGATTTATCACGAGCTACTAGGTTTGACCCATGTTTTCTTTTAGTGTTTATTTGTATTTCGAAAATGATTGAGAAGTCAAGTTCGGTTGCTACCTCGTGCACCACTTTTTTCATTTCCCTTAGTGTGTGTTGTGTGTTGTGTGTGGTTTTACATTTGACCAACAACTAAAATTTGGATTTCTAAATTGTTCACAAAAATGTTTTAAAAGGAAATGCATTTGTATCTTTCAAACACTAAACTTGTTTCTAAATAGAGAATGTAAATGTACTGTTACTCATCTTATAAATGAATTTGTGTGTGTGAAAACCCATATTTTTTATAATTTAGTTCAAACCTCAAATTAGTAAATATTTTGTTTAAAGGTAGTGCATTGGGAATAGTTTTTTGGGCACGCCTACTGAGTTTTAATAATCACACCTATAATGTTATCCTCTTTTTAGTTTTGTTTCTGGTTTTACATGAGGACTCTCACTATGGGAGAGAGTTGGTTGTGGACTGGTAAGAGACTCTTAGAGCCACGAGGAGTTTTGGTCATGGTCAGGTTAGTTTGTTGTTTTTGGTAGTTCCTTCTTTTTCATTTCACTTATTTTCCTTGTGTTATTCTACTTTTCCCACTGCTTTACATATCTTTAATTTATGGGCCAAATCATTCCCTCTAGTTTAGTTTTGATGCCCAACACTAGTTGTCAGCCCATGGGGATTGGGAACCCCCCTCGGGCCATGTTGCGGGCCAGCTCGGGTGACCAGTTCAGTGTCGACCCGGGTTGGTTCGTGACAAAGTCCCCGGGTGTGGTGGATCAAATAAATGGCATAGGTTTTTGAATCCCCCTATAGTGGGCCAAAATTGTGAAAACCTATACATGGTGGAATAAAAAACACCCGGATCAAGGCACACTCCACTAATCCATGGTGATAATAAAAACTATATTCTTGAGATCACTACTTTTTCACTGGTTTTTGGGGATGTACTATGGATTCATCTGTTACATTAATGGGAAGATTTTTTAGGTTATTTGTGACTATAAATTTTCTAATGTAACATCTCATCATACACCCCTCTTTTGGTTTTAAAACTATACAATTCCAAATTTCATTTTCAGGTTATTTTGACTTAGTTTAATGAACCATTATCATTGTATTGGGTGTGAGATCTATCTCTCTCTATATCTATTTTCTAAGTAGAAATCTATCATAAGAGGTAGTTGGATCCTCTCATTCCCTCTACCCATTATACAACATGATCCAATGGAATTATAAAATGAATTATTAGGAATTTAAAACTAAAACTACTATGATTTTTTTGTAAGAATATTTTGTCACATGCCTTTGAATAATTGTTACTTCAATGTGTTTCTGAAATGAAAAAAGATATTTTAGTAAAATGGATATCTTATAATGGTAACATGGATTATATGAAATGTTGTATCTTTCTATTGGATATATACCATAAATAGTGAATGGTTAAATATTGGAGGCCACATAAGGATTTTCACTATGTGATTTGTTTTTTGAAAAAGGGAATTCCCTTGTGTGGCCTTTTCGAACCCTCCACACAAGGAAACACCCCTCCCCACGAAGTGGTCACTCCGGAGAGAGCCCCAGCCAGGAAGGAGCCGTTTCCAGCCGAGATGGCAGAGCGTCCCGAAGGGTGACAACCCGGGCGGTGATGGTTCGTCAAGCAATCTGTCAGCACAGGTGGGTTACACCTCATTTTGCCCACCCAGTCGGAAACTGGGTGACCCAGCAAGGCTAGTGGATCCCGGGGGAGAGGTTTTCCCTGAAAGAGGACTCCCAGGATTCGAACCCTGTACCTCCCAAATAACGGCATTGTTGTACCCCTCTCCTTCACCACTACACCACCGCCGAAGTGGCTTTTCACTATGTGATGAATTGTTGGGTGGTTGAGTTATCAGTTATGAATATTGGAACTCAATTTGGATTTATAATTCCAAGATAGATAGAGATAATGAATTAGAATTTATATTCCATGTAGAATAAACAGAAAAATTGTTTTTTATTTGGATAATTATTTACTAGCATTGGAAAATTGATTTGGTTTCGACTATCATCAATTCTAGTTATATTTCTATTACTAAGTTAACTTGTTTGTATCATATAGGATTGTTTTTTATGTATCTGGTAATTTCTATACTTTTTTTTACTCAATGAATTGATATTCACCTCAATGAATATTATTATTTTTATGGAATAGGTAAATAGAATATACCTTATTTATCTAGTGGAGAATCATGTGGCTACTTTCCCATATGTGTGGTTGGATCTTTGAGATTTTAATCTGGATTCGTTGGACTGATTCCACATCCACATTTTCATGTCAGTATTTCATTTATTCATTGATAAAATTTCTTATTCCTCCTTTTTTTGATACTCAGATGTTGTTGTTTTTATGTAATTTTTGTTTTTATTCTTCAGTTTTAATTTCTTATATAATTTTTGATGGGTTGTTTTGTTTTTTTCGATAGAAGGTTTTATATGTTCAAAGGGAAAATAATCTCGAAATTTTTTTAATCTTTTGTAATTTATTATCATCCTTTTGTGTATAGCGAATGATAATTATGGTTAATGGAATGATGGAATTATCCAAAAAAATGGTTTGTTTTATGATGTTACAAATGGTAACTGTTTTTTCAAACCAATATATTAGGATATTAGCAAGGCGGTAGGACTTGTGATAACATGAAATATATTTCATAATAATATGTATCTAACATCATTATAAAGAACATCATGTCTCTAGGGTGTCTGGGTATAATAATTTGTTTTATAACACCTATAGGATTATAGATTCAAAATTATAATAGGTTTATCCAATGAGTGTATGATTTCATGCATTAGTAATTGGAATTAAAAGTTGGACTACATTTCTCATATCA
The DNA here is from genome assembly GCA_963277665.1 of Viscum album. Lineage (NCBI taxonomy): Eukaryota > Viridiplantae > Streptophyta > Magnoliopsida > Santalales > Viscaceae > Viscum > Viscum album. The sequence continues at coordinate 273,906 of CAUJRU010000468.1, forward strand.
TGATTTATTATATTTGAAAATTTATAAAAATAACTATCACTCAAAATGATTTGTAATATCCTAATTCTACATTTTTCTAGTTATTTGGTGACTAAGTGGGGGTTCTTAATAGTAGGGAAATGGAACTAGTATTGAGACCTTTATACCTGCAAGATGAGGCTACTAAGAATATGGTTTCTTCTGAACCTCATTTGAATCAAAATCATGTTAAAACCATTTTCCTTGAAATTAAATATTCTGATACATGAAATAAAAATGAAAAAAATGATATTAACATCATTTTATATCATTTTAGTAACATAGTAATAAAATGATTCAAAGTGATCTATAATATATAAAGGAAGATATGTGGCAGAACAAAATTAACATTATCTTGGATTTTCATCCAAATCTGCTTGATATAAAGGTGATGAAACAGGTTAGATACTAAAATAACTTCCCAACCAATGGTGGGATATAAAAATATAATCTAAAATTGACCAAAAATATATGTAAGAGGGATTAAAGGAATTATTCAAAAATAATTACATCCATACTCCGTAGAAACCCAAAATCATCATACATATATATTATACCAATTTTATGATATACGTCATAATTGAATAAAATTTACTATATAAAGGATTAGTTTATTAGGAAAAATTATCTCATATATTACATGTGTGTTGTAAAATAGAAATTTTCTTTAAACCCTACTTCTTTATCTTCTTAAAAGGTCCCACATTCTACATATTACATATAATCACATAATGATAAACATCAAATTAAGGGGAGAGATAATATTCTAGTAAGGTGAGTAATTTTATTGGAGGAATAAGAGGAATAAAAATAGTGCATGGGTTACAATAAATGACTACATCATATAACACAAATGGCATCAACATCATAATCATGAGTGAAACATTTGATAATAAAATGAAATGTGTCATATGAAAAATAAAAAAAGAACGTAATATAGTGGTAAAATACCACATACAGTTTCAAACAAACCAGGTCTCCTATTCACTCAAAACATTGGTTAATAAATCATAAAAACCGAATTTTGATCATAACTAGCATCATTTTCACACATAATACACATAATATGATGAGATACATCACATTAAACAATGTTTTTGAGGAAATTATAATTCCAGTTGCACCCATCGTATATAAAAATTAAATAAATGATTCCCTACACATGTATACAGATCATATTACAACCCATGTGGAGTCAATGTGATTTTTTTGAAATTAATTTTTCTTTGAAAAATCAATTTATTTTTATTAGAAATGATTTTTAAGAGATATATACTATTATTCACATGTAATGATTTGGAAATTACTATTTTAATAAAATTTTAATGATTTTATATGATTTTATATACTGAAAACAACTTTAGATTGGATATTAACCATCATAAAGAGTTTGGTTTGAGAATCACTTTAGATTAAATCCTTTTATATTTCACCACTATTTTGGCTCCTGAATAAAAAATAAAGTTATGTTAAAATGATTAAACATAAGGGAATATTTTATTTCCTCCATTATCAATCAATTATAATAGTTTTATTATATTAGTTTGTATTTTTTTGTGAAAATTGAATTACATTGAATGATAATTTTCCTCAAAATATCATGTTTTCTTGGTTTTCTCTATTTATTATCAAGGCAATTAATTCATTTGTAAAAATAAATATATAAGATTAAAATAATATAATCATACATTTATATATCACCTATAATTTATTATAAATGCCTATATTTTTGGTTTATAGGAAAATAATTGGAAACAACCTCAGTGGTTGTTAATCAATCAATAACTATAAATAATCCAAATATAATGTAAGAGATATAGAATATGTGATTATATTTAAAATAAAATTATTATAGTATATTAGCACAATAAATATTATGTAAACATACTACTTAATTGACTTAATATGGGTTGGATTAAATAAGAAATGTAGGATATTAAATATGATAAGGAAAATGAAATAAAAGGATGAATGGGAAATACCTATTTCGTGATGTTTTTCACCTTATAAAGCCATTAAATTTTATAAATTCTTGGAGTGTGATTACCTTAAAAGTCTCTATGAATGATATTTTAATTAATAGTGGATAATTGGATAGATTTTTATATTTGTTAACTGAGGGTGGAGTGGTTTTTCAGGGGAGGTGTCAGGGGTTATTTATAAATTAAGAGATGGGTAGTTTTATATTTTAATATTGAAAACAATATTAAATCCCACGTAAAACATTAAATAAAAATATTTTTTACATTCATAGATATATTATATTTTAATAAAATGTATTTATACTTTAAGAAAATTCATAATCTGAATTTATTAATTTAATCTAATGGAATGGAGGGAAAATAAATGATATTTTTTAAGGGAATATGTTATACTGGTGACTTTAATAATTAATTTTTAGGTTTCCAAAATTTTATACTGAAATAAATGACTTATTTATTATATTAAATATTTTTTTATTAATGAAGAATTTATAGTATGGATTGGTGAAATTATAGTATCTAAAATGAAGTTGTTGAAAAATACATCACTTGTGAAAAAAATTTCGTTATACAATTCTCCTAAAATTGAAATATTATTTGAATATTACTAAAAAAGAACCCCAATAAATTTATTATGTGATGAATATTAAAAAGACATTTATATTATGAAAATAATTTTACATTATTCATAATTTTATTTCTTATTATAAAAATTAACATTTTTACAAAAAACATTGAAATACATTATATTAAAATTGTGCACATATTTTCATACTGTTGAAACTCTCTTTTGCTGATTTTATGGATAGAGCACTGAATGAAAAATGTAAAATGATAGAAAGACAGGGTTGATGGGAGTTACTTATCCTCCCATGGGCGTCATGTTTTCCTCTATGTGGAAGAGGAATCATGATAATTCTTGTAGTGGGTCTCTAGAGAGGGGTTCTTATAAACCTCAACCAGTTTCTGTAAGTGTTTCTATGGTTTTATACTAGCATGGCATGCCTAGGTATTCAAAGAGTGTTACACTAAGGAACACGTGGCATGTGGTAGAAATGGATTCACAAGTAACTTATAGAATATCTATCATGTTTATTACACTCTATGTAGTATAAAAAGATCATTAGCTCCAACAATGTCTTCAAAGAAATCAGATTCTTCTCATATAAAGGTTTTCCATCCATATGCATCTAAAATGAATCTTATTCACATAGTGGAAGTGACTCTTGAGGAAGCGGATATGGGTCTAATGACTATGAGAGGTACCACCACATTAGTTTCTTCCGTAGTGACTTCTTTATTTGATACAAGTGTATATCATTCATTTATTTCACCATGTATAGTTAATCTTCTAAATATTACTAAAACGATCTTTTTTATGTGATAGATATTACAAGAACCATTAGAATGATGGGAGTGAATGGATTTCCTAGTAAATCTGGTGCTTCTTCAATATAATATGTCAAGAATTCATGGAGTTTTATAGTTCTCAAAATTGAAACTCTTTATATTATACTCAGAATGGATTAGATCATTACTAATAATGAATGGATTTATTTTTATCATTGACAGTTCTTATTCAGTACACAAAATGGTGTGTTACATGACTTTCTAGGATAATGGGAACCTAGATTGAGTAGATAAAGACCATCATATCAAGATTTAGGGAATGAAATATATTTTTCTATCTTTATTATTGGTTGAGAATCCTTGAGTAGTTATCTCCCTATAGTTTTCGTCATGTTTCCCATCATATTTCCTTATGAATTCTCTAGGTTTCCACTAGTTAGGGAGGTAATGTTTTGTATTGACCTAGTAACTAGTACTGAACAATTGTAAATTCCATATTAACAAATAGAGCCATCTGAAATGATCGAGATAAAGATTCTGTATGAAGATATTGTTGAGAAATAATTTATATCTCTGATTGAGTCATTTTGGGCGACACCTGTTCTCTTAGTTAAGAAGGACAATGGAACACATCGCCTTTGTGTTGATTACCAAAAACTAAATTTTTTCACAGTAAATAACAAATTTATATTTATAAGGATTTGTGATATTTTATATTTCTAAAGGGTATAAGTTGTTCTTGAAGATTCATTTTCTATATATTTATCATCCGTTGAAGATAAAATAATATGACATTTATAAAATATCCTTTTGAAGTATGTATGACCTTTATGTGTGCCTCGTATTGCCCTTCTGTCTATCAAATTCTCATGTATTCTTTAAGTATTGAATAAACTAGATTTTCCCTGAGTATCTTGATAATTTCATGGTAATCTGTGTGGATTCCATCCTCTTATAATCTAATGAAGATCATGTGTGTCATCTAATAGGTTTTCATGAATTTTTAAAAATAAGAGACATTATTCCAGTCTTTTTAAATGATTTAAAAGTGAAAATATTTGGATAGGTGGGTAATGAAATCTTATTTTAGTTTATATTGCTATTTTAAAGGATGTTGTGACATGGGTGTAGCCCGATAATTTTTTCATGATCCAAATCATGATGGGTAAAACTAGGTAATATTTCCAGTTTATTAAGGAATTCTCAATGTTTGATTCTATGAAAACTATCCTATCTTATATGGGATTAAAATTTACATATGATGAGATATGTAAGAAATAATTTATTGAGATGAAACATCCTTTTACTAATTCCCTGATGATGACCCTTTCATAGGGTTCTCCTGGATTTGTGGTCTTCTATGATGCTTGGGGTTTATGTTTTGGATACATTCTTATGAGCGGTTATTATGTCGTTTCGTATAGATCTCATATTATTAGGATACATGAGAATAATAATCCTACCCATACCCTTGAACATACAGTTGTGATATACGTGTTTAACAGTTGGTGGCATTACTTTTTCAGAGAAATTTTACATTGTAATCTAGCAATAACAGCTTGATTTATTTATTCTCCCCAAAATATTGGAATATCCATCAAAATAATTGCATGGAATACAAATAGTATTTTGACTTTCACATAATTTTTTATAGAGACCCTTCCATTCCATGCATTAAAATTAAATAAATTTTGGTAATAAATTAAAACATTAAAAAATGGGTTCCCAAAGACCTTATTAGTCTAGTGTATTTGGAAACATTGAAATCAGAAAGATTTTAAATTAGTGTAAAACATTATCACCCACTAGGATCATTATGACTAGACCCCTTCTTATAAATATTAATCATAATAGATATCTTCATAACATAGTGATGGAAACATATAAAGGGGTTAGATAAAATTCTTAGAAATGTAAAACAAGGGATACCTGTAAGTCTTAACATGAGCATAGGGGTATGATAAAACGATCAAAAATAACTATTATCATACCACACATATCATATGTTCATAAACCTGAATCATTGAATAAATCTTGAATGTTCCTAAAAAATGAATCATAATGAAGATGTGACATGAAATCATAACATAGTAATAATAAATGATATTTTAGAAGAAACATAAGAATAAAAAATTATTTCCATGTTATTCAATAAGTTGATTTAAAGGACATCTTTGTTGTATGATTTCACTCCACATACCATCATGGTAGTGATGGTTCACACCGATTGACAACATAGTCAACATTTTTCACTCTCATTTTCATATTAGTATATCACATGATATATAAATATTTACCCAATACATTGGAGGGAGATATAGGTCCCACCGATCTCATAATAAAATCATACATAAAAAAATTTCATGGAAAGTTTCTTTGAAAACTTATAGACGATGATTCGAAAAACCTAATAAATTGAAAATCCTTTCTCCTTGAAAATGATATTGAAACATCATCAAAAAAATTGATAACATTTTTGAAAACATATTTTTTGAAATAATATATATTTTGATCGAAGGGAGAGATACTATTAGATTTTTATTAAAAATAATAATTATTTTAATTAGAAAATAGTGTAAAAATGGTACAAATAAATAAATATATTCTAAATAAATTCTGGATAAGGAAACTCAATTTTTTTCATGATATATGTGTCATAATAATCAATTAATGGAATTGTGATCGTAAATAATCATGGTAACTCGGGATCATTATCTCTATGTAAGAAAATTAAGTCACAAGAAGATTAAAATATCATGAATATAAGGTGATTCATGATACAAGATGTCAAATTGGAGTATATACATCTTGATAAACAATGTTTGTGCACAACAAAACTTTTGTCTCCATGACTGAAAAATGATACAAACTTTCATTACCGATTTTGAATCTTTTAAAACATAAAAACCATGAAATAAAGATCATAAAATGAAATAAAAATTACAAACAAATTATTTATATAAATCATAGAATACCTTCAGTTGAATTATATACACTATAATAAACAAATGATTGGTTAATAAATTATGTATCTCATAGAAATAAAAATTGAGATGAAATTCCCAAACCTTATGTATTGGGTCTCCCCGTTCTCGTAAAAAACTCCTGTGAAATAAATATAAGTTTATTGTAAATATATTAAAAAACAAATTTTTATTTATAATACCATATATGTTTTTATTTTTTTAATTTTATCCTCTTATCATTGATTCCATGTTAATGTTTTGTTTCAGGTTATATCTGCTTTGTTTTTTGCATGGGTCTTATTTTGTTATATTTTTTTCTTATACTAATATCCTTATTTAAAGAATGTAAATAATGATATATATATAATTTATATTCATTATATTTTGATTTATAATATTCTATAATATATAGTAATACAAAATGGAATACAAAATTCATGGAGACAGTAGATAGGTTGTATGTATTCATGAATGTTTTTCCGTTATCCATTGTAATATTCAATGAAAAAAGTAATATATATATATATATATATTATCGTTTATATAGAATTATTACGTCATATATATCTTATTATTTCATTAAAAATCATTCATTAAAATTTACATGTAGTCCGTGAATGAATCACATCTCTTTGAGGAGGCAGTAGTCCACACATCCCCAAACAAAATTATCATATTGACACAAAATAGAAACCATGAAGGAAGGATTTATATAATAACCTAGGTTTATATAAATACCACATAAATATCATATAAAAAATATTAAAATTTATTGTACATCATAATTACCACTCATAAGAGGAGGTAATGTAAAAATGAACAACCTCATTTTGTGTGGCAACTGTTCTCCATACACTGGAACAGTTTGTTCATTACCCATTAGATGTATTTTTGTGAAAGTTTAATTAAAAACCTTAACCAATAAAAATAAAAGTATATTAATTATATTGAGGTAATTTTGTTTTTATTAATTACAAATAATTGTGGTGGTAGAGAAAAAAATAAAAGAAAGGAGCTTGAGGTAGAATGTTACAACTTCTTTTGGTAACTCTTTTTGGTTTACACTAAAGGGAAACCTTGGATGGATTTCATCCCAAAATAATGATTCAAAGAGTAAGGAAAGGATTTTGGGAATTTGATTGGGTATATAATGGACGAAACTATGTGGTTCTAGTTGTTTGAATAAGTGGGTTAGTTGGTGTCCTTTTTCATGAAATGGATGGGACACACGTCGCAATTTTTAAAAAAAGTTAAGTGTTCAAGCATTTTTTGAATTAAAAACCATAATCAATAAATGATGTTTTAATGGAAACATATTTCCATCAAATGGGTGATGTAGGGTCATATTGGTGTTTTGGTAACCTTATGATAAAAGTTTGTTACCTTGTTAAGCTTAGTTTTACTTTTATCTCTATAATTAATCTGAATCACTTTTACTTATATCTTTTGTCAATAATTACCTTGATCTTATTAGAATATAAATATAATTTGGATTAAAATCATGTATATACATTTTTTGAAATTATATTATAAAAAGTGGAAGAATTACATTTACATCAATATAAAAATACTTGAATTAACTACATTGGGTTAATATATTTATAATGGATAAAATTTTACTTTAAAAAAATTTAAAATATAATTTTACATTATAAATAAAACACATGGAACTCCATTTGTGAATTAAAATTAATCATTTTTCACTATTCATCAAAAAATGATTTTCCTCAGAAAATCCAAAAAAATAAAACCAATATAATTTAGAAATTGTGACTTCAAATTAGATTTTTATTTTATGAAATTAAATTTCTAAATGTGTCTAAATTTTATTTATTTATTGTTATTAACTGTAGGATGCTAAAAGAAGTTCATTTGTGACAATAGTATTTTTAAGAATATAATGACTTTACTAAACAAAATGTAGTTTCATTATCAATATGTTTTATTTATTTAAAAAAAATTTAAATTTTTTTGAAATTTAGTTATTACTATTTAAAATACAATGTTTAATTTCTAGGTTATAAAAACATCATTTTAATAATTATAACAATAAAATGTTGTTTTGTAGAAACTCAGTGTTTCGTGTAACGCACGCCAAGTCGGTGTTTCATGTAGAGGACACCAATGTGGTTCCATGTGAAAGTAATGTTATACATATTGTAATGTAAGACATCAATTAAAAATAAATTATTTGACAAAAAGGTCCATAAACCATGGGGTGTTACATTCTACCCCCATAAAATAAAAATTTCCCTTATAATTTTTCATTTGGATAAAAAAAATGGGGGATACTTATTATTTATCAAATCCATAAGTTCCCATGGAGTTTCCTCTAATAGGTTATTTATCATAAAAATATTCTCTAATTGAGTGGCCTTATTTTGTATAACTTTCAATATACCATTCATAATTTCAAATTGTTATTCAACGTAATAACAATCATGATCTAGCAGTATGACCTCCAGGTTCAGTACATGTTATGGGTTAGGTATGTACATCCTTTAAAGAGTTACATGGAACAAATCATGGACTTGAGAGAGATTTAGAGTAAGTTACAAGCGATAAACTACCATCCCGATGTGATCAAGAGTTTAAAAGGGACTGATATTCCTATTTATTAGTTTCCCTTTCTTCTTGAATCTCATAAATGTATTCTCAAGAGAGATTCATAAAACACCATTTCACCAACCCAAAATTATAGATCCACTAATAGTTATCAACATAACTTGTATTACAACATTGAAAAACATTGATATGCGTATGAATGGTTCTAAACCTCCTGACCATTTCTTTAGTGATCTCAGGTCCCAATAGTATTCTTCATTCAACTTCAACACAGCATGTTAGAGCCCTAAACATATTCCCATATACGGATTAATAATATACAATATGAAATCACGAGTGAAAGATATTATTGTAAGAAATATCAACTACAGGAAGTTTTTTATCCCAAAAAGCTATGAAATATAAAGAAAAAGATCCCAAAATATCCTTCTGTGTTTGAATTGTTCTTTTATACTAACCATCCATCTAAAGATTATAATAAGTTCTAAAACACAATTTTTTATCACGTTCTTTTTTAAAATATCACAAAAACATTGAGGAAAACCATGCATCCTGATCTGATACTATGGAATTTGGTACTCCATTAAACATTAAAACATCCAAAATTTATATCAATCTAAGATAATCCAAAGATAAGTCTCATCTGATAGTGATGAATTGTGCTAAATTTATAAGATAATTGACTAAGACCTATATTGAAATAAATACATTAGAGATTTAGGTGAGTCCAATGAAAAAATACCTAGTCATGTACTCTTATTTAAATTATAGTATGGGTAATTTATGAAAAATACATTTTGAATTTTGTCTATCATCCTTAACCCTCTAGAATACCAATCACTGATATACAAACTATGTGACATCACTCTCATCGAATCAAAACAAAAGTATTATTTCAATTATCTATACATATATGTACTTCTATGATGTAAATATAAAAATGAATAATGCACTTCCTCTAATAGATACTTCATCAAATATGGTATGGAAGGAACACATACATGGTAATTGAACCTCATCATTCCACCCTAATCAAGGTCAAACATAGGAACATTTATTACAATCATTTACAGATCCACATCTTCTTAATAAAACACCTTCATCATCACATGGATAGAGTGTTAATCATTGAATTGAGAAAGATAAGACCCCCCCCCCTTCATTTAATATTTCAAGATCCATCCTTTGAAAATCCAAAAATATTTGGCCTTTTGTTATCATAATCATTAATAAGCTAGTATGGTCCTTTCAACTCAAAGCAAAAACCAACTTGTTCTCATTCATAGAGTTGTAATTTATTGAGCTATCATAATATTTTATCATCATTAACCATATTATTTAGTGCATGTTCCAATAATTAAATGTGAATATATATTTTATTCTTTTTTGGCCATAATATATATAACAATTTTCTCCATTAATTTGATTTCACTATATCATTAATTAAAAATTTACCGCAGAAAATTCAAAATCATGTGTTTGGAAAATCTCCTCATGAATCTACAATTACTGCAAAGCATAAGAGACAATCATGTTATTCTGTATAATAACACATACCAATCCTTTTTTGTATAAATAACTATAGGTTATAAATCTTTATCCACTATAGGGTAATGTATGAACATGTGAACTGACTAATGTTCTCTTCAATTCATTCGAATTTTCCTCATATTCATTTTTCTAGAGGAACTTGACACCCTTTCAAGTTAACTTTATTAGTGGATTATATAGTCCAAAAAATTTCTCCACAAACTAGAAAAAAATTTAGCTAATCTATGAAGTAAATAGATTAAAGTCACTAGGGTTGGCCAAGCACATCATTCAATAGATTGTCACATTGATGGATATACTATAATACCATTTCTTTAGATTATGTGACCCCAAATTGAAACCATTCGTAGACAAAATTAGTACAATAAAAATTTTTCATATATTTCGTCCATCATTCAGATCCTTAATACAATTCTGAGGTGGTCTTCATGATCTTCCATTCTATTTTAATAGATTATAATATCATATATAAAGATTAAAAAATTCTGAAAAAATGTGATATTTAAAGATATTATCCATCAAATTGATGAATATTGTAGTGAAATTAATTATCCCAAAAGGAATAACTACATATTAAGTGTCCATAAATTTAATTTAATGTAATCTTTGGAATATCCTCTTTATTAACCCTTAATTGATGATATACAGAATGATGGTAAATCATGGAAAAGTATTGGGCTCCGTACAGTTGATCAAACAAGTCATCGATTTGGGGAAGAGGATATTTTTTTGGATTGGGATCATGTTAAACTCTTGATAATCTATATAGTGTCACATTAACCAATAATTATTTTTCATAAAACAAAACTGTTTCTTACTATATCATCAGGGGGCACATCAATCTACTTGAGTGAGATAGGCGCAGCTTTTTTTACACTGCATTCCCGCTTTCCAAAGGTGGGCACCATTCACTCCTTATTCAGGGACATCTACTCCATGATGAAAATGGGTTGATGGGATGTTGGTTCTTCCTTCCATGGATACCTCCTCGGAACACGTTACCTAGTCCGGGTCTCCCTCATATATTTATTACGTGGTTCATGAATCTTATTCCCGGTGCCATATCTTCATGGACAGCGGTTAGGTACACTACTTCAGTCAGGACATTCCATGGGGTCTTGACATGGTTGCAACCTTCAGTTGGAGTAGATGACAACATTAGGCATGTGGGGAATCTATGGGTGTGTGGACATTGGGGAACCTATATTCTTCCTCATAAGAGGGAATCTCAATAGTGAAGAACTCGAGGCATCCCACATCAAATGCGGGGAATCACATGCTATAGGCATCTATCTGAGGTTTTCCTCCGCATCCCACGTTTAACACAGGGTATGCCATGAGTTTAACATCTTGGAGAGACAGTTATTCCAAAGGCATGTCATCCAAGGTTTTCCTCAGGGATATCAAGTTTATCACGAGGTAGGCCATATGTTTAACCTCGTGCATAGACGGAATGAGAGTGATCAAAACGTCCCATAGAGAAGGATCAAATTGGTACATCCCTAGGAGGGAACACCTGAAGGTTTGCTAAGTGGATGGTTCAGAACACCCAATGAGGAAGGATTCGAGGGGGTGCGCCCCATGGAGGGGAGATGTCACATCATAATGGCTTATCTGAACACCACTAAGGGCGGGTCAGGGAGAGTGCACCCTAGGATTGGGGACACCATGGTATACCATTGGCTGGGATTGAACCGGACGGAGGTTTCCTACGTACCATGTGGAGACAACAGGGATCAAAACCCACGTAGTTTGAAGGGGTGATGAATTGGGGTGTACACAAAGGACAATGACCCAGAGACATGTTGGGGATTATAGGTGGATAGCAGCCCAAGTACTGCTTGGAGCAGCGAGGAGGGTGGATGACATGATCCCACCAGGATGTGGCGGCTTGGGTAAGAATCAGGATGGATGATGGAGAACTGCATGGATTGGAGGGGGAATGAAATGGGACCATCGTGAAGGTGATGGTAGTGATGGGCTTGATCCTCGAAGAGACTTCCTACGTATCCTCATGGCAAAGAATCAAAGTCCGCGTAGTTCTGATGGAGAGAACTGATGTGAAGGGGGTCGGAGCGACCAATGGGTGGTGGGCTTGAACCTCGTGAGGTTTCCTACTTACCATACCATGACATGGATCAATGTACACATAGTTCAGGATGGTGTGGGGATTACACTCTAGGCTGCCCAAGGTGTTGGGGAACTAATGTGAATGCGGTCGAAATGACCGGATGGTGAGCTTGAACCTCAGGGATGCTTCCTACGTACCATGACTTGAAATGGATCAAAGAACACATTGTTCAGGATGGTGTGGGGCCTACACTCTAGGCTTCCCAAGTGCTCTTTTCATGGTCAGTGCTTACTCTAAGCCCATGTGAGTCATGCTCGGCGTGAGAAACAAGAGGCAACGAGGACCTGACGATCACGGGGCAAGGGTGCGTCCATGAAGGGTGGTGAATGGAATGGAACCATCATGAGGATGACGATGGTTTCAGGCCTGATCCGTGAAGAGGATTCCTGCATATCCATGTGGCAGGGAATCAAAGTCCACGTAGTTCTTCTAATGATGGATTACCACCGATTGGGGGTTTCAACGGCTTACCGCTGGATTAGGTCACAATGACTTACCACTGGATAAGGATGTCAATGGCTTACCGCTGAATGGGGTCGCAGTGACTTACCACTGGATAAGGATGTAAACGAATTACCATTGAATGAGATTACAATAGTGGATGGGGCTTATGCAAGGAAGCTTCCTGGGAGCCGCTATGGAGCGGCAATGGTCAATGGGGCTTACGCAGGGATGCTGCCCGGGTGCCGCTATGGAGTAGCAATGGTGAACGGGGATTTCGTGAGGAAGCTGCTTGGGTGATTCTATAGAGCGGCAATATTGAACGGGGCTTATGCAAGGAAGCTTCCCATGATTTCTTCCTAATGTCTGGCCATGAAGACATCGCAACCCACTGGTGGGTTGAGGCCTTCACCTATGCACTAGTGCACAAGAGGGATAATGCCATGGGTGTTGGAATCAGTCTGAACAAAGGGAGATGAAAAGTGTGAATCACATACCCGAAATTCAAAACACGGTGACGGTGGCATGGCTATGAAGGATAAATATTGACCATGTTCGAAACACATCATCCATGTCACGTTAGCCTAAATGGGGACAAAAAAATGAAGGTCGAATGTCGACTGTGTTCGAAACATAGGACATGACTCAAAGTGTTTTCAAAAGTCTTCTAGGGAATTGGCCCAGGACGGTAGGTGAGCCGATGTGGGATGGGACCAGGCCGTTAGGGGGTCCCTCTAGACATGGAAGTGAATGATGATTCGAATGAAGCACACACTAAGCGTGAGGTAGAGTGATGGAATGTTTGAATGTATTCCAACGCTCTTGAAATTATGCCACTGCAATCATGGCATGAGGAATCTTATGCTTTTCACATAAGGCATCTCTTATTTGGGACAAGTGGAATCCTATTATTGAATGATAGGGATTACTACATTTTATAGTCATGTAGAGAAGACTATTGGAATATTATGCATGGAGCATAAGGCATCTCTTATATTGGGTAAGAGGCATCCTTTATTTGGAAGATAGGGAGTACTACAGTTTATAGTCGTGTAGAGAGGACTATTGGCATCTCATGCTTGGAGAATAAGGCATATCTCATTAAAAGTAAGAGGAATCCTTTGTTTGGATCATAGGGATTACTACAGTTTAATGTCATGTAGATAGGACTTTTAGACGTCTTATGCTTGGAGCACAAGGCATCACTAATTTAGTGCAAGAGGCATCCTATGTTTAGAACATATGGTGTAATATAGTTTATAGTCATGTAGATAGGACTGTTGGCATCTCATGCATGGATCATAAGGCATCGCTTATTTGGAGAAAGAGGCATCCTATATTTGGGACATATAGAGTACTACAGGTAATAATATTGTAGGTAGGACTATTAGGCATAAGGCGCCTAGCAATGTTTGGTGTTTGGACTTATGCAAGGGTAGCCCTTTCTGGTTCAACCTAGAAAAGGAGCCAAGTGACGGGGTTTGGAGGGGTTCTTTAAGGAATGGATCGACTCAAGGTACCCGAGAAGTTGATGGTTAAGATCTCAACCCATGACATGGGAATGAAACCAAGAGGAATATGTCAAATGAAGGTGTTTCATGGTGTGTGGAGGAGTCTCTCAAATCATAGAATTCCATAGGTGGAAGGTGGGTGTGCATAAGGGCGCAATTGAAAATCCTGACATCTGGACTCAAAAAGTTCATGGTGTAACTCTCTATTTTTCTAGGGGGTCTGTGATGTTAGGGAAGGGACTGGCCCAGAGGGCCGGAACCTTAGCCCAACAGTAACCCTGAGCGGGGGTGTGGGGGCGCAGCCCCCAAAGTATGGACCGATGGGTGTGAAGGTAGGATCCTCGCAGTGGATAGGTCTTTGCGAAGTGGCTTCGCGGATCAAAGGGCTCATGGAGCCAAGGCCTCTCGTGGAGCAAGGGTGGATCGGGAAGCAAAGTCCTCTCATGGAGCATGGGCAGCTCGCAGAGCAAAGGGCTCTCGCACAGTACTCACAGAGGAATCTATTCGCGGAGCATGGGCTCGTGGAGCAGTATCACGATGGAAGCTGCTCGTGGAGCATGGGCTCGTAGAGCAGCATCGCAATGGATGCTTTTTGCGGAGCTCCACGAACCAAGAGATCGGCCACCCAAGGGGTGGAGTGGCCATCCGGAGAAGGGGGCGAGCTGGGTATATATAGGAAAGGGGTTTCGTGAAGCAAAGCTTTCTTAGCACGAAGATAGAGCTTCCTCCGTGGCGGATCGGAAGCATCAAATGCGATCGCAGAGCATCCCTCTTCCTTGCTTCGTAGCGGGTCTTCGCAGTGCATCAACAATGTCAAACAGGTTCTCGTAGCATCCCGCCTCCTTTCTTCGTGGCGGTTCACTGCGATCGTCGAGGGGACTTCACGAACAGGCTTCGCGAACAAGTTTTCTAGCCCAACTTCAAATGTCTATAACTCCTAATCCATAACTCCTTTGGGGCCCTAGAACCTACCAAACGTAACTTGCTAAATGGGCTACGATCTTGGATCATATGTGGAATCATTTGGAAAATTTTAGGGATGTGTTTTCTGGTTCCATCAGATACGTGAACCTCAAGCTGACACGAACAGTTGAATGAATCTATTATCCCTGTTTTTAAAGATTTTCTTCTTCAATTCATACAACTCAATCAGGGACATTCACTAGGGAGTCTATGATATGGGTGTGTATCTGGATATGAGTTTTATTGAGAACTCAACATCATTTTTTGGTGTATTTCTAGGAAACTATTCTTTAAAAGAATCCAATAATTCATGAACAATAGTAATATAATTGATGATTATTTCCCCTCAAACCCTTGGTGATCAAAATTTCTTTGTAATCAAAATTATGATCCATTAAGTAGTTCTAATATAAATCTAAAGTTCATACTTATTATCACAATGATTGATGGTTTCCAGTTTTTTATGAAAAATAAAATGTAACCACCCTTCAAAAATACTTGATGTTGGATTTATGAAGAGGAATCTAATCCATGAATAAGATGGCATCGAACTCAACCATAGGAATAATGGAAGTATTTATAATAAGAACATTCCCAAAAACATCAACCAAAGAGGAAGCATAAACTTGGGATGCCATCATCATATCATTAGGGCTTTAAACTAATAATTTCACATATAACTGATTTTTCCAATCTTAACACTGTTATAAATTTTTTTAGATATGATTGATTGGGTTGATCTATACTCAGATAAGTCATTAACTGTTCTCGAGTGGATGGTAAGTGTACCTTTCACCATGTCATTATCACACCCAATGTCAAAAATAGAGATTATATGAAATTTACCCTTTGTACCTCAGCCTAATAGGTTATTAAAATCAATCATAATCACCAACACCTATGTTTTACAAGTGGATAGAAAAATTTCCATTCTTCATAAACATCTAGCACTGAAGTATGGGAGATAAATTATGTTTATCTTCTTCTCAATTCACACCATTAACTAACTTTTTTCTATCACTTTAAAAATAAAATGCATGATTTCAATCCCATCCACAAATAGAATGTTTATTAGACCCCTTATGTAAATTTACTCCATGCTTCTTTCCACACTTATATCACAACATAATGCTCATCTTATACTCTTCCTAGATTTTAGATTTTCCATTAAAACCATTCTTCCTTTTCTTTTCAAAACCATTGGATTGATAAATGACTCCAACCACCATTTCAATCTTGATTACAAAAATAAAAGTCCCTTTTAATCAAATAAAATATGATTTGTCTGACATCGATCTGCTACATGGAATAAAACCCTTAAAGAAACTGTCAATTTTAATTCATGGAAGGTTGATAATTCATGAAACCTACCTCGCATGTCTTCTAAAATTGGTTTATCCTAGGTTATTCATAACCAAATATATATTTAATTCTCTTACCATGGATTCCAAAGAGGTTTTGAATTCCCAAAGCATATACCTTAGGAGTGTCAAACCCGGTGTACATCAAGGCACGTTGCCATGTACAAGGTAACATCGATTAAGGGCAGACACACCTTGTCAGAGTTGATACTACGAGGTATATCTTTTCCAAATCCATATCCAATTGTAGTATCGAGACAAGGATTTATATATAGGTAACTACTTGCTCTATCCTTTACCATTATTACATGACATTTTCCTATAATTTTATTTATCATAGATTTATCAATACACATGATCATGTGGTTAAAACTAAGGTTTTCTCATCTTAGATTCATTAGGGTTACTAAAATATTTCTCAAACACCTCCTATACTGACCCTCTGTTTTCTTACATTATCATTACATAAGATTTGTGGAATACATAAAACATTAACTAAATAGACGCCCAGAGAACGTTTTGGTCTGGTCCCTTTGAAACATGGAAACCTAAACACTATTTCATAAGTGACATACATTATACCCCTAGAGGTTCTTAATGAATATAAACCTTCATATAAATTTAAATCATAATAATTTTCTCCATCACCTAGGGATGGAAACATAAATGGGGTGAGCTCAAATGATCATTAAGGGTGAAAATGGCATAAATGAAAGCATAAACATGAGAGTAAGGGTATGAGAACTTGTTCAAAACAATATAATATCTTACCGTTCATACCACACAATCATAAACATTAATCATTTAATAATTCATGGATGTTTATAAGTCATGAATCATAAATAACATAATCCATGAAAGAATAACATAGGAATAATAGATACAAATGTGGCCTAAATAGAAGAATATAACATTATTTCCATAGTAGTCAAGGAATTGCTACCAATGACATAATAGTAGTATGGTTTCAATCCCCATATCATCATGGTTGTCATGGTTTAAACCCATGACCATCTTAGTAGTCAAGGTTCACTTCTATGGCCATCAACGTCAATATCATAAGATATAAATCTTTCCCCAACGAATTATAGGGATTTATAGGTCCCTCAAATCTCATAATGAAATCATACATTCATGATCCAATAGATCAAAAACAATCATATCATTACACATGATATGAAATGGGTATCATGAACATGCAATAATATCATAAAATATTGAAAAAGATATTAGTTTGATAATAATTTCATAAAATTCCAAATCTATGAAGGGAATAGGGTTTAAATATCATATATAACTTGAAAGAGAAGCATGTTTAATAGAAATCATTCCATAAAAACATTAAACATTCAGAGAATGCATAGGAATGTAAAAATAGAATCATTTCCCCATAAAGGAATTAGTAACAGCAATTGATGTCATCATATAAGGGAAATAATTTTGAATGATATTTTAAAAATATTTCTTGGGGAAAAAACATTCAGAATTTAAAATTTATTTTTGTAAAATAACAAAATTTGAGTAGATTATTATTGTAAAATAAATTTAAAAATTCATAAATGATTATTTGAAAAAAATTAAAATATTTTTAAAAACTTTTTTCCATTGGAAAAGTTATTTAAAGATCATTTGAAACCATTTTTGAAAAAAAAAATTAAACATGATTTTTGATATAAAATATATATTCAACTGAGGAGAGAGATACAATAAGATTTTTCTTAAAACATATTTATTTAATTATCAGAAGTAAAAAAGAATGATGCTTTTTATTAATTAATGGAAATTTTTTTAGTTAAAATATTGGAAGATTGGTAGTAAATATTAATGAGAAATAGATGGTAATATTCCATCAATGGAATCATAATGATATGAAATTCCAATAACCAATGACTTTTTTTTTCAATAAACACTCTTCACATAATAAATTTTATCATATTCTCCATGTGAGAAAATTAAATTACATGAAGATTAAAATATCATGAAAGCATATATATAAATGATATAGCATGTGAAATTGAAGTATATACTCCTCGAAAAGGAATGTAGGTGCATAAGAAAACATATGTCTCAAAGTGCACAAATAATGGCAAAATTACATTACCAATTTTGCAAAATCTAATTCATAAAACCAATGAAATTAAGATCATAAAATTTATTAGAATCTAAAAATTCATTTATATATAATAATAATATAATACATTCATTTGAATTGTATAAACTGCACAAATTATATGATTGGTGAATAATTCATGTATATCACAAAAAATGTGAAAGGAAATTATATTACCTTATGTCTTGATTCACATCACAATTATACAAACATCATGTATACTAAATATAATTGTATTATAAATATTATAAGGAACCATATTTTATTTAATACCATATATAGTATGATTATTACTTTATATAACTAACTTGTTAAATATTTCATGTAATGGTTTTACTTATTAGAATATCTGGTGTTTTTCATGTGTCTTAATTTATTATATCATTGGTCCACCAATATAATTCATGATTCCAGGAATATAATAAATTATGTTCTTATAATTAATATTCATTATATTTTTATATATAAAAATATATATAATATATAAATATGAAATGGAAGACATTGTTCAGGGAGACAGTAGCCTGTATGTACACATGAACGTTGCTTCTATTTTTCTTCATAATATTGAAAGAAATAATGTAAAAGAAATATATATATTTGTGTGTGTGTGTAATCATTAAATTATAATTTTATGAAATATATATTATATAATATCATTGAAACCATCCTTAATACATTCCATGTAGTGTTTGAACAACTCACATAGCTTTAAGTAGGTGTTAGTAAACAGTTTCTCAAATGATATTATCATATTTAAACAAAATGGAAATTATAATTGTTGGATTTATATAATAAATAAATAAATAAATAACTATCATAACTACAAAATTAATATAGGATTTCTATCATAAATCCCAACTATAATATGTGGTAAAGTTAAAACTAGAAACATCGTTTCGTGAGAAGGTAGTTCACTATACACAAGAATGCTAAGTGTGTTTCCCATTAGATGGAAGTGTGTGTAATTGAAGGTATAACCATTAACATAACAAAATACCAATATATTACAGATACGATGTTTTTTATTTGTGAATTTAAGAATAATTATTATTGTCTTTGACAAGGAAAATAATGGCGATGAGCTACAGGAAGGATTTTGCATCTTCTTTGGGTTTCTCATTTTGGTTTGAACCTAAGAGATTACATGGAAGGATTTCATAAAAAAAGGATGACTTAAATTAGTAAGGGAGGGATTTTTGGATTTTTATTGGGTATAGAATTTGTGAACCTATATAGTTTTAGAGGCATTAATAGAGGGAGTGTTTCCAATGCTTTCATCAGGGCGCCCACATCTATCAGTGGAGGACGTGTAGCTATTTCCCCGCATTCCTTCTTTCCAAAGGTGGGCGACATCCATTCCTTAATTAGAGAGGTTTTCTCCTTGATCTAAATGAGAATATGGGATGTTGGTTCTTCTGTTCTTGGATTCATCCTCGGAACCCGTTACCTAGTCTAGGTCTCCCATAAATATTAAGTCGTGGTTTGTGAATCTCATTCCCAGTGCTATATCTCTATGGATGTCGGTTAATTACACTACTTCCATCAAGACATTCCATGGGGTCTTGACTAGTAGAAATCTTCAATTAGAGTATATGAAAACATCAGGAATGTCTGGGCATCTTGGGAGGCATGGACATTGTGGAATCTTTATTCTTCCTCATGAAATGGATTTTCAAGGGTGAAAACCCCAAGGCATACCACGTCGGGTGTGGGGTATCTTGTGTCAGAGGCATGTCTCTGAGGTTTTCATCAGCGTCCCATGTTTAACACAAGGTATTCCAAGAGTTTAATTTCTAGCTGAGACAGTTATGTCAAAGGCGTGTCTTCTTAGGTTTTCCTCAGGCATCTCATGTTTAACACGAGGTAGGACACGAGTTTAACGTCTTGCGGAGACAGAATGAGGGTGATAAAAACGTCTAATAGAGATGGATCAGATTGGTATATCCCTATGAGGGTTTTCCAGGAGTGTTTACTAGGTGGATGGATTTGAAAACTCAATAAGAGAAGGACTAGGATAGCGTGTCCCATAAGGGAAGATTTCGCACTGTGAAGGCTGATCTGGACACCACTAAGGATGGATCAGGGAGTGTGCACTACAGAATGGGGAAACACCATGGTTTACCATTGGCTGGGATTGTTCCTCATGGATGTCACATATGTACCTTGTGTAGACAATAAGGATCAAAACCCACGTAGTTCGACGGGGTGATGAATCGAGGTGTACAGAATGCACAACAACTTGGATACATGCTGAGGCTTATGCATAGAATGTGGCCCATCACAGGAGGGATACTCTTGGGTGGATGGTTACAGATGTTATGGGGCATATGAATTATTTGATAGTGTGGCTGAGATGAATGGCATGATCTCCCAGAGATGGGGAAGCTTGGGTAAGAATCCAGATGGATAATGGAGAGTTTAATGATGTGGAGGGGGAATGAGATAGTGCCCTTATGAAGGTGATAGTAGTGTTATGCTTGAGCATCGAAGGGACTTCTTATGTATCCATGTGGCAGGGAATCAAAGTCCACGTAGTTCGGTGGGACGATGGTACTCCTGAGGTGGCGACCCATGAGAATGGACATATGGATGGTATCTGGTGGAAATATAACATCTAGGTTGGGGCATGATCTTCCTAGAACACATGGGATCGATGGATAGATCAGGATGAGGCATGGGTGATGGGCTTGAAACTCCTAGAGGATTCTTATGTATCCCTGTTGTAGGGAATAAAAGCCCACGTAGTTCATCTGATGACAGTTTACTGTCGATGGGGGACTTCAACAGCTTACCAACGAATGAGTTTTACAATAGCTTACTAATAAATGGGGTTGAAAACAGCTTACCGATGGCTTGTCGTTGGATAGGGGACAATTAATTGTCATGCAGGAAAAAAGGGGAAGACAGTTTAATGCCAAATATGGTAGGGGTGAACTAACGTGAAGTGGTCGGGACCAATGGGGGTTGGTCTTGAACCTCAGGGAGGCTTCCTACGTACCTTGGGTTTGAAAGGATCAAAGTCCACGTAGTTTAGGATGGTTTGGTGCACCGGCATGGAGGGGGTCAGGATGAATGGTTATCGGGATTGAACTTCATGGAGGTTCGAGCATACCTTTCCTTGGAAAGGATCAATGTCCACATAGTTCAAGAGTGTTTGGTGAACCGAAATAAAAAATGTCGGGACCAATGGATTGTGGGGTTGAACCATAGGGAGGCTTCCTACATACCTTTCCCTAGCAAGGATCAAAGTCTACGTAGTTTAGGTTGGTTGTTGGGGAATACACTCTAGGTTTCCCCGATTGGATTTCATAGTCAATGCTTACTACTCTAAGCCCACGTGATTCATGCTCGATGTTAGAAACAAGAGGTAGAAAGGACCTAACGATCACGAGGAAAAGGTTCATCCATGAAAGGTGGTGAATGGGGCTTACACAATTTAGATGCCCGAGTGTTGTTATAGAGCGACAATGTTGAATGGTGACGACGCACGGAAGCAGCCCAGATGCCACTATGGAGTGGGAATGGTGGATGGGGCTTACGCAATGAAGCTTCCCAGGTGCTGCTATGGAGTGGCAATGGTGTATGGGGCTTATGCAAGGTAGCTTCGCTAGTTCCTCTATGGAGCGGCAATGCTAAATGCGGCTTTCGCAACGAACCTACCCAGGTACCACTATGTTGCAGCAATGATGAATGGGGATTACACAAGGAAGCATCTCAGGTGCCGTTAATAAGTGGAAATGATGGTTGTGTATTACACAAGGATGCTTCTTGGGTGCCGCTAAGGAGTGGAAATGATGGTTGGGGATTACGCAGGGAAGCTGCCAGGGTGCCATTATAGAGCATTAATGATGGTTGTGGCTTACGCAAGGAAGTTGCCCTGGTGCCGCAATGGAGCGGTAATACTGGTTAGGGCTTATGCATGTATGATGCCCAGGTTCCACTATGGAGTGGAAATGGTGAATGGTTCTTACACAAGAAAGATACTTGGGATCCACTATGGAGCAGAAATGACGAATTGGGCTTACGCAAGGTAGCTTCCCAGGTGTTGCTATGGAGAGGAAATGATGAATGGTTGGGTCTTACGCAAGGGGGTTGCCTGGGTATCTTTCTCATGTCTGTTCATGAGGTAATTTCAACTAGCTGGTGGGTCGAGGAACATAATTGTGGTCTACACTTTTGCGTTAGTGCGGAAGATGGATAATTACAAGGGCATGGGAATCAGTCCGAATAAAGGGAGATGAAAAGTGTAAATCACATGCCCAACATTCGGAATTCTATGAGGGCAGTGTGGTGAAGGAGGATAATTGTTGACCATATTCGAAACAACGCATCCATATCATGTTAGCATGAATTGGGGACAAAAAATGATGGTCGACTACTGATTGTGATTGAAACACAGGACATGACTTGAAGTGTCTTCCAAAATCTTATGAGGTGTTGGACTAGGATTTTAGGTGAGCCGATGCAGCATGGGACCAGGCTGTTAGGGGGTCCCTTAAGACATAAAATTGGATGACGATCTGAATAAAGGACATGCAAAGCGTGAGGTGGATTGATGGAATGTTTGGACAGATTCTTACTCTATAGAAATTATGCCACTATAATCCTGGTAGGGGGAATCATATGCTTGTCACATAAGGAATATATTATATGGAACTAGAGGAATCCTATTATTTTTCATATTGGAAGTACTATAGTTTATATTCATTTATATAGGACTACTAGGAATCTTATGCTTGGAGCATAAAGCATCTCTTGTTTAGAGTAAAAGACATCCTATATTTGTTATATAGGGTTCACTACAGTTTATAGTCATGTAGATAATATTTCTCACATATTATGCATGAAGAAAAAGGCATTTCTTATTTCAAACAAGAGGGATCCATATTTTTTATATAGGGTGTACTATAGCTTATAGTTATATAGATAAAACTTTTGGCATCTTATGCTTGGTGCATAAGGCATCTCTTAATTGGGGTAAGAGGAATCTCATATTTTTTATATAATGTGTACTATAGTTTATAGTCATATAGATAAGACTATTATCATAAGGCGCCTATAAATGGATGGTGTTGGGACTTATGCATGAGCGGCCCTTTCTCGTTCAACCTCGCATATCAGCCAAGTTGTATGGTTTTGAGGAGTTTCTTGAGGAATGGTTTAACTCAAGGTGCTCAAGGAATTGATGATGAGACTCTCAACTCAAGACAAGGAAAATGAACCAAGAGGAATATGTCATCTCATGGTGTTTCATGGTGTGTAGATGAGTATCTCAAATCATGGCATTCCATAGATGGAGGGTGGGCACACATAAGGGTGATATGGAAAGTCCCGATGTCCCGACCAGAAAACTGCGCACATGATGGGACTGTGTGGAATAAATGCCTGCAAGATTCAACACCTTGGAGATGTTTCATGAAATATTGAAGTCTTTCATGAATGATTTGATGTTTTGCGCGCAAACATGGAATCATGTGCGCACATGGTTTACGACAAAACAAAATGCCAGGTGAGGATCAAACCACTGTGGGCCTGCATGAAAGCGGACCCCTATGGGACATTTCATGAAAGATCTCACATGTAGGGTTCCATTCTTCTATGTTGGCATGGAAGAGGATGTATTATGCATAGCAGAGTGGCGGCCGAACTCCAGAGAAGTCTCCCGCGTGGTGGGGGTTGCACTTGTATTAATTGGAAAACCGCGGAGCAGTTGTGCCTAATATTCTGGGAGCGGAAGTGATCTTTCATGCACCATACAGTGGGTGCACATGAAAAGGGGTGTTTGAAATCGCATTGGGTGTGTAAGAATCTTGTGTGTGGATGATAATCCTTCGCACAATTCTCAAAACTTGTGTGCACCTTCCTTGGAGGTTTTTTGGTGGCCTGGGAGGAAGATGACCTCTCATTGGGTGAATAAAAGGTTTGTGCAACATGTTGCTCACTAGATTTTACCATTACATGAAAGATTCAATTCCTATGTGAAAAACATCCATTCTTGTGTGCAATATTTCAATTATTGTGCACAAAACCACACTTTTCCCCAAAATCGTCAATGATGGCCATTTCTAGTAGCCTAACTTCGAACGGCCATAACTTTTGAACTGTAACTCCTTTCAGGATCCACGTCTAGTAAAGTAAAAGCTTGCAAAACGATCTATGCTCCGAGATCATGTATAGAAGAATTCAGTGAATTACATGGATGCGGTTTCTACTGATAATAGGGTGTTCAATTCATTTTATTGGGAAGGGACACTACTAGAAAAATACCCTATACCAACGGTTTGAAACCGTTGGTATATGCCTTTAAACCATTGGTATATCCTATACCAATGGTTTGGAGAATCGTTGTCTAGTACACTGAAGGGATAGGTATATAACATCAGTTTTGGAAAAACTGTTGGTATAAACCTATACCAACAGTTTTCAAAATAGATGTTATAAGTAAGATGAAAAATATATACAAACGGTTCCATAAAACCGTTGGTATATGTATTTCAAAAAAGAAGCATTTGGTTGGTTTTGTTCCCAGTACCTTCTGTTTATGATTTTACGACCTAACCACTAACCTAACTTGACTTTTGTGAAAATAATTTCATAAATATATATATATGTATTATCATAAATATTTAAAAAATTTATTTATTTAATGTTCTTTGTAATAATATTCCATAAAAAATACATGTAACTATACCAAGGGTTCTCAAAATCGTTGGTATAGACCTATACCAATGGTTTTGAGAACCGATGGTATAGATTCATTGCTTTTGGGACCTATACCAACGGTTTTGGACAAACCTTTTTTATAGGGTCTCTATTATGGACATATACCAACGCTTTGGCCAAAACTGTTGTCATAGGTCCATATAATTGACCTTTACCAATGGTTGTCCCCAAACCGTTGGTATAGTCCCCCCTATACCAACGGTTTTTCTAAAACTATTGGTATAGGTCCCAATTAGTGACCTATACTAATGGTATTGGCCAAACCATTGGTATAGGTCCATATAAGTTAACTATACCAATGGTTTTCCCAAAATAGTTGGAATAGATCTTATTTCTAATAGTGGTAGGGGACACACATGGTATTTTTTAAAACATGTTAGGTGTTCCAACGTTTTTACCTAAAAGCTTATAAAAACCCTCAAAACTCAATAATGGAATGACTAAAAACGAAATATTACCCTAAAATAGATTTTGGATAAGTGTATTGGTCATTTGGCCCCTTAAGTTTATGTTTTTTCCTTTTTTAACCATAATTTAACATTAATCGAAATAATTAATGCTGATCAAATAATATAATATTTTTGGTCAAAATTTATTTTCATCATATTAGAATATAAATATCATAATGATTAATCATTTTTATTTCCATTTTAATAAAATCAATTCACAAAAGAGGAATAATTATGTTTACATTTAATCTCACGGATGTGGCAAGAATGTGGGTTTTCAAAGTTATAATGTTTAAATGTTCAATTAACCATTATATCAAAATTCAATATAAAAAATTTTCAATTAACTAATTTATGATAATATATTTATAATTCATATATTGTGACTTTTAAAAAAATTACAATATAATTTAACTATTTTGATAAATTAGACAAAAAATAATTTTAAATTGACATTTAGAATATTTCACTATTCATCCAAAAATGATGTTTCTTATAAAAAGACCAAAAATTCACCCTAAGATAATTTCAACCTTATAAATTCAAAAATTAAGTTTAATTCATAAAAAGAAATATTAAAATTTTTCTATAATTAATTTTATTTTTTTCGTAGAAGAAAATGAAAGGCCGTTTATTTGAGAAAATAGTTTTTTAAATCAGATAATGATTGTACGAAAAATTTTATTTTTCATTGAGAATAAGTTATATATGTGTAAAACCATTATAAAAAAATAAAAATTAGTTATTAATATTCATATTACTATGTTTAAGGGAAATTTTATAACTATATCATTTAAATAATTATCACAACAAAATAATGTTTTGAAAAAACTCAGTGTTGTGTGTAATGAAAACATAGTTGGTGTTGTATGTAGTACATTCCAGGTTAGTTCCATATGAATGGAGTTTTTAAACTAGTTCAATTCAAGACATTAATAAATTAAATTTACTTATGTAATAAATGTCCCTAAAAACTCATTGTGTTACACCTCTACCCCAAGGAATGGTAATGTCGTTATAGAATCTTTGAGAAAGAAACTTATGACCTATGCCATGAGAGAATAATTGGAAGAGATGAACATGATGGATCTCTTTTCACATTTGAATATTGGTGATTGGGAATCAGGGGCACAGTTTCCATGTCTAGGTCTCAGTTGATATATACTATTCATGAGAGTCTTCTTCATGAACAGAAACTTGATAATTAGTTCTCTAGCATTAAAAAATATTTTTATGGTGAGGGGGGACCATACCTGACTTGTTATTCTTCATTGAGGGAAAAGAATGATATTTGAATCATTTTGTACTGTGTTTAGTGGAATGGAAATCTCTTATGGCGCTCTTTCATAATTTTTAATTGGAACTGCACCATGGACCGGAGATGATTTCTTTTGAACTTAATCGTGTTGTCGAGCGTGTCAAATTAGTTGTTTATTTAATACTAGAATTTCTGTAGGATAACAGCAACCCTAGGTCATCTCAAGATGGAGTCTTATATCATTAATTTAAAAATAGGTTTTGGATTGTCAGAATATAAGGTTAATTGGATTTGGAAAACATGGTATTTGATGAGTATATATTACAATAGAAAAAACGAAAGCAACAAAACCAAGAAGAAATGAACAAGAGTAATTACACATGATCAACCCAGAGAGAACTTATAATGCTCATCCTTCATCTCTTCAAAAGAAAGGGTTATGATTTTTTAATCCCTAGTTTGCGACACGTAGAACCAGAATGATACTAAGTTTATACTAGGATACCTCCTAGTGTTTAGTCGGAAAGACAAAATGTTTCATCAAATACCGTCAATGATTGGGTGATTTGTGTTCGACATCATAACTGAAACACACCAAGAAAACATATAAAGAACTCGTTGCGCGGTCCATGTTTTTATGTTATTTCAATCTGTATTCAATACATGAATTTACATGTCCATTTTAGTATTTATGTGAGTTCAATTAAAAAATATTAACCACACAAACTCTACAATGAAAGGGGGGGAAGATGTGGTGAACGGTATGTGAAACATCACATGAATGGGTACCCCCAAACATGATCATATTAGTTGAGAATGACATAACAGTACATAACTCAAAAAAATAAGAATAGAGGATTATGAAAAAGAACACAAAAACCTTTTTTTTAAAAGACCATCCAAATATTACAAGAATAAAGCTTGGGATTACATTACATTCATCCCCGGGTGATCACAAGGGGTTTAGAAAATCATGGTGGGAAAGAAGGGGAAAATGTTGAATTGGAACTTCTCATAACCTACCGAACATCTAGGGAAGATGGGGAGACACCATTGGGACTGAAAAATTGCATCACCTTTCCTCCTGGTCGATCTCTGAAATAAGGTGCCCAATGTGTTCTTTTATAGGCAAATTGGAAGTTGGTTTTGAGCACACGTATTGTGTAAAACCACTTGTCTCATAGTTTTCATCCACTAGAAAGTCAAATCTCCCTTTGGAAAAAAATATTAAGGTGTATCTCCACATCTAGAATATTTACACCAAACATTTATATCCATTTTATACAATCATAGATAGCATTATTAACAAAATACATAACACCTCTTTTGACGAGTTCATATTTTATTTCTTGGACAGATCAGTTCCGATGGGAATTTTAATGTCCGAATGGGGTTTGGGTTCCTTCATATGAATTGTATACCATTAAATTTTGGATCATCCCACCAAATATCCGCCCATTTGGAAGCACAGTTTAGTATAAGTATGCGGATTAGTCCACTGATGTTCTTGGATCATGAGCAGATTGGCCCATTTTTCATTGACATGATCATGTGCCCTCAAAATAATCTCCACCTACAATATAATTATCAATAAAAGTAACATTTAACTTTTTAAAAGTGTTAAATACAATATAATTTAATAAAAATGGAGTGAAATTTTTTATTATTCATGTAATTTTCAATACAAAACCAGTTTAATACATTGGAATAAGGGTGAAATAAATTAGTGAATCGTGGTATGATCACACCCCCACACCTAAAAATTTTCACTCCTGGGAAATGTATACTATAATAATAATTTATCATTCCTACTTAAAAGGTGTGAAAACATCAAATATTCTTTTGTAATTAAATTCTCCATGTCTCATTTAGGGAATCAATTTTCATATCATTTTTCTTTACTCACATTTGAATAGGTTCAACTTCATTTGTTCACCATTTCAACATGTCACAACCTACCTCACCTTAAAATTTTCCCTCTTCACTCAACGAACATATTAAAGTTTATTTACTCTATTTTCCTAGGTTTTTTGTGATCTTACCTTATTCTTTCCATGATTCTCATTTCTTTACCCACAGAAACTAGTTTTCAACTCAAGAGGGATTCCAATAGGTTGTTTTGAGGATAAAGGGTTGGTATGATTTAATATTTAAAAATATGAGGTAGAAGTGGAGTGTTTAATCTCTTATGAACCAAAAATTACAAAATTCATCATGTGTTCGCAATAAATGTACACACTCGATCCCTCAAAAATTTTATCACGTCTAACTCAATATCCCCATTGTCCATTTGTGCAGGTCAAAACCAAGAAATGAATAATAATGAGTAATCATCTTCTTTTCTCCATTTTATTCTTTTTTATGCTATTTTTTAAATGTACAGAACTATTTTTTATATATACAGGTTTTGGGAGATAAAGAGTGAAACATGTGTAAAACAATGTTGAAATATGGCTTATGAACCCATTTCCCATGGAAAATTTAGGCACCCATTATGTCAACTCATAACAATGATTCTCTTCCCTGAATTTGCATGGAAACACCCTCTCACCCACACTTGATAAAAATAAACAAGAATATAGACAATAGATGGATAGGTAAGGCTAAAATAGCTTGTAATGTGGCGACCCAACTGGAATTTCATGGTCTCTAGGGATTACGATGGGTAAAATGAAAAGGTGGAAAAAATATATGATAACTGTACAAAGATATTTTCAATGAATGGTTTCCTTTATCATGAATGTATCATACTTGAATCATATGGCTTCAAATAGAATCAAGGAAATTTCTAGTTTCTATAAATGACTTGATAATCTAAATAAAGTGATCAAAATGAAGAATATGAAATAAATGGATTATAATATCTTTCAGGTAAGGTATTAAAATATTGGTCAGTGCTAATGAGTCATGGGATTCAAAAATCCATTAAACAGCTAAGAATGATTTGAAAATACAAATTCTATAAAAATATTCAATATCAGCATTCATTTGAATTTTTTTTTGAAAAAAAATGAAATTTTACACACAATTTAATGAAGCATGAAAATGATTTTTTATATTCTTTTTATGATCTATTTTTATCTAAAAATAGAAAATCAGGAAAAACAGATAAAAAATTAGTACATATTTTTTTAATTTTTTTTGTTATGTTTTATTATGTTTTTATTTTGTTTTTGTTTTATCCAAACTATGACATTTCACCCTCCCAACACCTAAAAGTTACATTGCCCTCAATGAAAGTATTTTAAATAAATAGACTAGTAAATAAAGGTAGGGAGATGGGACAACCTTCCAAATGGTGTCAATGTGGAATATATCTATTGGATTTCCCCCACAACATGATTTAGAAAATATTCATTGAAGTGTTTGAGCCTCTACCCATTGACAGTAATCCTCTTACCACTATTATCATGTAAAACCTGTATAGCACAAAATGGGTAAACATCAGTAACGGTATGAAGATCGAGCAATCGGGAATGAAACTTACCCGGGTGGAGATTTATCCTGTAGTTGTACCTGAGCACCTTCTCACCCATATGGAACTTTTGTTGATGAATAATGGTATCAGGGATAGCTTGTGTCTTCTCCTTATATATCTGGGAGTTCTCATATTCATCACATCGAATTTCATCTAACTCTTTAATCTGCAGCTTCCTTTTCTCACCTACAACTGAAAGATTCATATTACATTGTTTAATAGCCCAATATGCATGGTGTTCTATCGCCACTGGGAGGTGGAAAGCCTTTCCAAACACAATCATGTACGGTGAAATTCCGATTGGGGTTTTAAAAGAAGTACGGTACACCCAATGTGAATCATCCAAGCGCAAACTCCAATCTTTCTATTGGCTTGTACCATTTTTTCAAAGATTCTCTTGACATCCCGATTTGAGCTTTCTGCTTGTCCATTAGTTTGGGGTGATATGAAGTGGATACTTTATGATCAAACCCATACATATGAATAAATTTTTTCATGTTGAGATTGAAAAAAGGTAACCCTGATCACTAATGATAAATCTTGGTAAACCAAACCTACTAAAAACTTGGGACCTCACAAAGTCAACAACCACTCAAGACTCATCGGTCCTGGTGGCCTTTTCTACCACCCATTTATACACATAGTAAATAGCTAATAATATGTACTAAAAACAAAATGAATTTGGAAAAGGTCCCATGAATTCAATGCCCCATGCATAAAAAGTTTCCCAGAATAAATGGGATATTGGGGCATTTCTTTTTTCTAAGTGATGTACATTATGAATTGACAATGACTAAATGACTTGAAAAATATATGGGAATCCATATAAACTATTGGCTAATAATGTTATTGTATCATGGACCTTTTGATCTTTATGTTGAGAGAAAAAGTGGACCCCATAGGCCAAAGTATGGCAGAATGTCAAAACAGAGGTGAACTCATGGTTAAGGACCCTCTGACGAACTACACGATGACCACAAATTCTTCACAAATATGTGTCATCCCAAATGTACCACCAAAAATAATTCTTCTTCCTCTAGGATTGTGAAGTACTGAAATCGTTGGGGACCCTATATGTTGCTAAAAAATCACAATGTCTGCATAATAGGGGGGGTAAGGTACACAACATCACAAAGGTTCTCATGATGGTATAATTCTCTAATGGGGAGGGGTGAGTCAACATGACCATCCAATGGTGGTGAAATCATAATAATGTGGTCATCTACCACGTTTTACACTCCTCTCTTATCTCGCATCTCATGGTCAAACTCTTGGAGGAGAAGCATCCACTGAATGAGGTGGGAATTAGCTTCAAGTTTCATTAGGAGTAAAGGAAGGGAAGAATAATTAGAAAAGACAACGATTTTTTACCTGATATGATATAAATGGAATTTTCCTAAGGCAAACACAATAGAAAAATGTTCTTTTTCAATGTTTGTGTAGTTTTCTTGGGCACGTTCAATGATACGTGATACACACACAATAACATACTAAGCCTTCTCAACAATTTATGATTAAACTACCCCAACGGAAAAGATAGAGGCATCACAAATAAGCTCAAATGGGAGATCCCACCTTGGTGGTTGGATGAAGGGAGGTGACGTGAATCTCAATATTAGATAATTGAAGGCGTCCTCATAATTTTTATCAAACACAATCTCATACTCTTTTTGTAAAAGTCATGATAGGGGATGTGAGATGCTACTGAAGTCTTTAATGAATTGGCAGTAAAAACCAGCATGAACCAAGAATGATTGTAACTCAAGGACCAATTTTAAAAATGGAAGGGTTGAAATTAATTCAATTTCTAATTTATCCACTTGAATTTCTCCTTTGGAAATAACATGCCCAATAATTATCCCTTGTTCAACCATGAAATGGAATTTCTCATAATTTAATACAAGATCTTTTTCTATACAAGAACGGAGGATAGAACTTAGCTGATCCAAACAATCATAAAAGGATGGTCCCTAAACTGTTAAATCATCCATAAAAAATTCCATGTAGTTCCCTAGGTACTCTGAAAATATACTCAATATACAATGATGAAAAGTACTAAGAGCATTACTGTTAGGTCCACAAGGCTGAATACCCTGAGAGGAGGGGTGAATCAGGGTATTGATAATTTAAAATTAAATCTCTTTCTGATCTTGTTTCGCTGTTAAGAAAAACAATCTTCTCCCTCTTTCCTATTGCACAATATAAACAGAAAGTAAATCAAGCACAGGACACAACAATTTTACTTGGTTCACCGCTAAGGGATACGTCTAAGGAGCATATGCCGACAGGTTTCCGGTCATACCAAGTCCACTAAAATCACTAGTTATGGAATAAATTTTTTGGGCACAGTCACCCTGTCTGAGGCTCACTGCCTTTACAAGTTTAGGGTCATCTCACTGCTTTCCCAAGGGTCACTCCCAATTTCTCTCTCTCTGGCTCACTGCCAGTGGAGAGGATCACCATTTTCCTCTTCCTATGCTCACTGCACTTGGAAGGGATCCACTCACAGTTTATAGACCTGTAGGTCACTTCATTTGAATGAATGCACGCATCCTCAACTATTGATAGATGCTCTGTTAAAGTCCAAATTTCATCCAATGATGAATACCCCTTTGCCTCTTAACCACTGGGCAATTCACATTGAAATACCTTCGTAAAGCACCCTACATTGAGAGGCTCCCAATTTCAAAAAGCTCCAAAAAATCTTCGCGAAGCTCCTACCTTTTCGCGAAGCACTCTCATGAAGCACTACCGCGAAGCTCAAGTCATTGTAGAGCAACTTCCCTCGTGAAGCTCACTGAGCCAATGCAAAGCTCGCACCTTTTGCGGAGCTACAATAGCCGCCGCGAAGCTCTTGTTTTGCGAAGCACTTAGGCTACGCGAACTACCTTCACGAACCGAGAGCAAATGATTTTCTCTAAAAAAATCTCTCTATCTCTTGAGGGGGTGGACCTATATTTATAGGCGATTCCATCGACCCTTGACCCTTCCACGTGAAGTCAATGCCACGTCATCTCAAATCACGAAGCTCCGATTTTTTTTTTCCAGAATTCTATCTAAATCGCAAAGCACCATGGAAATTTTCTGATCGCAAAGCTCATCGTAATCACGGAGCATCCCATTAATTCCTTCGTGCCTTCGCCATGAAGCTCCCTCTCAATATCATTCATTTCCGCGAATATCCCTTGAAAATCCCTTCACCGCCATGATGTGCATCAGCCTCTGTCGTTTGCGAAGCTTATCGTAATCGCGAAAAATCACCGCCTCCATTCTTCTAGTCTTCACGAAATCCAATCCATGAATCCTCTCTTCGCGAAATTCATGCCATTTCTATATTAAAATATGATCTTCATGGAAATCCACTTTTCAAAATTCTCACCAACCTTGAATTTTTGGACCCCAAAAATTTGGAAAACACTAGAAAATGGTGCCACCTTGTACTGCTCTTTTGTACTGCCTCTAGATTGTCCTTTCCTTTGTCATCTTTCTTTTGTAAACATTTATTGTTGAAAAATTCTTTGAAACTCCACAATTTCTTCATGGAAACCTACTTTGTCATCAAACACAATCAATCCAAAAATACTACAATGTTACCTTGAAAGATTTTTTCCCAACAATCTCCCCTTTGGGTTTGTTGACAATTTTTCAAAACTCTTCTCAGAACGATTTTCTGCACATTGATACCTCATTGAGTCTTCTTCCAGCCGCTACCACCATTCGCCTCTTGCGATTCTGATAGCATTCAAGGATTCACTTAACACGTACTCTAAGCCCATATGAGAAATGCTAGGTGTGAGAAAGAAGGGTAGTATGAAAATTTCATCAATGAATCACTTCATGTCAAACACCAATTGTCGATTCCAACCAGATACCAATTCTTAAATTGATACCAATTTTTGAACCACACTGATACCAATTGATGATAGCTGGAAACCTTCTCTCACCATTCCAACACCATTGATCAGCTTTTATCATGATCCTCAGCAGTCGTGATATCTATTGGTTGATCGATCACTTCTAGAATCGTCAGATTTAAACCTCTCCCCCGATCTCATTGCTCTCCCCCTATCTCGCTTCTCCACCTGTCAGCTTCTCCCCATGTCTCTGACAAAGACATTTTCTCCCTTTATTAGCCATAGTTTCTCCCCCTTGAGGGGTCACTATTTATCCCCCTTTGTCAATGAACCCAAAGGGAACTCCTCTGTGGTCTGATACATTGGTATGAAAACACATTAGCATAGTAGAGAAAAACCCACCATACCTCGGGGAGGGGGTGATTCCATATCTACATTATTTCAAGTGTGGGGAGTTGACTGAACTCCCAAAGCCAGTCGATGCCTTTCAAATGCTTCCTTGGGTAAGGTCTTTGTCAGAATGTCTGCAACCTATAATTCTGTAGGCACATACTCAAACTTCACAATTCACTGCTCAACTTTCTCCTTGATAAAATGATACTTTATCTCAATGTTATTTGTCCTTGAGTGATGTACGAGATTTTTGCTGAGATTTATATAACTTGAGTTATCACACTGGATTCCGATCAGAGACTTCACTTCGACTGCCATATCTTCAAGCTACTGCTTCATCCATAATAATTGTTTTCATTCTTGAGTGGACGCAATATACTCATCTTCTATGGTGCTCAAAGAAATGAAATCTTTCTTCTTGCTAAGAAAAGAAATAAACAATCCACCAAGATAGAATGCACCACCTGACGTTGATTTTCTATCATCTGCTGAACCGGCCCAGTCTGCATCATTATATCCCAATAACTCTGTCTGAGATTTGTCAGTATATGTCAAGCCGAAATCCACTGTGCCCTGGATATATCAAAGTATTCTTTTCACTGTAAGAATGTGGCTTTTCTTGGGATTACTCTAATATCTCGCTTCTTGACATGTGGCAAAAACAATACCAGGCCTTGTTGTGGTTAAGTATAATAGACTTCCAATAATTTGCCCGTATTCTGTGATATTAACAGCCTTTCCATCCTCACATTTTGATAATTTCATCCGGGTAGAAACCAGAGTCTTCATCTCCTTGGAATTCTCCATTACAAACCTTCTCAGTACCTCCTTGGCATATTTAGATTGAGAAATGAATGTTCCATTCCTTCCTTGTGTCACATATAGACCCAGGAAAAACGTTAGCTCTCCAATCATCGACATTTCAAACTCATTTTTCATGAATTCGGAAAACTGTCTGCACTGAGCTTCATCTGATCCACAAAAAATTATGTCATAGACATACACTAGTACCATCATCCTTTGATTACTATCATTGCTGAAATAGAGATTGTAATAAACTCCTCCACGCTGAAAACCAAGCTTCTTCAAGGACTGATCAAGCCTTGAGTACCATGCTCATGGTGCTTGTTTCAGCCCATACAATGCCTTCTTCAACCTGCAAACTTTGTTCTCATCCTCATGAATGAGAAACCATCTGGCTTCTCAATATACACCTCCTCTTCCAGAACACCATTCAAGAATGTGGATTTTACATCCATCTGGAACACTTTGAACTTCCTTTGCACTGCAATGGCTATGAATAATCTGATTGTCTCCAGCCTTGCAACCGGTGCAAATGTCTCATCAACATCTATTCCCTCGATCTGGGAGTACCCCTTGCACACTAGTCATGCTTTTTTCCAAATCACTGTGTCATTCTCATTCATCTTGTTGCGATAGACCCATTTAGTCCCGATGACATTCTTATCTGCTGTCCTCGAAACAATCGCCCATGTTTGATTCTTCTTAATCTGATCTAGCTCTTCATTCATAGCCTGAACCTAGTTTTCATCTTCAGCTGCATTGGAAAAACATTTCAGCTCCACCTGAGATAAAAACAATGTTTTATATAATGACTTCATTCTTCGAGTCTGAACTGGAGCTGTTTGATCAAAAATGATATTCTGCCTATCAATTTCAGCTCGACTCTTTGGCTTCCTTGCAGACACAAACTTGACACTTTCTTGTTCATCATCTGTATCTTCATCTGAGTTATCCTCTGCCACTTCTTCTCCCTCTGTGTTGCTTACCTCATAA
Source organism: Viscum album (assembly GCA_963277665.1). NCBI lineage: Eukaryota > Viridiplantae > Streptophyta > Magnoliopsida > Santalales > Viscaceae > Viscum > Viscum album. The sequence continues at coordinate 310,810 of CAUJRU010000468.1, forward strand.
TCACTTTCATCCAGGAAATGTCCATTGGGTCGTTGAGTATTCTGTTCATTTTCAAATATTGTGACATCATTGCTCTCAACAATTTTCCCCAGCCTTTTGTTGAAAGATTTATATTCATTTCTTTTCCCCGAGTAGCCAAGGAATATCCCCTCATCTCCTCGTGCCTCAAACTTTCTCTGATTTTCATTGTTGAGAATGAAACACTTACTTCCAAAGATTCGAAATTATTTCAACGTCGGATTCTTTACATACAATAGTTCATACAAAATCATTCCTTGCTTCAGACACAACAGAGACCTATTCGAAACATAGACTGATTTCAAAACTGCTTCCTTCCAAAATTTCTCTGGAAGATCTTTATCAATAAGCATCCTTCTAGCCATGTTGTTGATGATCCGATTTCTTCCTTCAACCACTCCATTCTGTTGGGGAGTTCTTACTGATGAAACTTTATGCCTTATCCCATGTTTCTCAAGATATCTTTCAACTTGAATGTTTGTGAATTCTGTACCGTTATCAGTATGAAACATCATAATTTTCTGCCCAAGCATCTTTTCTGATTCCCTCCTATACTGATTTATGCAACTGAACACCTCTGTCTTACGGGTAATTATGAATACCCAGGCCATTCTGCTATAGTCATCAATGAAACAGACATAGTACCTTTGCCCATTTATAGCTCGTGGTGAAATAGGTCCACATACATCAGCATGTACCAGTTCGAACACTCCAGTTGATTTCTGTTCCTTTGGCCTGTATGTTTTTCTAATGATTTTCCCTTGATGGAAAGCATCACACGTATGAGTGCAATCACGTGATAGTTTTGGACGGTCTCTAGCAGCATAACACATCACCAGATCTTCTATGGATGGTTGGCATAGATGACCAAGTCGCTTATGCCATAGCTAGTTTTCTTTCTCTCTGGATAAAAGGCACGTATCTTCTTCCCCACCTACGAGATAAAGATTTCCCTTTGTCCTTTTTCCCTGCAGAACAACTGCTCCATGTTTTCCTTTCACAACCCACATATTCTTGGTAAATCAGATAGAATGCCCAGAGTCACACAGTTGACTGACACTGAGAAAATTATGACTAAGACTCTCTACTACAAAGACATCAGCACATTTCATTTCTTTCCCCCCAAACTTGGCTTATTCTAAGCCAACAATCATCGGGACTTCATCATTTCCAAATTTGACAACTCCTTCTTTGTCATATTTTATGCCTGTAACAAGATCCTTATTTCCTATCATGTGTGATGTGCAACCACTGTCAAGGATCCATACACCAGAACGATCTGATGCTTTGAGGACAATCTCTTCCACCATGGTTTTCTCATTTTTCTTCTTCTTGGTCCATACCTTTTCTTTCACACTTATCATGGATTGAGACATACGTTCTCTCTCAGAGTATGATGGACCAGCCTCATCTTGAAAATCAGCAAATCTATTCTGCATTTTTAACTCACATGTCGGTTTATTGATCTACTGCTTGTGAACATTTTGATTCTGCTTTGGAATATTTCTCTGAATGGTTGAAGTACAATACCAAGCCATGTTCCCAAATCCTCCACACCAAAAACAGTGTCCATCAAAATATGTTCTAGAAAACTTTTCTCTGTTTTTCTACCACCACTGTTCTTGTTCCCTTTGATATCTCTTGGCTATGGAACACACATACTGTGAATGTCCCATCTTCCCAAAACAATAACACCTGATATATGGTGCATTCCTTCGTGAAACTTCAGCACTCCAAGTTTCCCCTTGGGATCTCTGAATATTTTGATTTTTCTTTGTGCCCAAATAAATCTTCAATCATAGGATGGGTGCTAGCGGACTGACTTCAATTGCCACAGATTTTTCTTTATGATCAAGCCCTGAATCATCCTTAACAATCGAGCTCAACTACTGCTGCTTTCCTGCTGAACTACTGGGATTGTCATTCAACTTTTCAATCTTCGGAATGGTCTGCTTTCCAAAGAATTTATTGGGAATCAAAGGATTTTCCATGTCTTTAACTTTTCTACATATACTGACAACTTCTTCTATAAGCTCTTCGATATGCTTGACATGATCTTTCACTTTTCTGTTCAATCCATCGATCTCCCTTTTCTGTTCTTCAATCTTGAGCTTATACTCACTAACTAATTTTGAGTTCTCCGGTGTTGATAACTTGAGTTTTTCAATTTCTTCCATCAACTCAGATTTCTCATCTTCCTGCTACTGCATATAGAGTTTGGCATCACGAACAACTTTCTTGGCTTTCTTCTTTTTTTCTCTCAAAACATCTATCTCCTCAAGAGATGCTTCCAATTCGGCTTCCATATCAACTCTTCCTTCAACTTCTTATTCTCTTCTCCAATGTCAGTTTGTTCCTTTTCCTGAGAACTATCGACAACCGCTACCATAGCATTTTTTCTATGATCATTACAATTTTCCAACTCCTCAACCTCTTCATCCTTAGACTCATCTAAACTGTCTATTTCTTATGAAAGAAGATTCTTCTTCTTGAAGAAATTTCTCTTGAACTACTTCTTCCCTTTCACATAGGCTGAAGATTTCTTCTTGGTATTTTCAACTTCATCTTCATCAATTTCTTCTTGAAACATTTTGGGGCATCCTGCAGCAAGATGACCAACCATTCCACATCGAAATCATTCTAGTGGAAGTTTCCCTTTAAACATTCATTTTCCTCATTGCAGATTTGAAGAAAGGAATGACATCCCCTCATCTGTCTCTTCTTCCTCCTGAGAATCTTCAATAGTGAGCTTCTTCAGGGCCTTAAATGCCACCTTGTTGAATTTCCCCTTTTCCACAGCATCGTTATCATCATTTCTCTTTTCATATGCAACAAGAGTGCTGTGCAGGTTATCCAATGTCTGCTCTTTCGGATCATTATCTTCCAAAATAGAAACATTCAAATTGAATCGAGGTGTAAGTTTTCTCAAGATACACTTTACAATTTTAATGTCTTTGATAATCTCACCGAGACCTCGCATGTCTTCTACCACATCATTTACCCTGTCAAAGAATGCATCAAAAGACTCATTTGGGTTCATTCTCAAATCTTCATACTTTTTCCATAACACTTTCAGCTTTGCCTCTTTGAATTTTGTATCCACTTTATAAATATTCAAAATATTTTCCCACATGGCATGTGACGTTTTTCATCACATCACCTTTGTATAGATGGAATTGGAAAGGGCTCCCCCTAAGGCATTGATTTCATTGGCATCAACATCCAACTATTTATGCTCAGCTTCTGATAATGCACCACTAGTAATATCAGCTGTGATAGCATTCATAGCTGCTGAAAACACATCCATTCCCAAAGATCAGAAATAGTGTTGCATTCAATCCTTCCATATCTAAAAATTACATCTGTCGAAGATTGGAATACCTCTATGATTAGTGACCTCCATTGAGAGAATAAAAATATCAAACCTTCGCATCGATACCAATTTTTAGGTCCACAAGTCTGAATTTCTTGAGAGGGGTGGGTGAATTAGGGTATTACTAATTTAAAATTAAAGCCCGTTCTGATCTTGTTTAGCTGTTAAGAAAAACAATCTTCTCTCTCTTTCCAGTTGCACAATATAAACAGAAAGTAAACAAAGCACAAGACACATCAATTTTACTTGGCTCCCGGCTAAGGGCTACGTCCAAGGAGCATACTCTGATAGGTTTCTGGTTGTACCAAGTCCACTAAACTTCACTAGTTGTGGATTACAATGTTCGGGCACAATCACTCTATCCCAGGATCACTGCCTTTACATGTTTAGGGTTATCTCACTGATTTCCCAAGGGTCTCTCCCAATTTCTCTCGCTCTGGCTCACTTCCAGTGGAGAGGATCACCTTTTACCTCTTCTTATGATCTCTGCACTTGGGAGGGATCCACTCACAGTTTATAGACTTGTAGGTCTCTTCATTTGAATTAATGCACGCATCCTCAACTTTTGATAGATGCTTTGTTAATGTCCAATTTTCATCCACTGATGAATACCCCTTTTCCTCTTAACCACTGGGTAATTCACTTTTGAAACACCTTCGCAAATCACCCTACTTCGAGAGGCTCCTAATTTCGCGAAGCTCATGCCTTTTCGCGAAGCACTCTTGCGAAGCACTACCGTGAAGCACTACTGTGAAGTTCAAGTCATTTCAGATAAACTTCCCTAGCTAAGCTCACTGAGCCAACGTAGAGCTCGCACCTTTTGCAGAGCTACAATAGCTGTCGCGAAGGTCTTCCTTTGCGAAGCACACAGCCTACGCGAACTACCTTCGCGAACCGAGAGCAAATGATTTTCTCTAAAAAATATCTCTACATCTCTCAAGGGGGTCGACCTGTATTTATTTGCGATTCCACCGACCCTCGACCCTTCCGTGCGAAGTCAACGCCATGTCATCTCAAATCACGAAGCTCTGATGTTTCTGCCAGAATTCTGTCTAAATCACGAAGCATCACAGCAATTTTCGGATCGTGAATCTCATCATAATCGCGGAGCATCCCGTTAATTCCTTCACGCCTTCACCGCGAATCTCCCCCGCAATGCCCTTCATCTCCGCGAAGCGCACTTGCAAAGACCTTCACCGCTGCGATGCGCTTCATCCTATGTCATTCGTGAAGCTTTTCGTAATTGCGAAGAATCACCGCCTCCATTATTTTGGTCTTCGCGAAATCCAAACCATGAAGCCTCTCTTCGCGAAATTCTTTCCATTTCAAAATTAAAATATGATCTTCATGGAAATCCACTTTTCGTGATGCTCACCAACCTCCAAATTTTGGACCCCAAAAATTTGGTAAACACTAGAAAACGGTGCCACCTTGTACTACTCTTTTGTACCGCCTCCAGATTGTCCATTCCTTTGTCATCTTTCTTTTTTCAACATTGATTGTCGACAATATCATTGAAACTCAACAATTTCTTCATGGAAACTTGCTTTTTCAACAAATACAATCAACCCTAAAATACTGCAATGTTATCTTGAAATATTTTTTCCCAACAATCTCCCCCGTTGGGTTTGTTGACAATTCTTCGAAACTCTTCACATAAAGATTTTCTGCACGTTGATACCTCAATGGGTCTTCTTCCAGCCGCTACCACCATTTGCCTCTTGTGATTCTGATAGCATTCAAGGATTCACTTAACACGTACTCTAATCCCACATGAGCAATTCTCGGCGTGAGATACAAGAGTAGTATGAAAATTTTATCAATGAATCACTTCATGTCAAAAACCAATTGTCGATTCAAACCGGATACCAATTCTTAAATTGATACCAATTGTTGAACCACACTGATACCAATTGATGATAGATGGAAACCTTCTCTCATCATTCCAACACCACTGTTCTGCTTTTATCAAGATCCTCATCTGTCGTGATATCTATTATTTGATCGTTCACTTCTACCATCGTCAGATTTAAAACTCTCTCCTGATCTCAATGCTCTCCCCCTATCTCGCTGCTCCACATGTGAGCTTCTCCCCATGTCTTTGACAAAGACATTTTCTCCCTTTATTAGCCATAGTTTCTCCCCCTTGAGGGGTCACTATTTCTCACCCTTTGTCAACGAACCCAAAGGGCACTCCTCTGTGGTCTGAGACATTGGTAAGAAAACACATTAGCACAGTAGAGAAAAACACACCATACCTTGGGGAGGGGGGTGATTCCATATCTACACTATTTCATGTACGGGAAGTCGACTGAACTCCCAGAGCCAGTCGATTCCTTTCAAATGCTTCCTTGGGTATGGCCTTTGTCAGAATGTCTGCAACCTGTAATTCTGTAGGCACATACTCCAACTTCACAATTCCCTGCTCAACTTTCTCCTTGATAAAATGGTACTTTATCTCAATGTTCTTTGTCCTTGAGTGATGGATGGGATTTTATCTGAGATTTATATCACTTGAGTTATCACACTGGATTCCAATCAGAGACTTCACTTCGACTCCCATATCTTCAAGCTACTGCTTCATCCACAATAATTGTGTGCATGCTTGAGTGGTTGTAATATACTCAGCTTCTGCGGTGCTCAAAGAAATGCAATATTGATTATTTCTAAGCCAAGAAATACACAATCCACCAAGATAGAATGCACCACCTGATGTTGATTTTCTATCATCTGCTGAACCGGACCAGTCTGCATCAGTATATCCCAATAACTCTGTCTGAGATTTGTCAGTATATGTCAAGAAGAAATCCACTATGCCCTGGATATACTGAAGTATTCTTTTCACTATAAGAATGTGGATTTCTTTTGAATTACTATGATATCTCGCTGCTTGGATTGTGGCGAATACAATATCAGGACTTGTTGCGGTTAAGTATAATAGACGTCAAATATTTTTCCTGTATTCTGTGATATTAACTGCCTTTTCATCCTCATCTTTTGATAATTTTATCCAGGTAGCAACCAGAGTCTTCATCTACATGGAATTCTCCATTCCAAACCTTCTCAGAACCTCCTTGGCATATTTAGATTGAGAAATGAATGTTCCATTCCTTCCTTGTGTCACCTGTGGACCAAGGAAAAACATTAGCTCTCCAATCATTGACATTTCAAACTCATTTTTCATGAATTCAGAAAACTGTCTGCATTGAGCTTCATCTGATCCACCAAAAATTATGTCATCGACATACACTAGGACCATCATCCTTTTATTACTTTCACTGCTGAAATAGAGATTGTAATCAACTCCTCCATGCTAAAAACCAAGCTTCTTCAGGTACTGATCAAGACTTGAGTACCATGCTCATGGTGCTTGTTTCAGCCCATAAAATGCCTTCTTCAGCCTGCAAACTTTGTTCTCATCCTCATGAATGAGAAAACCATCTGGTTGCTCAATATACACCACCTCTTCCAGAACACCATTCAAGAATGTGGATTTGACATCCATCTGGAACACTTTGAACTTCCTTTGCACTGCAATGGCTAGGAATAATCTGATTGTTTGCAGCCTTGCAACCGGTGCCAATGTCTCATCAACATCTATTCCCTCGATCTGGGAGTACCCCTTGCACACTAGTCATGCTTTATTCCGAATCACTATGCCATCCTCATTCATCTTGTTGCGATAGACCCAATTAGTCTTAATGACATTCCTATATTATATCCTCGAAACAATATCTCATGTTTGATTCTTCTCAATCTGATCTAGCTCTTCATTCATAGCCTGAACCCAGTTTTCACCTTCAGCTGCATCAGAAAAACATTTCGGCACCACCTGATATAAAAACGATGTTTGATGTAATGACTTCATTCTTCGAGTCTGAACAGGATCTTTCTGATCACCAATGATATTCTGCCTATCAATATCATCTCATCTCATTCGCTTCCTAGCAGACACAAACTTGACACTTTCCTCTTAATCATCAGTATCTTCTTCTGAGTCATCCTCTGCCACTTATTCTCACCCTATGTTTCTTACCTCATCATCACTTTCATCCAAGAACTGTTCAATGGGTTATTGATTATTCTGTTCATTTTCAACTATAATGACATCATTTCTCTCAACAATATTTCCCAGCCTTTTGTTGAATCATTTATATGCATTTTTTCCCTGAGTAGCCAAGGAATATCCCCTCATCTCCTCGTGCCTCAAACTTTCTGTGATTTTCTTTGTTGGGAATGAAACACTTACTTCCAAAGATTCGAAAGTATTTCAATGTTTGATTCTTTCCATACCACAGTTCATAAAGAGTCTTTCCTTGCTTCGGACAAAACAGATACCTATTCAAAACATAGACCGATGTCAAAACTGCTTCCTTCCAAAATTTCTCTAGAAGATCATTATCAATAAGCATCATTCTAGCCATGTTGTTGATGATCCGATTTCTTCTTTCTACCACTCCATTCTGTTGGGGAGTTCTTACTGATTAAACTTGATTCCTTATCCCGTATTTCTCGGGATAGTTTTCAACTTGAATGTTTGTGAATTCTGTACCGTTATCATTATGAAACATCAGAATTTTATGCCCAAGCATCTTTTCTAATTCCCTCCTATACTGATTTATGCAACTGAACACCTCTGTCTTACATGTAATTATGAATACTCAGGCCATTCTGCTATAGTCATCAATGAAACGAACATAGTACCACTACCCATTTATAGCTCGTGGTGTAATAGGTCCACATACATCAGCATGTACCTGTTCGAACATTCCAGTTGATTTCTGTTCCTTTGGAATGTATGTTTTTCTAATGATTTTCCCTTGTTGGCAAGAATCACACATATGAGTGCGATCACGTGATAGTTTTGGAAGGTCTCTAGCAGCATCACACATCACCAGATCTTCTATGGATGGTTGGAATAGATGACCAAGTTGCTTATTCCATAGCTAGTTTTCTTCCTCTCTGGATAAAAGGCACGTATCTTCTTCTCCACCTACGAGATAAAGATTTACCTTTGTCCTTTTTCCCTGCAGAACAACTGATCCATGTTTTCCTTTCACAACACACATATTCTTGGAAAATAGGATAGAATGCCTAGAGTCACACAGTTGACTGACACTGAGAAAATTATGACTAAGACTCTCTACAACAAAGACATTTGCACATTTCATTTCTTTGCCCCCAAACTTGGCTTATTCTGAGCCAAATATCTTCAGGCCATCATCATTTCCAAATTTGACAACTCCTTCTTTGTCATATTTTATGCCTGAAACAAGATCCTTATTGCCTGTCATGTGTGATGTGAAACCCCTGTCAAGGATCCATACACCAGAACGATCTGATGCTTTAAGGGAAATCTCTGCCACCATGGCTTTCTCAATTTTCTTCTTCTTTGTCCATACCTTTTCTTTCACACTCAGCATGGATTGAGACTTATGTTCTATCTCAAAGTATGATGGACCATCCTCATCTTGCAAAGCAAGAAATCTATTCTGCATTTTAACTCACATGTCTGTTTAATGATCTGCTACTTGTGAACATTTTGATTCTGATTTGGCACATTTCTTTGAATGGTCGAAGTACAATACCTAGCCATGTGCCCAAATCCTTCACACCAAAAACAGTGTCCTTCAAGATATGTTCTGGAAAACATTTCTCTATTTGGCTGCCACCACTGTTCATTTTCCCATTGATATCTCTTGGCTATGGAACACACATACTGTGAATATCCCATCTTCCCACAACAATAACACCTGATATATGGTGCATTCCTTCATGACACTTCAGAACTACGAGTTTCCCCTTGGGATCTTTTAATATTCTTATTTTTCTTTGTTCCCAAATCAATCTTCAATATCAAGATGGGTGATTATGGTCTGAATTTAATTTCCACAGATTTTTCTTTATGATCAAGCCCTGAATCAGCCTTAACAATTCAGCTCAATTGTTGTTGCTTTCCTGCTGAACTACTGGGCTCCTCTTTTATCTTTTCAGTCTTCGGAATGATCTGCTTTCCAAATAATGTATTGGGAATGAAAGGCTTTTCCTGGTCTTTAACATTTCTCCATAGACTAAAAACTTCTTCTTCAAGCTCTTCGATATTCTTGACATGATATTTCACTTTTCTGTTCAATCCATCGATCTCCCTTTTCTATTCTTCAATATTGAGCTTATACTCACAAACTTATTTTGAGTTCTCTGGTGTTGATAACTTGAGTTTTTCAATTTCTTCCATCAACTCAGACTTCCCATCTTCCCACTGGTACATATATAGTTTGGCATCACAAACAAATTTATTGGTTTTCTTCTTTTTTTTCTCCAAACATCTATCTACTCAAGAGCTTCTTCCAATTCGGCTTCCATATCAACTCTTCCTTCAACTTCTTCTTCCTCTTCTCCAATGTTAGTTTCTTCCTTTTCCTGAGAAATATTGACGACCAATACCATATCATTTTGTCTATGATCTTTACAATTTTCAAACTCCTAAATCTCTTCATCCTCAGACTCATCTGAACTGTCTATTTCTTGTGAAAGAAGATTCTTCTTCATGAAGAAATTTCTATTGAACTTCTTCTTCCCTTTCACATAGGCTGAAGATTTCTTCTTGGGATTTTCAACTTCATCTTCATCATTTTCTTCTTGAAACTTTTTAGGGGAATCATGGAGAAAGATGACCAACATTTCCACATTGAAAGCATGGTAGTAGAAGTTTCCCTTTAAACTTTCCATTTCCTCTTTGTAGATTTGAAAAAAAGAATGACATCACCTCATCTGTCTCTTCTTCCTTTTGAGAATCTTCAATAGTGTGCTTCTTCATGGCCATAAATTTTACCTCGTTGAATTTCCCCTTTTCCACAGCATCGTTATCATCATTTCTCATTTCATACGCAACAAGAGTGTTGTGCAGGTTATCCAATGTCAACTCTTTCGGATCTTTATCTTCCAAAATAGAAACATTCGAATTGAACCGAGGTGGATGTTTTCTCAAGATACACATTACAATTTTAATGTCTTCGATAATCTCACCGAGACCTCGCATTTCTTCTACCATAACATTTAATAATGCATCAACAGACTCATTTGGGTTCATTCTCAGATCTTCATACTTTTTCCACAACAATTGCATCTTTTCCTCTCTGACTTTTGTATCCACTTCATAAATATTCAAAAGCTTTTATCACATGGCATGTGACGTTTTGCATGACATCGCATTTGTATAGATGAGATTGGAAATGGATTTTCCTGAGGCATTGATTACTTTGGCATGAGCATATAACTCTTTATGCTCAGCTTCTGATAATGCACCACTAGTAATATTAGTTGTGATACCATGCATAGCTACTGAAAAAAAATCCATTCCCAAAGATCGGAAATAGTGTTGCATTCGATTCATCCATATCTAAAATTTAAATCCGTCGAAGATCTGAATCCCACTATGATTAGTGACCTCCATTGAGAGAAAAACAAATATCAAACCTTCGCTCTGATACCAATTGTTGGGTCCACAAGGCTGAATACCCAGAGAGGGGGGGTGAATCAGGGTATTACTAATTTAAAATTAAATCCCGTTCTGATCTTATTTCGCTGTTAAGAAAACCAATCTTCTTTCTCTTTACTGTTGCACAATATAAACAGAAAGTAAAGCAAGCACAGGACAGAGTAATTTTACTTGGTTCACCGCTAAGGGCTACGTCCAAGGAGCATACGCCGACAGGTTACGGGTCGTACCAAGTCCACTAAACTTCACTAGTTGTCGATTACAATGTTCGAGCACAATCACTCTATCTCAGGCTCACTGCCATTACAAGTTTAGGGTCATCTCACTACTTTCCTAGGGGTCACTCCCAATTTCTCTCTCTGTGGCTCACTGCCAATGGAGAGGATCACCTTTTTCCTCTTCTATGCTTACTGCACTTGGAAGGGATCCAATCACATTTTATAGACCTGTAGGTCTCTTCATTTGAATGAATGCACGCATCCTCTACTTTTTATATGTGCTCTGTTAAAGTCCAAATTTCATCCGCTGATGAATACCCCTTTTCCACTTAACCACTGGGTAATTCACTTTTGAAATACCTTCGCAAAGCACCCTACTTCGAGAGGCTCCTAATTTTGAAAAGCTCAAACAAACCTTCGCAAATCTCTTGCCTTTTCGTGAAGCACTCTCGTGAAGCACTACCGCAAAGCTCAAGTCGTTGCAGAGAAACTTCCCTTGTGAAGCTCACTGAGCCAACACGGAGCTCGCACCTTTTGCGGAGCTACAATAGCTGCCGCGAAGCTCTTCATTCGCGAAGCACACAGGCTATGCGAACTACCTTCACGAACCGAGAGCAAATGATTTTCTCTGAAAAATATCTCTACTTCTCTCGAGGGGGTCGACCTGTATTTATTGGCGATTCCACCGACCCTCGACCCTTCCGCGCGAAGTCAACGCCACGTCATCTAAAATCGCGAAGCTCCAAAGTTTCTTCCGGAATTCTGTCTAAATCGAGAAGCACCGCAGAAATTTTTTGATCGTGAATATAATCGTCATCGCGGAGCATCCCATTAATTCCTTCTAGCCTTCACCGCGAAGCTCCCTCGCAATGCCCTTCATCATCGCAAAGCTCCCTTGCAAAGCCCTTCACATCCGTGATGCGCTTCATCCTCTGTCGTTCGTGAATCTTTTCTTAATCACAAAGAATCACCGCCTCTATTCTTTTGGTCTTCGAGAAATCCAAACCATGAATCCTCTCTTTGCAAAATTCATGCCATTGCCATATTAAAATATGATCTTCATGGAAATCCACTTTTCACGATGCTCACCAACCTCCAAATTTTGGACCCCAAAAATTTGGCAAACACTAGAAAACGGCGCCACCTTGAACTGCTCTTTTGTACCACCTCCAGATTGTCCTTTCCTTTGTCATCATTCTTTTGTCATCATTGATTGTCGACAACTTCTTTGAAACTCGACAATTTTTTCATGGAAACTTGCTTTGTCAACAAACAAAATCAACCCAAAAATACTGCAATGTTACCTTGAGGGATTTTTGCCGAACAATTACAAAGACCAAAAGGTATCCTTTTGTTTGAAAATCAGCCAAATGTACTGGTAAATATTGCCTTATCTTGATCCTCAGGGGATATATGGATTTGAAAATAACCCAAATATACATCAGGGAAACAATAATGGGACTTACCAGCCAATCTCTCCAGCCTTTAGTGAATGAAAGGTAGGGGAAATTTGTCCTTCGGCATGGCTTGATTCAGTCGACGGTAGTTAATAAAAACTCACCAATTGTTTTGCACACATGTTAGAACCAATTCATTCCTTTCATTAGACACTATTTTTATTCCTATTTTCTAAGAACAATTTTCACTGGACTAACACATTTACTATCAGATATGGGCAAAATGATCCTTGAAACAAGTGATTTTCTAACTTCCAATTTAACCACTTCCAAGAGAGTGGGATTCAACCGAAGTTGAGATAGCCTCATGGGTTTAGCCTCATCGTCTAAAATTATTCGGTGCATACATATAAATGGGATAATCCCAAGAATATCACTCAATGTTCATCCTATTTCGTTTTTATACTCTCTCAAATGGTTTTTTTATTCTTGATGTTGAGAGAGGTTATTGGAAATAATGAGAGGTAATTGGTCAATACCATCATGATAGGTATATTTTAAATTAGATGGATGTGGTTTTAATTCCATCATCGACGATTTTTGGACTGAGGAAGAGGATTAGGGGGAGTGATGTCTATGAAATTGTCGATATGATCATGTTTATTCTCTAAATATAGATAATCTTTTCAAATGAGATTTGAAGAATCATCGGTAGTCTTGGGTGTCTCATAACAAACACACTCATCAATTAAAGCAAAAAATATACACATATCAGAACCCACACAACACTCAAAACATGAATCATAAATCAAATAATCCAAGCATGAATAAGAGGAAAATGAGTCATAGTATGGGTTATATAGATAATTGTGTGTGTGCATAGTTATAGAGAAATTCCATTGAATAGATAGGAAGAGTGGAGTGATATTCAATGGGGTGTTTCATAGCCTCAAGGATGTTAAAAGATACCATTTCTCCACTAAACTCAATGGCCTGCATACCATTGTGAACTTTGATGGTCATCGTTGTTGTTTCGAGGAATGGACTCCCATGTTTGAGAGGGGCATGTCCTTAGGTTTGGGTATCCTCCTTCTCAAGAATATAGAAGTCAGTGGGGAATATGATATTCTTCACTATTACAAGGACATACTCATTCCCACCTATTGGATGTGTGATTATTCGTTTTTCAAGTTCCACGACAATTTCTATTAGTTAAAGCTCTCCAACCTATAGAGAAGTATACACAGAGTGAGTTATTACATTAATGGAAGCATCTAAATGTAACATAACGTCTGAAAAGAATGTCTTGTCTATGGAACATGTTTTTTTGAATGTTCTTGGATCCTTTAACTTAGTTAGCATTGCTGGTTGAATCAATATTGAGACCTTTATCCACTAGTTGACTCTATCATTCCCCTTCAGCCTTTGTCTATTGGTGCTAAGTTCATTAAGAAATGTGGCATAATAGAGAATTTTCTTGACTGCATCCAATAAAAAATATTAACTTGATTTTTTTTTAAATGTATCCATTATTTTATAATCAATCTCATTTTCATAATTTTTTATAGATTTAGAGAGTCCTTGGTGGAAAGGAAGAGGAATGAATTGATCTTTTGAATCATCATTTATAATTAGATTTCCCTTTTTATTTTTATTTTCTTAATTGCGGTCTTTTATGGGTGGAGAAAGAGTGTTTTCAAGAGGGGGACATACCTATTTCGTATAATCAGTAGAAAGAGAAAAAAATTTCCACTACAATGGGTAATTGTACATAAATTACCTTTTCCCTGCGTATTGGAAAATGGCTGGAATGGTAGTTATCTTGAACCTTGCATCTTAATCTCACCTATGGGGTTCTCAAATAGTCCCACTTGAGTTCGTTGGTCATGAATTACAGATTGTGTAGCCTGTTGAAACTATTGTTTCTAGGATGCCATTTTTTTCACTATATCCTAGATGATTGGTTTAGATTTAGGAGGAGGAATATAGTTTTTAGAAGTTAAAGGATACAAAGGTTTCATTCCTTACACATGAAGATATCAATTCTGCATGGGGTAGTTTGAGTTTCCTTCTTATCAGTGTTGGGGTTGTGCTTGCCACCCAGGGTTTGGATATTGCCTGAATTGTTCCTACTTTAAGGGAGGTTCTTGTTGGAATGGATTCCATGGGAACACGGTAGCACAAGACTAAAGTGAATATTGAAGTTGTGGGAACTGGTTAGAAAAATGCATATTGTCAGAACAAATACCACAATGTAATTGAATAGACTAGGATTTTGAGTTACCATGTGCTTGATCTAATTACTTTAGAAGGGTATTCATATCATCAAGTAAGTTATCTACCCTTTATTATAGGGATGAATTACATGCCTCATGAACTCCTTGGGTTGGTGCAATATCTCGGGTACCAAATTGTTGTGAATTTTGAGCCATATTTCCTATTATGTCACGAGCGACATAAGGAGTTTTATCAACTAAGGAACCACCATATACTGCTTCAATAATTCCACAATCCATGGGGATCAGTCCTTCATAGATGTATTGGATTAATATTTGTTTACTAATCTGGTGGTGGGGGAAGCTTGATAAAAGTCATTTGATTCTCACCCAGTATTCATGAAGGGTCACTCCTTCTGATTACTTAATGCCTCAAATTTCATTCCTAATTGATGTTGTTCATGAGGTAGGGAATAATTACTTTAAAAAGAGTATTTTTCCGTCATTCCAGCCCGTGATTGTCGTATAAAAGTATTAAATCCAAAATTTGCTACACAATCAGGGGATAATGGGAAGACCCTAAACCAAATTAGATCCTCAGACACATTTTTTGGTTTCATGGTGGTGGAAACTATGTGAAAATATTTAGGGTGTTTATGAGGGTCTTCACTAGGAAGACTAACAAATTTAGGATGAAGGTGGATGAGGCCGCATCCCACCTCAAATTTGGATACATACATAGCATATTGGATGTACGCAGGTTCGTACTCTACATCCAGGGTGGTCAGTTCTTTTAATGGTTTTTTATTTGCTTCCATGATTCCTGGGGTTTGATTTGGTGAAATTATTGAGTGGTTCAGGACCCCTTGAGGTTCCAAAATTGGTTGTGAAGTTTGTTTGTTTTAATTATTTAATTTCAATAAAATAAATATAAGAGGGTGATTGGAGAATATATTGTTATACTACAAAATTTTAGATAGATAAATGGAGTAGAAGAGAGAGAGTAAGAAAAAAATGAAGTGATAGATAGAGAGATAAAACACACAAATGCAAACAAAAAAAATACCCAAAAAACAATAAAATTGGGGTAGGGTATTAAAAGGAGTAGTAATTAAGAATTAAAATAAAAAATAAAAGTATATTAAGAAAAAAATGATCTTGTCTCCCTAGAAATGGAACCACAATTTGACCGTGTTATCATGATTGTCTATTTAGTTGTTTAATTTTCACTAGAATTTCTGCAGTATAGCAGCAACCCTAGGTCGTATCTCAATGGTGCCTTAGATAATTATTTTAAAAAGTGGGGTTTTATTGTAATAAAATAAGGGAAATTGGATATGTAATACATAGAGTTTGATGATTCACAATTATAATAGAAAAATTAAAGTGATGAAACCAATCACAAAAGAACAAGAGTAATTAAGCATGATCAACCTGGGGAGAATATTTAATGCTCACCCTTCATCACTACAAGATAAAGGGTTAGGATATCTTAATCCATATTTTGTAACACATAGAATAAGAATTTTACTGAGTTTATACTAGGATACCATCTAATGAACTGTAAGAAACACACAATGTTTCATCAGATAGTGTCGATGACTGGGTGATTTGTGTTCGACATCATAACTGAAACCCACCAAGGCAATATACGAAGAACTAGATGCGATATACAGGTTTGTATTTTATTTCAATGGAATACCTTGAATTGAATGTATATATCCACAATAGAAGTGGTGAATGGTGTGTGAAACATCACATGAATGGGTACCCCCAAACATGATCATATGAGATGAGCATGAAATAATAGTACAAAACCGAATTGAATAAAAATATAAGATGATTAAAAAATTCACCAAATCCTATAATTTAAAAGACCATCAAAATATTACATGAACAAATCTTGGGATTACATCACGATCATCACCGGGTGATCATATGGTGTTTAGAAATTCATGGGAGGAGAGGAAGATGCAGATATTGAATTTGAACATTTCCTAGCTTCCATAACACATAAGGATGATGGGGTGACAACATTGGCACTCCAAAATTGTATCAGTTTCCCTCTTGGTCAAACTCTTAAATGAGGGGCCCAAGGAGTTCTTTTATAGGCAAATTGGACGGTGCTTTTGAGCACAAAGATTCTATAAAACCACATAGATCATAGTTTTCGGCCACTAGATAGTTGAATATCCCTTTGGAAAAAACAATAAATTTTTATCCCCACATCAGGAATATCTCTATAGGAATTTTGGCTCCATTTGGACAATCACATCATGAGATATTGATAAAATACAGAACACCACTTTTGACATGTGTATATTTTATTCCCTAGACAGATCAGTTCAGATGGTCATTTTAGAGACTGAATGGTGCTTGAGTTATTTAATATAAAATGTATCCCATTAAATTTTGGTTCATATGATAAAATTGTAGCCCATTTGGACGCACATTTTAGTATTCGTATGCATATTTGTCCACTAGTGTTCTTAGATCATGTGCTGATTTGCCCATTTTTCATAGAATTCATCATGGGCCCTCCAAATCACCTCCACCCACAATATAATTACCAAAACATGTAACATCTCTATTTTAAATAGTGCTAAATAGAAAATAACTGAATCAAACACGGAGTAAAAAATTTTATCATACTTTAAATTTTCAATACAAAACCAATTTAATACATTTGTATAAGGGTGAAATAAAACAGTGAATCAACGTACGATCAATCCTATGTCGTAGATTCAAATGGAGAGGTATGAGATGAGTATTTTTTTAATTTTTAGATTATTTTAATATGTTTCAATAGATAAAGATGATAAAAAGACATATGGTTTTCTATAGACATCTGTAGAGAAAACTTGGAAGTGGGATGATATCTCTTTGGACATTGTGGTTGTGTTACCACATATTTAAAGAAGGAAGAATGAGATGTGTGTTGTTATCGATATGCTAACCAAATAAGCTCTCATTATACCTATTCATCATAAAAATTAAGTTTAGGATTTGGTAAATCTCTATTTAAAAGAGATTCGCCATTTTAATGGAGTTCCATCATCTAAAGTCTCTGATAGAGATTCAATGTTCACTTCTCACCTATGTATATGCCTTTAAGAGGTTGTGGGATCTAAGGATCAATTTCGCATGAAATACCATCTAACATTATATGTATAGATTGAATGAGAAATTCCAAATCTTTAGGATATTATCCACACTTCTATTATCGACTTGGGGGGATGTGGGGATGACAATCTCAGTTTGTATGTTTTTTCATATAATAATAGTTACATGTGTGAGATTATAATGGATCCTTATGAGGCCTTGTATGGTCGGCCCTGTATATATTCATTATGTAGATCAGAAAATAATGAATGTTCTTTTGTTGAGACTGGCTTGTTTCAAGATATGACAAAAAATATTTAGTTTATTCATTTTATAATTGTGATATAATAGAGGCCATATAAATCACATGCAAATAATCATCACAAACTATTGGAGTTTTCAATTCGGTGACCAGATGTTCTTGAATTTTTCACCTCGGTTGGGACATCTATGGATTGGGAGGTAATGGAAAATTCCTACCCATTTTTTGTGACCTTATGATGTCATTTTTATGGTGGGGAAATTTTCATGCCATTTATCACATCCAACTCAGCAGACATTTATACTTAATGTGTACCACATATCTCACCTACGAAGGTACCTGTATGATCATTATCATGATATAAGTTGGAGTAATCTTGAGATTGAACCTGATTTATCTGTGACTGAACAACCATTCATGATAGATGATTCAAAAAAACAATATACATCGTGATAGGATGATACATTTGGCTTGAGAGCTATGGATGTATAGTTCTGATAGTCAGGAGATATGGAAGAGGGAGGCATTGATGAGAGAGCAGGGGCCTCATATTTTTTCATGTATTCTTATGATTAGTATTTAATGGGACATAAAGATTATATAATGGGGAGGTTGTAACTTAATATTAAATTTCTGATTGATATGTTTTATGTATCATCATGGTTTTCCATTTAAATTTTCTTGGGTAGGGAGGATAAGGAATTTGGATGATACATATAGTGGTAATGTTAGGGATTTGTAGGGTTCTCAATATAAAACATAGTAGTTATGCTATTAACCAAGAATTTACACACTGTGTAATGTTGATAAAGGATGTGTAAATTATAAAATAATAATAAATCCATTTTTAATAAAAGTAGATGGGGGTTTTCATCGATTTTGTGATTTTTCAATGACATGATGTGTAACTGGGTTACATGTCCTGTAAAGTCCTAAGTGTTGTTTTCAAATAGGAACCATAACAAAAATTAAATATTACACTTCCCTATAATTCCTTTATCACATCCCAAGAGCCATTCCCAAGTTATTTCAGATCCCCTAAACCCTTCCAATTTGTTTCATTCTGCAATTAGCCTTTGTTGAAGTTCTAGTGTGATTTTCTAAGAAAACAGTCTCCCTATCTCTCTAACTAATTTTTATCCCCTTTATAGAGATTGATAGAACATATACAATTTATAGATATATTACTCTTTGTTAACTCTCGTTTCTAGGTGGATATTATAGATCTTTTTCATCTTCAATATTGTTGGTTGGTTTTGTTACAAGTATTGTGTTTCTATGAAAAATATATGTGATTCAATAATTATGGAAAAATATGACAAACCCTAAACTGATTGATTTTTGTTCAGTTGATTTATTTTAAAATAATGAATTGAAACTTGTTTAAATTGTCTTATTAAAATCCCAATTCCTTTTAATTTCGGTATTTTAATTAGAAATTGAATTTCTATCAAGAAATTGGAAAAACCCTCTAATTCCATTACATTTTGGTGTGTTAGAGAAATTGATGGAAAATTATGGATTTTGAATTTTTGAATTTAAAGTTTGAAATTGATTTTTTTTAAATTTATTTCAAATTAGTATTTGTGAGAAACATATTAATATTATTTTCATTGAATCCTAGTTGTTTTCTATGAAAAAAAAGAAGTGTTTTAATTAAAAACTAGTTTTTTGGTTTTTTGAAGGAAATTTGACACTTTTGAAATGTGGGAATGAGATGAATTGAATTTTAAATATATTTCAAATAAATTCCACATCATTAATTTCTCTAGAGAACATTAATGACTATGTATTTATTGAGTTATTTTGATAACACTCTTTTGATTCTTTATAACTAAAACATAACATAGTGTAGCGGGTTACATCCTTGATGGGATGGTGATGAGTTGACTTTGGCCAATGTCAAAGGGACCTGAGAATACACATATTTTTGGATCACCATCGAGTGTGTGAGGATTCTATAGACTATATATATTATATTATATTCTAGATAACAATTTTTATCTATTGATTATATAAGAGATATAAATTAGTTCCATTGTTTGTAAATTGTTTTACATGCCTAATTAATATATATAAAATATTTTATATAATTTCATTGAATCTATTTGTTTAATGTATTTCAATAATTTGAAAAGTAATTCCTGGATTGTTTTAATTATGTTTTTAAATTAGATACCTATTTATTAAAACTTGAATTATTTATTTGGTTAATTAAATATAGGTATATTATTATAGAATCCATATTGAGACTCTACAAGACTTTTTGTTCACACCCTATATGTACCTTTGGGTGTTTTTAGATTATCTTACATTAGGTCAGAGAAATGGTAAGGCACTACATGGTGGTATTATCAATAGATACCTGGGTATTGGAGAGTTGTTTCTATTGGGAGTTGGGTATTTATAATTTTTATGGTACTTTATTATTGTACTTTGTGTTTTTTACCATTTATCATCTGGTACACAACTCCCTATGGAGTATTCATTTGTATTCATACTGAGATGTTTATCTTATTCTACAATATTTATTCAAAAATAATTTCCACACTAAATTTTTATAATTCTTGGTTCTAGTCCTAAACCTATAGGGATCACGAACTTCGTTCATGTCATGTCAGTGTCGTCTATCTTACCAGGTTACTAGGGTACCCCGGCTGGTTCAGGATATACATAGTATATCATGGAAAATAATGGATTGATGGATAAATATTATCTATATAAATTATACAATCTCCTTTTCATTATCCATGACGATGATGACAAAAATTATAAACATACCCACCTTTAATGACTTCCACATCTTTTGATGCTTCAAATAATCCCTACATATATCTTTGATCAAATATTTAGTTTATTATTGAGAAATTATTTTGTAATGTTAGTATTTGTTTCGTTATATTATAATTTCTATATTTATACTTCTCTTGTATATAACATTAAGGTTTTTCTCATTTTGGGTTATAAATATAGTAGAAGGTCATTTTCTTATAATGGGTAATGCTACCTTGAGGTACATTCTTTCATTGTAGTTTCTAGATAAATTTTAGTCCCTGATTACATCTAACGATTTTCATTTGATCATATTTAGAATTTTATATGTGAATATATAATTTCATATCTTGTGATTAGTATATTTTTTTATACATCTCACCGTAACGGTACTGCCAAAAAATATATAAGGATTATATCATAATTTCTGACTCCAGATCGTGTTTTGGGTACATATATTAAGGTATTAAAACATTTCTTGAGTAATTGGATATCAATATATCATTTTTTGTGGGTATGAAACCCCAAAATTTCATTGGAGAATAAATATACATCACAATACCTTCTCTAATTGAGGGTTGTGTCAATATAGGTGTAGTGATTATCCATTTCATGAGCTCCTTAATGCTTTCCTCACATTCATCCTTCCAGAAATAATTTATTCCTTATTGTGTTAACAAAGAGATTATGACAGAAAATCCAGTTTAATTTCTCAAAAAAACACTACTAGAACCACGATATGAATATAAAACTATAGATTTTAGTGATTTAAGGGTCTAGAAAAATCTTGAATTTCCCTTAACATTAAAATATCCCAAAAAGTTCCCACACATGTGATCACATTCCACAATAATTTGACTTATTATATCCAAAACTAAAACATATTGAACTTCACCTACAATTTATTCTTTATTAATATCAGTCAAACCATACATTGATTCTAAATATTTTCTTATGTGCTCATGCAAAATGAGAATATCTTTTATAAATACTATAAAATATTAATAATTGTATTTTATATAGATTCTACTACTAAATTCCATGATGATTGTAGGAACATTAGTATGCATGGTGGGAATCATTATGAACTCAAAGTGTCCACACCTTATACATAGGGGTGGATTCTAAATATTTTCATTCATTACCTTTAGTTAATGATATAAAAAATGGAAATAAATATCCATGATTTATTCAGATCCTCTTAGTGGATAAAATATACAATCATTCCTCAGGAGTGTATACTTTTTCTCTATGGTCATACTTTTGTTATCTCAATAATCGATACACAACCACATTGATCGATCATTTTCCTTAACAAAGTAAACCATAAATCCCAAAGGTTATTAACTATGGAATATGAACCTTTTTTATAAATGATCTTGATGCTACTTATTTATCTCTTCTAGTTTGATAAAGGCTGTCTTATATTGAAATTTAGAGAAATGACTGCCTTTATGTCTAAGATTTGGTGAGAATTATACATTATAATCTAGTCGGAGACTGGGTAACACATCAGAAATAAATTTTTATATTCAATTAAAATAGTAATTTACTAAATGATTATACTTTTCATGAACAAAAAAATTTGGGAAATGTATTTGTAATTATTGGATATAAACATCATAACCATTGAGGTATTTTATCGTGGTTATTCATGAACATTATTTCATGTAGATAGTAGCAGAGGATACTTTTAGAAAGAGAATTATGTTTCTCATTCATCATGGTTTATCAGATATATATATAATTATTTCCCACAAATTACAAAAATAGTGTCATGTTACTCCAAATGAAGTATTATTTGATTCATTATAAGAATATTCATGTAGACCCCAATAATGGAATAATACAACATGTGGAATATATTGATGACATAACTAGTTTTATATATATATATATCTACTTCTTGTAATCTGGAATGTGGTTCATCATTTAAAAAAAATAGGTTATAAAGCAATATGTTGGACTTCACTAAAATAATTTTTTTATATATTCATGAGTGATAGTATTTACCCTCAATGTGCCATGTTTTTTTGTTCTATATTTTAAATTTCCAAAACTCCCAATAGTTTAATAATTGGACCATGGTTGGTGAATTTATAGGTTCCCCCCCCCCCATAATGTTGGCCAGGTTTTTCATGTATCTTTAACACTGATGTGTGTGGTGCTCTTCACTACCATATTTGAAGAATTTCATTATCCATTGGAGGTAATTTCTCGTATGGATCTTCCCAACTTTATAATATTCAGGTGGTTGGATCTTCATTCCTCGATTTTCATTAGATTATTTAGATTTAAACTCCATCATTCATCTCATATCCCCAAAATTAAGGAACCATTATGAAATATATATATATATATATATATTCATTGATAGATCCTCAGTATATTTCCTTATAACTCTTGAAGTTTATGAAATAAAAATACCTTTTAATTTTTTCTTAATAACTAATGAACCAAAATATTTTTCAACAATTTATTATAACATATCTTGAGTCATAACCTGAGGTCCTATTGAAGGTTTCTTAGAAATAAATTATAGACTCTACATCAATTTTTAGAAGCTATATGAATTCCCTCTCTATCATTGATCAAAGAGTTGAAGAAAAACCCATTATGTGAAATAAATTATTAATGTCATCCCAATCATATTATTGTATTTCATTATTTTATTTATAATTCTTTATCAACAACTTACATTAATAATCTACTAAATCCAAATAATTGGAAACCTATTTGAATTTGTCCTTCTCAAAAAATTTGAATTTATAATTTATCATCTTCATTGAGTTAACCCCATTATTCCATGACAAGTGGAAAATAATATCCACTAAACATTTGTGTTTTTTTATAATGGACTTAATAGAGAATTTATTCTTATTGGGTGTTAGATATGATTCTACATGGTTTATCTTATTGTTCATAACATGAGGAATCTCTATAATCTTCTCCATAATGTATTGAACTCAATCTCACATGGAGTCAAGGATTTAATCAGATAGTCATTTCAATACCCCTGGAAAACTTTTTTGGCCTTGTTTATCATTTTTTATATTATTTTCTAAAATATAAAGGTACTAAACAAACATAAGTCAAAAAATAATGTGTAATTCAATCTTATGTGAAAATTATCTTCAATGTATTATATTGTTTGATCCCTAACATTATCCTTTTTCTCATATATTGATTCTATGAGAATACACTTTAATGTTTTTCTAACATTTATGATATTTAATTTCTTATGTTATGTATCTTTCATTACAATTTGTATAGAGTTTGATATTACCCAATGTATATTCCCTATGATTGTAATAGTAGGTTTGTATAAATGAAACATTACATGCAACTGTTCATGATTGAGATAAACCTGAATCATTCCATTTAGTGTTATTACTAATAGGTCCAAGGGAGGAAGGAAGACCTCCAATTTTAGTATCCATTGATGGATTTCATTTCCTAGAAACAACACATTCTAATACATTACAAAAACATACAAATATTTCCCATTAAAAATGATCTTATCCCTAGGGATTTTCCAGATGATTTATAATAATGACTCCCAAATTAATTATAACATGCTCAAATACTAACTACGGAGAAACTAATTTTCATTTATGATTATTACATCATTTTTTTGACCGACAACATAATTACGGTACTATCTATGATCAAAATTTGGTATTTTAGGAAAAAATAGGATCGTACTTAAATTTTAATTAATTGAACATGTACATTAATTAAATAGACAAAATTTTGGATTCCAAAATTCAACACAATCCCCTTGTTACATTTAATAACTTTAGAATCTACATCAACGAAGGGTGTGATATAAAAGCCTAATAGGAGGACTAATATCAGTATAGGAATAAAAGACACCAATCAATTGTACATGAGTGATAATAATCAACATAATTACGTAATATATACACAACCATCATAATAATCATGATGAAGATTTTTTAAAATGGAATGTAATGTGGAATATGCATAATAATAAAATATCATTACAAATTAGTCAAATACCCCACCTGGTAATAAACAAATCTAACATCATTTTTATGCATAACGTAAGAACATAAATTTTAAAACAATAGTTGTGAACAAATATGGAATCATCTTTATAATAAATACACATAATCTATTGAGAATTAAAAAAATTAAACAATTTAATTGATGGATTTAATTTTTTCTCATCCCTCAAATTTTTTGATAATCATAATTATATATTCTACATTGAATGAGAACATATAAAAACTATTCTGAATGTTCTTTTTTAAAATTTAATGATTGTAGTGGGAGCGTTATCTAGACACCATGTGGTAAAATATGATATCAAAGATAAAAAATCAAAATTAAAAAAAATCACATGAAGAACCCGGGCCCCTAGGAGACCTCGACCCGAGAGACACCCAACATCTGAAGTCGTATTGCATGTATACATTCATCATTATGGTCTTACATTACCATACAATATTCATCATCTTTCTCTCCCTCCATACCCATTCCATCTATCCATATGAGCTATTCACCGTAGTTCATTTTCACCACAAACAAAAAACAAAAAAAATCCACCATAGAAACATCACACAACCATGAACATAGAATGAAACATCATTTAAGGCGTCCACCAGATGAGATAAAACTTCATTAACAATTCAAAAAATAATTGAATGTTAAATCATCCACCTAAAGATCCCAAAAAACTTAAATAAATGTATTAGTAATAAACACCAATCAAATCTGACGAAACATAGTGGTATTCATGAAGGAGTTGATGCCGATATTGAACGCATCATCGAAGGGGAGATCCCCTGGAACACTAGTGATCAACAAACCAAACATCCCAAAACTTCTAAGAATTCACTTCTCCAAATCCAACATAGAGAGGAGTAGTTAAAAGAGATGTCATAGCATTGATTAGGGTGGTTGTGGAATCCTAGAGATAACACCATCGATAAGGAAGAAACAAAAATCCATCAAAATAGGAAAAAGTCATCACAATGCACCTTGAATTCTGTCGACTTCCAAAAAACTAGACAAAAACCCTGTATGGAATATATTCCATAGATCTAAGATGCAGAGGATTGGAATAACAAGTTTCTAGAGAAGGGATCATGTTATCCAAAGCCTTAAAATAAAAATTTCATTTAAAGGGATCATAAATAGTCTACCATTCCAACAAAATATTATTGAAAAAAAATTGATCCAATAGAACATGAGATAAAATGACCAATTACATTTGAATAAAAAAACAATAGGGATATAACAAGAAATATAAAAAATGAAATAAAATAGTATGAGGAGAAATAGGGAGGGTAAGGGTGGAGGAGGAAGACATCATAGAGAATAAGATCCTCCCCCCCCCAAACCATTTCTGATAAGAACATATACCAACTTTAGTAATGAAATAAACCAATTGAAAATAATGTCTTTAATAAAGGGTTTATAGATAATTATTTCCTAAATAACCTTTCATGTTTCCAAATTAATATGGTACATCTTATTTTGGTGTAATAAATAACCATTCAATAGTTGGGAATAAATAACTAAATATGAGTAAATGAAATGTTTTGGAAATTAATGTCTCTTGAATGATCATTATACATAGATTGAAAATAAAACTGACATGGTATAAACAAGTATTTCCTAAAAATTATAATTTAAATTATATTTAAATTGAATTTTAAAAACAATATATGAACATATTTACTTAAAAAAATGTGGTATAAGAGATAATCACAAAAAAGTGTTAATTTCAATAATCCTCTTAACTTAAATCCTATTATTTTATTTCATTTGAACCACTGAAATAAAAAAAAGTAGGTATTGCTAAAACAACAAAACAGGAATCAAATTATTTTTTATAATAAATATAAAATAAATAAATGATATTATATTTTTTAATTGTTTTTGTTAAAGGAAATGTTTATTTATTTCATACTTCTTGTAAAATATCCTATTTTGTATTGCTTACATAAATATTGATTAGAGTGATATATATATAAGTAGAAATAATTTTTAAATTATAAAATAGACATATTTATAAATTTATATATGATAATTAATTTATTATAACCATACATACGGATGGACAAAATAAAAGAATTGGAAACATCCACATTGGTCATTTGCAGACCATTGACAAGACATTTCCTAAAGAGAGGATAAAAGATATGCAATTTTTCAAAAAATTTAAAAAATATTTTTGTATATAGAAGGATTAAAAACCACGATAACATAAAATATAATTGTTTTAACAATGTGTGAATTATATAATAAAAGGGGAATATATATTAATAAAAGGAAAAGTAAATAAAAAGATGAAATAACAGTACCTGTTTCATGAATTAATTCATTTTATACTACCCATAACATCCTAGATGAGAAGAGTTTCATTACTATAGAATGTCACTAAGGATTATTATTGTATTGATAGAGGTTATTTCTACAGATATTTTTCTTTGAAAAGTGATTGAGGAGTGGTTTTCCATGGGTGGGTGGAGGGGTTATTATACATGAGGATATGTGTATTTTTCTATTATAATATGGAAGAAAATATAATATCCATAGTAAAGAATAAAATATTAATATTTAAGAAAATATGAAACCTCCTTGAACAAAATAATAGGATTTTAAGACATTAAATAAAATTATAATCCAAATTTTTTAGTTTAATCAAAATGAAATAAGAAAAAATGGTAAAATATTTTTTTAATGGAACTTTTTTGACATTAGTATTTTGAAAATATATTTTGGCTTTAGAAAAAAAATTAATAAATGGAAATTAATCGTTTATAAATTTATGTGTATTTTAAATAAAAAAGTTTCATCAATAGATTAGGTACATATTAGATAATAAATGATGTAATTGAAATTACACTTGATACTAAAAATTCTATTTTGACATTTCACCAAACAGTTGATGTTTATTAAAAAAAATAGAAAAAAACATTATGAAATTTAAACATGATTTTATTAAATTGGAATAAACATTTAATTAATAATATTCTATCATAGTAAATTTTAATTATTAATATAATAATTGTAATCTTTACCAAATACATTATAACAAGATTTATTAAAATGTTATAATATTTTCATAGAGTTTTTAATATATATATATATATTGTAATTTCTATATTTATAATTTTTTTAAATAATCATGATAAATATTATTTCTGTTTGGTTTTTTATGTTGTGGTTAAATTACCTTTCTAACTTCCATGTTTGTATTAACAGTGGCCAAGTTACTGTTTGAAATGGCTAGGATACAATTCTATGATCACATTACTATTTGAAAATCCATAAGAAATCCAAAAAATGACAATTTATTCCATTATTAAGAATTATATATAATTCCACCTGAGGTTCTTTGGTTTCCCTTTCTCATATTTTGATTCGGAAAAAAATACTTTTCTTCATTCCAGTAGTTTTATTCATGGGGATGATGATTTTAGCCAATTGGAATGATCCCAAATTTCCTGTTATACTTTTATTATTTACATCTTTCTCATCATAATTCATATAATTTTCATTGTTTTAGTTGCAGACTAAAGTAATGATATTTTTTAATTAAATAAAGTATTCTTGGTTTCTCTATGTGATATATGAGTGTAATACTATGTAATATAAAATAAAACAAATTTATTTAGGATTAAATATTAATTATAATGTTGGAGTCATTACAATAACCATATATATAACTAAATCGATAGATTTATTCTATCATATATAGGAAAATATATCAGTGATAGAGTATAAATATCTATTTATAAAGATTGATTGTTTTTTAATGTGGTAGGTATCATATCCTTGAGGTATTTATGTTCGATTCTGGACTACAAATTAAAATTAATTCATTGATATTTATTCTATATAATATTTATTATAAAAAATATGATTAATAGGAAAAAAAATGAAGGAATGAGATGTCAATAAGGATCCTACTCATGGAATATTATTCTTTCCTACAGGTACTGGTCGAAACTCTAATGTTGGTTGCCAATAAAGGGGGGAACCCTATTATTGTAAATCCAGTTAATTAAAAAATAATTCAAATTGAAAATATTTAATGTTATTTCCTAATTTCTAGAAATTCATTTACTAGGAATAAATTTCATGTTGTCAAAAATATAATTCTGTGATTGGGTGATCAAATTATAATATTTTAATTCAATATATCCAGGATAGTTATTCTTATTCTTGAAATACCCAAACTCCTCAAGTAATGAAACCAAAACTATGATGCGATGAACATGGGGTAACCAATAAACAGTTGTATGGTGATGAATAGATGATAAAAGTGGATACATTAGGTTCATTTAATTTACATGATAATTATATTCTTATCTGTATTCTTGTGACTGGTTTTCTGAAACTTGTGAATCCCCCTATTTTATTTTTATAATCATTATAAATCAAATGTGTAGCATATCGATAATATTCCATATTGGATGAGTATCCATACACACTAAGGTATAAATAGTTTATAGGAATTAGGTGTGAATCATGTTTTATAACCATAAATGGAGATTATTTGTAACACCCGAGACTTTTATGTTATATAAATCATCAAAGGAATATTTTTCTACACACAACACTTTCTTGGCTTGCTTTACACGAAATCGCGACCTTCCTCGATAGCTTGCGTCATACGCAATACCGAGTTTCACTAAACAATGATATACTAATAAAATATTATTAAAACTAGCCGTTATGAATAGTAATAACCACTTTTTGGAATTTTATAAATTTTATTTTTAAAAATGGACTTTATTTTTGGATTCGGAATATCGAAATTAGCCTAGGGTGAAATTTTGGTATTTTTCTGAAAACTTTTAATTTTTGATGAATAGTGAAACCACTAAGTGGTAGTTAAAAAACTGAATTTTTCATAAAACTATATTTTACCGCTTCTGTGAGTGGAATTTCAAAGATCCGAGACACACAGTTGATGTTATTATGTAAAATGTGGTTCAATGAGATGAAAATAATTTTTGGTGAATAGTAACTTTTTACTTTTATTTACTACGGTTAAAAGTAAATAGGGTAATTAAGGGTAAAAATGATATTACTATTACCCTAAAACATGTCCTAATTCTATTGTATAAGTGTAATTCGACCAAAAAACAACCTTAGGAATAAAATATGACTATTTAGGCCCACTTGGATTAGATTAGGACATATATTATAAATTTATTTAAAGAAGGGTTAAAATAGTTAAAATCAAAGTTTAATAAGTATATAATTTTTAATATAGGGTTATACATAAGATAAATTCAACTATAAATATTCATTAGAAATATAAAAAGATTTACTATATAATGACAGTTTATTTGTAATTTTTAGACTTTATATAATTTAATTTATTTATGACATAATGATTATGCAGTAATTATCTTATTAATGAAATATTGACATAATTGATTTTATAAATACTAGAATAAATATAATTTGAGACTTTTTATGAATTCCACTAATTTTATAGGTTAATATGACATGTTATTATTGATCTAATTAAGTTTTTTATAACTAATAATTCTGTTATGATTTTCAGAAAAATCAATTACTAAATAGTGTCAAAATTGACATAAAATAGTTTTTGAAACAAATATTATATTATTAATTTTTACATTATTCCTAAAAATCTAAGGTTCGGCCAAATGACTTAGATAAGATTTTAGATATTAATAATAAACAACTTGGGGATCGTTTGGCTGCTTATAGTGAGTTTATTAACCTTATAGTATAAGAACACAAGAAGACACGGTAAAAGTAAAATTATTTAACTTAATGTTAAATCTAAATTATAAGGTTAAAATAGGAACCTAAAATTGTCTAAATTCTATTGGATGATAGGTGTTCGACCCATCACCACCTTAGCTTCGAAGTAAATCAATTTGGAGCTATATAAAATGGAACTTGACTTTATAATAAAATAATATTTTTTGTTTTTCCAAAGGAGTCCCTCTCCTCTCTTATAAAAGGGCACCTCCTCCCCCTCTTCCTCACACCACATTGAGCCTTCAATCTCGGGAAACCCCTGACACTTTCTCCTCTCCACTTCCCTGGAGACATCCTAGAGGTCCTGGTCTTCTTCAAAGACCAATTTTAGTGCCCTAAAAGGAGGTCTCAAAGAAGCACTTCAAAGAAGAGGTAATGTCTGTTACCGATTCTTTCATCTTTATTTCTTCTTCCACTTCTTCTTCTTTAGTTGTTTCATTATGAAGTAATAACATCAGTATCACTCATTTACTGATATTTTATTATAAGTATGAAACAACCCTATTTCATCATCTATCCATCCTACGGAAAATGAAATCACCGCGCGTGCGTACGTATGGAATACAGTCTCCACGCCGTGGTGTAATCTATTTTCCACCAACACCATACTTGGATGGGTATAATGGTGTACATAATAACTATATATGATTATTTTAAAGTGATATTGATTCCTAAATGGTATACATACACTCCAATACAATTCCACGATCATGAGAACGATATCATCACTCGTGAGTACGTACGGACTACCGTCTCCACGACGCGATGAGATTCATTCTCCACATTAACCATTCATGAATGATTATAAAGTATATATAATAAGTAATCATGAAATATATGACATAATAATACTACTGGATTTATGTATATATATATTTATTCTATCTACTTAATTCCACTCAATTCAATAAGGAAACGAAAATAGCGTTCATGCGTACGTACGACCTACAATCTCCATGAACGGTGTATTTCTTTCCATTTATCAATCCATTATATATATGTATATTCTGAATATATATTATATATAAATCATGTTTTACATTCTGGATTTAAGTAATCACGATCTAAGTAATCATATTAATAATTACAAGTTAAAACACGAACGACAAATGATACGATTTTACCCAAAACGCTACTTTAACATGAATTTACAAAAGAACGAGTAATATAATGTCATAAGTGAACCATATATGATATAATAACAATGAATATGATTCTTTAATAAGTAAATGACATTATTTAAATCATTATACAGGAGGTTCTGACACTTATGAATCAAATCGGACCTAAGGTAAGGGAAATATCACAATCTCATTTCTATCCGAGATTGTTTATACTTTGAAATTTACTGGGGTGTATTTATTAATCCACATCCATGTTTCCTCAATATGGAATATTATTTCCATCCACCTACAATTTTTTAAATCCAATTTTACCCTTTGGAGAGTTTTTAGTAAAAGATATGAAAGGAATCTTTTGTCGTTTTTCATACGAGGTACTTTTTTTCTTTTCCGACAAAAGTACGAGAAGAATGTTTTTTTTAACTTATACATAATGAATGGATTTTTAAAAACTTATTTCCAATAAGCTTCCTTTAAAAGTTTTCAAGTTTATTTTTAATCAACTTCTTTTAGTTTAAAATTGTATGACATGTTAAGAAAGGAAAAATGTTTTGAAGTAAAAAGGATATTTTTTTCAAGAATGGAGTTCAAGTGTTTTATCAAAAATATTTTCCATCTAAGATAATATAGGGTTCTGTTTCTATCCCTATTATTACATGGATTTTATTATGTTGTGATGGAAATATTTTTATGAATTCCTTTATCTTATATGAATTGTTTTATGATGTCATGATGTTTAAGATTCCCATTTTTATTACATGGGTTATGCTATGATGTATGGTTTATGATTTTGTGGGACACATAATAATGGTATAATTATGAGATGGGTGGGACCTATATCTCCCTCCAATACATTGGTAAAAGATTTTATATCTCATGAGATAGACATGGATGGAACGGGTGGTTAAACCAATTCAGTGAAATAGGATTGAAACGAGGAGTGAACTCGGTTCAGAAATGGACTTTGTCCACTAAGATAGTCTTGGCAATGAGTCTTGACTAATAAGAAATGATTCTCTATGATTATGTGTGTATTACACAAAGTTTCATGTTTTAATTTATGATTATTTGGATTACATTTCACTACTATGATTTATCCCATGTTCTGAAATTATGATCTCTTTTGCAGGTTAAGATTTACAAAAGTTATGTGCTTATGTATATGATGTGATTTCTATTTCTTTTGTTTACCCTTACTGAGCATTTGAGCTCACCCTTTTGTATGTTTTTTTCCCAAGTCATAAAGAAGGTTATTAAGTAGAATATTCCAAAAAGGGACACTAGATATGATGAAATAAATGGGTGACAAAGTAGATGCTTTATGAACCAGTTGTTTATGCTTTCCAGTTTCTAAAGACACTATACCTATATGGTTCTTTCATGGTTTTGTTATATGTTGTAATAAGTGTTCTTCAATTTTGAAGTAATAATAATGTATGTAAAGTATGGGTCATTATATTTGGTATCAGAGGAAAGGTATAGTCACTCTTTGGAAACTAAGATGTGAATGCCTTAGTAATAACCCTAAGGATAATTCTAAGCATAGAACAAAATCTTAGTGTTTTAGAAATGACCATGAATAACCTATGATAATACCTCAAGTGTGTAATTTTGTTATTTATTATGTGGTTTTCCTATTATAATTAGTGTTTCTCACACTATTCTTCTTGGTTTTAGTCAATGGCTGGAACCCGAAGGAACCATGTTAATGCGGAATGCGACGGGCAATGCAATGATTGTCCCCCGGAGCAACCAAAAGTTATGGGAGCTGGAATGAAAAATCTTCTAGCCATGCTCACACAACTTTCTCAAGCTATGAATCATGAAGGACTTCAAAATGAGAAAAGGAAGGAGAAACATTCTGTTGAATCCTCCATGAGGTAGCATTGACCTTCTTTCAGCTGGTCTAATGAGCCATTAGTTGCTGAACAATGGATTAGTACTACTGAAAAGATATTTTCAGTTCTTCAATGTTCTGAACATGATAAATTCATCCTAGCAGTGTATCGTTTGGAAGGAGTTGCTGATCAATGGTGGAATCTTATTAAGAATACGAGGCAAATGGATGAAATTGAGTCCATGGAATGGGATGAGTTCAAGAACTAATTTTTTAAAAAGTACTTCCCTTGTATTCTCCAAACAAAGATGGAGAAAGAGTTTCTTGAACTGAAGCAAAAGGATGATGAATCTGTTGGTACTTATGAAGCAAATTTTACAAGACTTTCAAGGTACACTTCTGGTATTATTATCCAACCTGAGAGTAAGATCGATCGATTATTTAGTGGCTTAAAACCAAGTCTTCGAAGGGTGTTAGCCATAAGGGACTTCAATAGCTATGAGGAAATCGTTCGATGTGCTCTCAAAGTTGAGATGGAGATTGGAGTAACCCATTAGTCATATGGGTTTGATAATAAGAGGAAAATGGAATTCAAAGGAAAATCTAAAGAACACTATGAAAAGAATATGAGCTTTCCCTTATTCTCAAAGTGTGGAAAGAAACATGGAGGGAGTTGTATTAAAGGGACAAGTAAATGTTTCAAATGTTGAAAGGAAGGTCATCGGGAATTTGAATATCGTAATGATGGGAAGAAGATGTCTAATGATGCAAACAAAGGAAGGGATGCACAGAATGAACCTACTACACTTCAATGTTTCAAGTGCAAGTAGATGGGGCATTATGCCAATCAATGCCTGAATCCAAGGGTTGATGATGATGGTCGACGTCAACAAACTCTTTAGGCTAAAGACAAAGGAAAGTCACATGAAATTTCTATTAGCGATGTGGAGTATGATAACGATGTGGTGAAAGGTACACTTACCATCCACTCTAAAGTAGAAAATGTTTTATTTGATTTTGGATCCACCCACTCCTTTATTTCTGAAGAATTTTCTAAGGATATCACTGTATTACCTCAACATTTAGATATTGAGTTAGGTGTGACAAAGCCTAATGGCACAACAGCCACATCAAAAGTTTATAATTCTTCTCCGATTGATGTTTGTGGGAAAGTGCTTCCTGAAAATCTTGTGATCCTTCCTATAGTGTAATTTGATGTGATTCATGGAATGGATTGGCTTTCACTACATGGATCTCCTATCAATTTCCAAAGAAGGGAAGTCACATTTCATATTCCAGATCAATCTATGATCGTCTATCGATGCAAGGATGAACATAACATTCCAGTGGAATTTTCATCCATTTTATGGGTATTGATTCCACTAAATGAAGGTTATTTATCTCAAATGGTTGGTCAGAAACTCACTATTAAGAATATTCCCATTGTACGGGAGTTTGATGATGTCTTTCCAGAGGAATTACCGGGTCTTCCCCCAAATTGTGAAGTTGACTTTTCAATGGAACTCATACCGGATGCTTTTCCTATTTCAAAGACACCTTATAGAATGGCCCCAATTGAGTTGCAAGAATTGAAGAAGCAGCTCCAAGAGAATCTTGATAAGGGGTTCATACGCCCTAGTGCATCACCTTGGGGAGCACTTGTTCTGTTTGTTAAGAAGAACGATGGATCAATGAGACTCTGCATTGATTATCGAGAACTTAACAAGATCACTATCAAGAACAATTATCCTCTCCTGCGCATTGATGACCTATTTGACCAACTACGCAGAGATCAATACTTTTCTAAGATTGATCTTCGTTAAGGGTATCATCAATTAAGGGTCAAAAGGGAGGATATACCAAAGACGGCTTTGAGTACCAGGTATGGACACTATGAATTTATAGTGATGCCATTTGGTCTTACTAATGCCCCTGCTATCTTCATGGATCTAATGAATAGAGTCTTTGGAGAGTATCTTGATCAGTTTGTGGTAGTCTTTATAGATGATATTCTTGTCTATTCAAAGAGCAAAGAAGAACATGAAGATCACTTGAGAATTATATTGAAGACCCTGATAAAGAAGAAGCTTTATGCCAAATTTACCAAGTGTGAATTTTGGATTCAAAAAGTTTCATTTTTGGGTCACATAATCTCAAAAGAGGGGATATCTGTGGATCCAGCAAAAAAAGAGGTTATCAAAAGATGGTCGAGACCGACAACAATAACTGAGATACGATTTTTTCTTGGTTTGGCTGGATATTATCGACGTTTTGTGAAATATTTTTCATGATTATCTAATCCACTCACCATGTTGACTCGGAAAGGATTAAGTTTGTTTGGCCGGAGGAATGTTAAGAGAATTTCAAGGAGTTGAAAAGAAGGTTATCCAGTTCACCTGTGCTCACACTACCTTGTAGTGGAGAAAGGTTTGTGATCTACAATGATGCATCCAAGAAGGGATTGGGGTGTGTTATTATGGAAAATGATATGGTCATAGCTTATGCCTCACGACAGTTGAAAATACATGTGCAAAATTACCCAACTCATGATTTGGAGTTAGCTGCGGTAATCTCTGCATGAAAGATTTCGAGGCATTACCTTTATGGTGAAAAGTGTGATATTTATACTGATCATAAAAGTTTAAAGTATATTTTCACACAAAAGGAGCTGAATATGTGCCAAAGAAGATGGTTGGAGCTGATTAAGGATTACGACTACTCAATTCATTACCACCCTGGGATAGCAAACAATGTGGAAGATGCATTAAGTCGACAAGACCATGCTAGTTTATCCATGATGAAGATCACAAAAGATCCAATATTTATGGATTTAAAAAGGATGGATCTTGGACTTATAATGAACGGGGAAAAATCGTATCTTTCTCAAATGAATGTTCAACCATCTATACATGTGAAGATTAAAGAGGAACAGAAAGAAGATGTCAAGTTACAAAAGAAGGTGAGAAATGTTCCTGAATTCAACCTTGATTGTGATGGGATAATAAAGTTCAGGAATCGGTTTTTTGTTCCTCCCATCCCCGAATTAAACAAGGAGCTGCTGGATGAGGCTCATAGTTCTTCATTCTCTATTCATCCTGGAAGCACGAAGATGTATAGGGACCTGAAAGAGTACTTCTGGTGGGATGGCATGAAAAGAGATGTTGCTGAATATGTCCCTCGATGCTTGGTTTGTCAACAAGTTAAAGCTAAGAGATAGAAGTCTACGGGGTTATTACAACCATTACCCGTACCCGAATGGAAATCGGAAAACATCACTATGGACCTTGTCACAGGACTTCTTAAAACATCCAAAGGAAATAATGCTATCTGGGTCATAGTTGATCGTCTTACAAAGTCTGCACACTTCATTGATATTAGAGAGGATTTCTATCTAGATCAGCTTTCCAGGATATATGTAAAGGAAGTGGTAAGATTGCATGGAGTACCACTTTCTATTATATCTGATCGGGATCTGAGATTTACCTTGAAGTTCTGGCGAAGTCTTCAGTATACTCTGGATACAGAGTTGATTTTCAGCACTGCTTATCATCCTCAGACAGATGGTCAGTCTGAGAGAACAATTCAAACTCTAGAAGATATATTGAGAGCTTGATCTATGGATTTAAAAGGTGGTTGGGATCAACACCTACCTTTGGTGGAATTTTCTTATAATAATAGCTTTCACTCCAGTATTCAGATGGCTCCTTATGACGCTCTCTGTGGAAAGAAATGCAGGACTCCAACTTGCTTGGAGGAAGTTGGGGAAAGAAAGATATTAGGACACGATGTCATTGTTGAAATGGCAGAAAAGGTCATATCTATTAAACAACACATAAGAGAAGCTCAGAGTCGACAGAAAAGTTATGACGAAAACCGAAGAAAATACCTACAGTTTGAAGTGGGTGATAAAGTGTTCTTACGAATATCTCCCTGGAAGAGGGTCATGAGATTTGGAAGGAAGGGGAAGTTGAGCCCTAGATATATCGGTCCTTTCAAAATACTGGATCGTGTTGGGAAGGTAGCTTACCAATTGGCGCTTCCACCGAATCTCTCTCAAGTTCACGATGTGTTCCATGTATCTCTCCAGAGAAAGTACATACTTGATCCTTCACATGTACTCAGCTCAGAAGTTGTACCACTGGAGCAGGATCTTTCTTATGAAGAACAGCTGATAGTGATTCTAGATCGTAGCGAAAAAGTCCTACGAAACAAGACCACTCGATTGGTGAAAGTTTAATGGAGGAACCACCAATTAGAATAAGCTACATGGGAGCTTTAGGATATTATGAGGGAGAGGTATCCTCATCTGTTTGTTACAAAGTGACAAATTTCGAGGGAGAAATTCATTTTAAGGGGGGTAGAATGTAACACCAGAGACTTTTATGTTATATAAATCATCAAAGGAATCTTTTTCTACACACAACACTTGTTTGGCTTGCTTTACACGAAACCACGACCTTCCTCGATAGCTTGCGTCGTACGTAATACCGAGTTTCACTAAACAATGATATGCTAATAAAATATTATTAAAACTAGCCGTTATGAATATTAATAATAACTTTTTGAAATTTTATAAATTTTATTCTTCAAAATGGACTTCATTTTTGGATTCGGAATATTCAAATTAGCCTAGGGTGAAATTTTGGTATTTTTCTGAAAGCTTTCAATTTTTGATGAATAGTGAAACCACTAAGTGGTAGTTAAAAAACTGAATTTTTCATAAAACATAATTTTACCACTTCAGTCAGTGGAATTTCATAAATCCGAGAGACACAATTGATGTCAGTATGTAAAATGTGGTTCAACGAGATGAAAATAATTTTTGGTGAATAGTAACTTTTTACTTTTATTTACCACGGTTAAAAGTAAATAGAGTAATTAAGGGTAAAATTGATATTATTATTACCCTAACACATGTCCTAATTCTATTGGATAAATGTAATTCGACCAAAAGACAACCTTAGGAATAAAATATGACCATTTAGGCCCACTTGGATTAGATTAGGACATATATTATTAATTTATTTAAAGAAGGGTTAAAATAGTTTAAATCAAAGTTTAATAAGTATATAATTTTTAATATAGGGTTATACATAAGATAAATTGGACTATAAATATTCATTAGAAATCTAAAACGATTTCCTACATAATGATATTTTATTTGTAATTTTTAGACTTTAAATAATTTAATTTATTTATGACACAATGATGATGCAGTAATTATCTTATTAATGAAATATTGACATAATTGATGTTATAAATACCCAAATAAATATAATTTGAGACTTTTTATGAATTCCACTAATTTTATCGGTTAATATGACATTTTATTATTTATTTAATTAACTTTTTTTCAACAAGTCATTCTGTTATGATTTTCAAAAAAATCAATTACTAAATAGTGTCAAAATTGACATAAAATAGTTTTTAAAACAAATATTATTTTATTAATTGTTATTTTATTCCTAAAAATCTAAGGTTCGAAAAAATTACTTAAATAAGGTTATATATATTAATAATAAACAACTAGGGGTTCTTTTGGCTGCTTATAGTGAGTTTATTAACCTTATAGTATAAGAACACAAGAACACACGGTAAAAGTAAAATTATTTAACTTAATGTTAAATCTAAATGATAAGGTTAAAATAGGAACCTAAACTTGTCTAAATTCTATTGGATGAGATTATTTCGACCCGTACCCACCTTAGCTTCTAAATAAATCAATTTTGAGCTATTTAAAACCGAACATGACTTTATAATAAAATAATAATTTTAGTTTTTCCAAAGGAGCCCCTCTCCTCCCTTATAAAAGGGAACCTCCTCCCCCTCTTCCTCAAACCACATTGAGCCGTCAAGCTCGGCCAACCCCTGCCACATTATCCTCTCAACTTCCCTAGAGACATCCTAGAGGTCCTGGTCTTCTTCAAAGACCAATTTTAGTGCCCTAAAAGGAGGTCTCAAAGAAGAGGTAATGTCCGTTACCGATTCTTTCATCTTTATTTCTTCTTCCACTTCTTCTTCTTTAGTTGTTTCATTATGAAGTAATAACATCAGTATCAATCATATAATGATATGTTATTATAATTATTAAACAACTCTATTTCACCATCTATCCATCCTATGGAAATTGAAATCACCACACGTGCGTACGTACGGAATACCGTCTCCACGCCGTGGTGTAATCTATTTTCCCCCACCACCTTACTTGGATGGGTATAATGGTGTACATAATAACTATATATGATTATTTTAAAGTGATATTGATTCTTAAATGTTATACATACACTACAATACAATTCCACGATCATGAAAATGATATCATCGCTCGTGCGTACGTACGGACTATCGTCTCCACGACGTGATGAGATTCATTCTCCACGTTAACCATTCATGAATGATTATAAAGTATATATAATAAGTAATCATGAAATATATGACATAATAATAATACTGGATTTATTTATATATATATTTATGTCATCTACTTAATTCCACTTAATTCAATAAGGAAACAAAAACAGTGTTCATGCGTACGTACGGCCTACCGTCTCCATGAACGGTGTATTTCTTTCCATTTATCGATCCATTATATATATGTATATTATAAATATATATTATATATAAATCATGTTTTACATTCTGGATTTAAGTAATAATGATCTAAGTAATCATATGAATAATTACAAGTTAAAACACGAACGACAAATGAGACGATTTTACCCAAAACGCTACTTTAACATGAATTTACAAAAGAACGGGTAATATAAAGTCATAAGTGAACCATATATGATATAATAACAATGAATATGATTCTGTAATAAGTCAATGACATTATTTATATCATTATACAGGATGTTCATACACTTACGAAGCAAATCGGACCTAAGGTAAGGGAAATATCACAATCTCATTTCTATCCGAGATTGTTTATACGTTGAAATTTATTGGGGTGTATTTTATCATCCAGATCCATGTTTCCTCAATATTTAATATTATTTCTATCCACCTACAATTTTTTAAATCCCATTTTACCCTTTGGTGAGTTTTTAGTAAAAGATATGAAGGGAATCTTTTGTCGTTTTTCATACGAGGTACTTTTTGAATTTCTGACAAAAGTACGAGAAGTTTGTTTTTTTAACTTATACGACATGAATAGATTTTTAAAATATTATTTCCCAGAAGCTTCATTTACAAGTTTTCATGTTTATTTTTAATCAACTTATTTTACTTTAAAATTGTATAACATGTTAATAAAGGAAAAATGTTTTGAAGTAAAAAAGGATATTTTCCTCAAGAATGGAGTTCAAGTGTTTTATCAAAATTATTTTCCTTCTAAGATAATATAGGGTTCTGTTTATATCCCTATTATTACATAGATTTGATTATGTTGTGATGGAAATATTATTATAAATTCCTTTTATCTTATATGAATTGTTTTATGATGTCACGATGTTTAAGATTCCCATTTTTATTACATGGGTTAGGCTATGATGTATGGTTTATGATTTTTTGGCACACATAAGAATGGTATAATTATGAGATGGGTGGGACCTATATCCCCTCTAATGAATTGGGTAAAGATTTTATATCTCATGAGATAGACATGGCTGGAACAGCAGGTTAAACCGGTTCAGTGAAACAGGACTGAAACGAGGAGTGAACTCGGTTCAGAAATGGACTTTGTCCACTAAGATAGTCTTGGAAATGAGTCTTGACTAATAAGAAATGACTCTCTATGATTATTTGTGTATGAAACAATGTTTCATGTTTTAAGTTACGATTATTGGGATCACATTTCACTACTATGATTTATCCCATGTTATGAAATTATGATCTCTTTTGAAGGTTAAGATTTCCATAATTTATGTGCTTATATATATGATGTGATTGATATTTATTTTGTTTACCCTTACTGAGAATTTGAGCTCACCCTTTTGTATGTTTTATCTCCCCAGGCCAGGAAGAAGGTTATTAAGTATAATATGCCAAAAGTAACTCTAGATATGATGAAATAAATGGGAGGCAAAGTAGATGCTTTATGAACCAGTTGTTTATGCTTTCTAGTTTCTAAAGACACTATACCTATACGGTCCTTTCATGGTTTTGTTATATGATGTAATAAGTGTGCTTCAGTTTTGAAGTAATAACAATGTATGTAAAGTATGGGTCATTATATTATTTTTTCATTAGATATTGTATTTAGAAAATGGATACATTTAATTTAATTATATGAATGAATTGGTTATAATCTTGAAGTATCAAACAAATTTTATTGTTTTATGAGTAAATTTTACATATCTTAACATTACCAGGATTCTATTTAAACATGTATAGGATTTGAATCCTATAATAACTGAATTATTATCACTAATAGCTGGTATTATTTTTATTTATTAGCAATGAAAATTTTAGGGACTAATGACTTAATTATAACATGAAAATTTATTACCATTGTAGATCATTATCTGAATGTGTTTCTTAAAACTGTCCATAGTTTTCCACCATAATTAAAAGTATAATTCTCAATTTATCTCCTTCCAAAGATTAATCCTACATGACTTCCATCTTTCAAACTAGAAGTAATATTATTTAAGGAATTAATGGTCCAATTAGAAAAATTTAATAGAAAATATTACATAATACTGATTACATCATATTTAAATGCTATAATACTTTTTGTAAAAAAATCATATCGTTTTTTATATTTCTATATTGATTATAAAAAATAAAATTGGGTAATGAGAAATATATATATCCTTTTCATCCAATTGTATGATATTTTTGATCTATTTAAAGGATCCAAATGGTCCTTAAAAATGTATATAGTTTAGGTATCATAAACTTTAGGAAAACAAATTTGATATTATAGTGACATATATTATGAAAGGAAATGGCCATTCTATATATCTCGTTATTCCATTTGGTTTTATAAACGAGTCATCAATTTTCCAAGGATTGGTGAAGTGTGTATCTCAGAAATACCTAGTACCTTTTTTTGTACTTATTGGATAAATACTTTTGTATAATTGATTATGAAAATATCGTGAGGAACATTTAGTTATTGTCCTGACCACTTTATGAGAACATTTATTATATGAAAAATAATATAAATGTGATTTTTGAATTGAAATATTTTGTATCCTTATTCATGTCAATTCAAATAATGTTTTATTATAATACATTGAGAAAATTGAACATTTTTTCTCTTAGAATCCACTAAAGGATATATTTTATATATATTTATTTATGGTGGTAAAATGTTTCTCTAATTATATAATTCATTGATTCTCACTTCTCACATTTCTTATGACTACAGTAACAAAAAATCATATTCCCTTAAATTGATGTGATGTTTTTATTTAATAATTTATGGAGTATAATTCTAGGTTCACATGAACCCCAATTATTTTCCTTTCTAAACACTAGAAATGTTATGTGTTCTTATAAAACATTTCTGGGTCTATATATGATGTTCTTCTCATCTTTAAAGACTATGTTATAGGTTATGGATCACAAATAATAAGATCTTAGGAAAAAAATTATTTGATCTGGGATTTATAACTGGTTGTGTTTTTTCTTTTATTGATTACACGACTTAATGATTTATCTGATGAGGAAAATTAGTGTTCAAATAAAATAAATTCATGAAACACATCTTTTCATTAAGGTATTATAACCTAGTACAATGGAGATGGATCAGAGATTTCAAGAAATTTTTATTTTGACATGGATGATACAACTGTAAATAGAAATTCCATTCATTATTATTTAACATAAAAATAATATATTTAGCTAGTTTTAAAACCTTATGATCAATGGAATTTGATGTGTATGATTGATGCTATGCATTTGGAATGCAATGTGAAAACATAACATTCAATTTTCTTCCTGGACACTCTTGTTCAAAATTTGATGGTTTTTTTCAAAGAGGCTCCGTGATCGAATCATGAATACAAAACCTCTAGATAAATCATAAATGGAACGAAATACAATAAAATATTTAAACAACATATAAACATAATGATTTATTTTTTAGAAGGAATATTCATTCTTTAAAAACTATTGGTACTATTTATTTATGCTCATCACTATTTTATGTGAATGATTTATCCTCGTATAAAAATATGTATAATTATTTTTGGAACCCATTTTATTGTTTGTTATGAATTAAAATAGAGATAATTATGGTGAAGAATTAATCACTAGTTAATAGATCATGCTATAAAATCAATGGAAATTGATACGTATTAATATTTGCATATACAAATTTGAAAATGGGAGAATATTTTCAAGGACTCTTTAAAAATTTTATCAAGTAATATGTAGATGGATGACTCGATCTAATAGAATATCAAATTACTCAATAGGTCATATCACATCATTTTGATCCATGAATCAACCATGATAGAGGATCTAGTGTATTTATATCTTTAAAGTGGATCATTTTCATAGACTAATGAAATTTTTTTTTTTTAAAATTGACCATTGATTTACATCTTTACATCAGTTCTCCTTCAATAGGATATTAGAACCACATGGAAAATGTTAAAGGAATATACTCTATAAATTAATTGGAAATAATAGTTTACG
Source organism: Viscum album (assembly GCA_963277665.1). Taxonomy (NCBI): domain Eukaryota; kingdom Viridiplantae; phylum Streptophyta; class Magnoliopsida; order Santalales; family Viscaceae; genus Viscum; species Viscum album. The sequence continues at coordinate 354,997 of CAUJRU010000468.1, forward strand.
ATTTAATTGGTTGAAGACATATTAATACATTGTTTCATGGCCTTTGGTGGATCATGGTAATATCATATAGATTTTGTGGAGTTATTATTTAATATGTATTTTTAGTAAAAAAATATATATGTCTCTATTAGAGGAATTATATAGATATCCTGGTAAATCTCCAATTTTTTGGAAACTAGAGAAAACCCCAGATTTCAATTTGAAATTTCATGGAGACTATAAAAAATATTTCAGTCATCATCATCACCCGTTATATTTTTATGTATAGGACCATTTATTTTTGAATGTATCACTATTATTGATTCATCATTGTTTGATAAAGAGAGGTGAACTAGTATCCCGATATGTGGTATAATTTGAGATTTTTGAATCAATTAGAAACATTGCATTTTATCATCAATAATGATTGGATTCAGTGATCTAATATATATATATATATATATATATATGATCAATATTTACGAAATATGTCCTTGTCTTGTGAATATCTAGGTCCAACTTACTCATGAACAATATGAAAATTTTATCCTGAAAATATTTTTCATTTAGGATAGTGAAGATGAATTACCTCATGGAAAAAATATCCCAATTGTTCATGAATTGTGGAAACATGGTTATGATGAATTATAAACATGTGATTATGGTGAATATATGTCAGGGGATTAGAAAAACAATGAAAAACACCCTTCACTAATAGGTTCTAGAGGATTGAATTCATAAAAGTGTACAAAATATCACACCATCATGTTAATGTTATTTTTATGTTCATATGATTATTATAAATCATTTTATTCATTTTATTTGTTTTTGGAAACCTTGGTAAGATTCTTGGAGTGGTTTTTGTTGTTTCAAGTTTTATAAGTGCACTCTAGAAAAAAAATAATTTGGTAGAGGGTGTTGTGTAATTGGAATTAAAATATATGAAATAGAACAAAAACAAATAATGGAGGTTATGGTCATTGTTTGGACTTGGGCATGGTACACTGGGGTCATTATCGGAAGTGAACCCATGGGAGAAATGACCACATCATGTCCAAGGGAACTATGTAAAAAAAGGTGTGGGTTTTTATAACAGAATGTAGTGGCTCACCAGGGTGATTTACTAGACTTGGTGTGATCGAAAACACCATGTCCATTTTGGACACCACATGGCTGTGTTAGCAGTGAAATCCATTATAATTAATGTTTTATATGAGATATAATCATGTGGGTTAATTTATGGAATTTAATGTGATCGAGTTGTGAGTATTTTCAAAGAGATTTTTAATTATAAATAACATCCTATTACCACTACTCACCCTATCCTCCTTAATGATTTGAAACTGTATAAATCCAATGGTATATATTGTGATGTCTTGAATTATCATGATTTTACATGGGGTCAAAGGAGAAGTCTCTCTCTCTCTCTCTCTTTGCCTCTCCCACTATCGATGTTTTCGGTAAAATAAATTGATAGAGGAAGGTGGACCCTCTCTTACCGTCCATCAACTCTAGAAAATGGATGCTTAGATTTCTAAAATGATTTTTTGTACTTTTAAAATTAAAACTCATGTTATGTATTTTTAAGAGAGTATTTACTTTAATGTATTTGAATTAGGGGATCTTAAATGTGCTTATAAAATGATAAAAGTATATTTCGTTAAAAGTTATTTTTTGAAAGAGAACATAGAATATGTGGAATTGTGTGTGTCATTTTTCATTGGATGTGGAAATTAAATTATATGATGAATAATAAAAGATGTTTCTAGAGAATTCTCATGTTATTATGGATTGGTCCATGGATAAAGTAACAGTTATGAGCATGAGGACTATTAGTGCATTCATGAGACACTGTGATATTTTAAAATTTCGACATCATATTTGACAAAATTTATTAAATGAAAACAAATATTACAAGATAATGTATTAATTTAATAATTAATAATGTATTTAGCTTTAAATAATCTCAATATATTTGATATATTTCAATTCACACAACACCAGATTTGAATAAAACACAATAAACTATTAAAATATAATTCCTTATACATGACATTTATAACCAAGAATTTATGTTGGAGGGTATTAATTATAATAAATAAATTATGAAATATATTTTTTTTCACAAATAAAAATAAAATTCAGGGATATATATTGATTACAATTAAAATAAGAATCATTTTAAAGAAAAATGATTTTTTTTTTTGAAAAAAAATTGCTTTTTTAAAAAGGTTGTTTAGTCAAGCATTTCACAAATAATTTTAAAATAATTTTTACAAGTTTTATAGACTCTATTTGAAAAAAATTTATTAGTTTAATAATTCTACATGTTAAATTATCTTTGGGATAATTGTTTTATATTTTTATGAAATCTTTAGATTTTTTATGAATAATGGAAAATAATGCTTTTTATCGAAATCAATTTTTATTGAATAAATTATTTAATAAGTTATAATAAATTAATTTTTTTTAGATAAATTAGTAAAATATTATTATTAACTTACTAATTTAGTTCATTCTAAACAATTTCTCATTGAATTAATATATTATAAATTTATAATCATTTAAATGTTTTTCTATAGAAATATTTTTTTTCGACACACACACGGGATCAATTTCCAATTAAATTATACCACATAAATGAATTGAATTGGTGAAAATGGATTTAATATTTATAATAATAATATTTAATAATATATAGTAATGTGTGATTAATTTTTTACCCTAATAGATAGTCAAAATAGTAAAAATTAATTACTATAATTAAGGTTGAAAAGCTTTATTGAGGGTTAAACTAAAAACATAATGGTTAAAAAGTGACATAAACCTTTCTAAAACCCATTAGATGGACATATATTGACCTTATAACCTCTAATGACAAATAATTAACCATATTGAGTTTCTTAGAATGAGAGAATCAATGGTGTCATATTATTGTTTTAAAAAATACAAAGTGTGTTCTCTCCCACACTTATGATAGGATGCCACTATCCTCTCTACATCACATTTTAGTAAATCTTTTTTAATAAAATAAATACTTGAATCCACTTAATTATTTTCTAAAAACTAACTGCAGTCTTTTAATTTATCATAAATCCAGTCAGGGAATTCTTTAGGTATAAAATTAAATCATTTCATCAAAGAAGAGGTAAAATTAGCAATGTGTTTACTTACACTCTTTATTATTACACTTATATATTATTAAATCAAGATCATATAAAAACTCATGTATCTCCCATATTATGAATTTTTTATTTTGTTAATATCGATAATCTATATCAAACTTATCATCAATCAAAGGGAAAATAAAACCATCGATAATGTGTGTTTAAGACTACCTTATCATGACCCCTCCCCCACAAAGCATACCCTTACTAGGCCGGAAATGTGAGAAGTGGGATAATGAACCCCGATCACCACCTTTAGTAGGACCTGGGATTCCGACTAGCACCAAGGGTATAGTGAACACACTAATGGGATGCATTTCCCTCTAAGAGAAGGCATGGAAAAGAGAGAGATAAGACATACACTGACCAAATCATGAGAAGAATAAAATTGAATAAAAAAACCATGTACACATATATAATGTCATGAAAAATAATTACAACTAAAAATGAAACTATAATACAAGAAGAAAACATAATGATAGCGACCATGATGATCTAACAGCTTCTGTAAAACTCCCATCTAGTAGTAACCATCATGATCTAGTACCTGGTCTAGGTGACCTAAAAAATAGTTTATATATACTTAGAGTGAGTATAACAATATACTCTGTAGGATCCTCCCCAAAACAACTTGTGTAAAAGTAAATAAAGCATGTTAAATTGCAGTGTACAACTTGTGAAACTAACTCATCACCAAAATAGTTATACTATGTTCCCAGCCTCACTATGGATACTCTCAACTTGTATCATATACAAGACTATATAATATAATAATGAATATCAATGGTATCCTACTATCACTTCCCCACTGAGATTAGACTTTTCCCTAACGTCGCACATCTTAAGCATCCTGTTGCCTGATGGAGTTCTTGTAGACATCAAGGTGAAGCACCACAACATCCACCACGTCAAACTCACCACCACAACCACAAAACAAAAAGTAACAATGTAGTTTTTGAGATCCACCACAGCTTACATAACATTAACATACATCGGGTATTATTCCACAAGTTATTACATCCCATAGACCAAGTAAGGATTCTCAATCCATCATAGCCTATACATTTTATACCTACAATAGTCTATGGGAAACTATATCCAGAATGTATGTGTGTGAAATAATGAAAAGAAATTACATCCCTCTACACACATATATGGGAAAAAACAATAGTCATGCATACTAACACATGTAACTACCATGAGACGATAGTAGGGTGAAAGGGGGTAGTCATCCATCCATCCTCCCATCAGAATGTTTTGGAAAACACCACCCCAGGTCTCAGAATCATCGTGGTGTTAGTTTCCCTAACCTATAGGGTGGTGTAGCATATAGAAACATAACTATTATAAGATATAATATAGCTCACTACCACTAAATGGGAATAACTTAGTATTAGAATTAGTTATAGATAAAATCTCTTGAACTCTTGGCTGTCACTTCTTAGACTAGATATATTATAAGCACACAACCATTTAAAGAGGTAATTTAACTTACTTATTTATTTTTATCAGTTTTACTCTAATTTATTCCTAAAAAATAAAATACCTATTGTTAATTACACATTACAATCCATTCTTATTCAAAACATTTTTCATTCCCTCTAGGAATAGCCAAAACAATTCAATGGTTTCATGGAATCGTAACCTCATAATTGCACCCCAGTAAACTCCAACCCCAAGGGTTAAACATTTATTTAATCATTTATTAATAAAATTTACACTATGAGAAATTCCTAGGAATTTTAAAAAATAATTTTAACATTGGAAATATAAGGGGATAAACATGCTGTTTTGGGGAACAACCCATTGTTTCTTTGATGTATATTGCAAGAGAGTAGAACCATCTATTATTGAGAATCAAAACACGTAAAGCAAATGGAATATGCCACACTTCATTGCCAATTTCAGAAGGATAAAAGCTATAAAATATACCTTAAGCTGTTGGTAATGTTAAGAAGATAAAATATTATAGATTAAACAACAACCACTTTCACATTATTGGGAAAGCCCAACTTTAACCAGTTCCATCATCCCCAGTGTCCTCCCTGACACCCACATGAATAAAGATATGTATATTTCCACTCTAGGAATCAACAGATGTGAGAACCACTAGGCCTTAAAACCCCCACAAACCATAATATCACTCTTGGATCAGCAATTATAGGCAGAAACAATAACTCAAGAAGGAGAAAAAAAACCACATAATAACTAGGCTCTTGTACCTAAACAGGGTATTCATCCTTCGAACAAAACAAGCACTCACAACTCAAAAGCATAAGGCACATGAAAATTAGAAGAAATAAGCTAACTCAAGAACCCTAAAATGCATTATCCTTAAAACACAACTTTTTAATTATTCCAAATTGAAATAACCAATTTAATTAATCATATAAAACTTCATCCCTTTAATTATCATCACATGAAAAAAAAACAACTGGATTCATCAACATGCCTCTTTAAACAGTTAGCGAATACATTATCAATTCATCCTAGCATTACTTTATTTAAAAGTTTCTATCGAAACAACATTCTAATAGCATGGAAAAGATGTCAAAATATATATCAAATCAAGAATCAATAACATCATTAAAATATGTAGATTCATTAATTTGGTTCAAATATTTAATTATGACAATTTAATTGGGATACAAAGGCCAAACCTTTGTAACTCTATAATTGTACATAAATAAATAGAGAAGCTAAAAATCCCCTTTCTCAAAATGTTTCTGATGGACCTTGTACTAGAATGAACAACCAAAAGGATCATGATCACCTATCTCGAAGGACTATATCCACTCGGGGATGTTGATGCACCGCCGCACCAACCGAAAACTGAGAAGGATCTATTAGAAACACTGAGAATACATTCCATCAATTGGAAAGGGGAAACATTTTGGAATATATCAAGGAATCAATAATAACTTATATTGGAAAAACATTATCTCAAATATGGATTAGAACTTACGGGTTGTACCAAAACCGACAGTGCACTTGTAGTATGAACACACTCCAGGAAAAACACAATCCAAATCTACAACACCCCACATGACTCATACTGAAAGAAATGAGATTATTGCAAATCATTCACTAGGGGACCAGATGGAAGAACAAGGGATGGAATTTAGAGTGATATAAATGGATTGGTGGTTTAGATATGTATAGATTTTCTATTAAAGGAGTTACATGGTCATGATTATGTGGTTTTACTAAGTAAAGGCCCCATAACCCTTAATAAAATTTATATAGGAGTTATGGGAATTGAATCAGCCTATAATACTATAAAACATATATACCAATTCATTTTACATCAATGATAACTTCAAAGAGTTCAAACTATAGGAATCTAAAAGTATTGCTCATGAGTCACTATTGGATGAGTTTCCATTGGACGATTCGTTATTGGACTAGTCACCATTGGATGAGTCACCATTTGATGAGTCCCCATTAGAAGAGTCTCTATTGGGAATGTTTCAGTTAAAAGAGTTGATGTTGGATGAGTCATCATTGGACAAGATCCCATGGGATGAGTCACCATTGGATGAGTCTCAATTGTAAGATTCATTGTTGGATACATCGTTATTGGATGAGTCTCCATTAGATGAGTCACCGTTGGACATGTCACCATTGTAGGACTCACTGTTCGGTGAGATACCAATCACGAGTCCCCATTCAGGAGTCATAATTAACATGTAATCGTTCATCAGTCATGATTGGATTTAACAACCATTGGAATGAGCTACCATCCTAGAAACAATGTTCACAAAACTAGAAATTTTTGAAATGTTTTGAAACTAGACACCTCGACCTCACAGATCACCCCAATCTTCATATTTCAATAGTAGAATGGACCAAAGAGGTCAGATCCATTACATAATATTTCTCTCAAAACATTCTAATCCTTAAGAATCCAAAGAAACTGAGAGATAAAACATAAAAAGGGTTCATCAGAACAGCCACCCTGCGAGATACCTATCAAGTCTCTCTCCACTAAAGGATCATAACTGCTTCATCATAGAACAATGTGAAAATATGAGAAAACTACAACCAACTCTTATACACTTTCCTAGGGGATACCATTGGAAAGAGATCAATCTAAAAAAAGAAACAAGGGAAATTCTTCGAAAAAACAAAAGGGTCTACAACAATCAAATGAACTACATCAAAAAATAAGATCTAAACATCCAACATCTCCGGGTAATAATCATGTATCTATGAAATAAAATTCCCATGTACTCTCCTCCCTACCACTATGCCACCATAATACAGGACTCCAGGGAATATAAACACCCACACAACACCTTCTCATTGTGGTTCAGGATCCCTATTGGCTGCTCCTCAAAGGTACCATCATGATACACAATAATCTTTCCCCAATTGATGAAGTGGGAGTCATCATGGATATAAGGAAAGAGAATTAACATGTGAAAAACCTCAAGTATCCTAATCATTCATTGAGTAAGTGATACCTGATATGACACGACTCCAATATGGGCCAACACCTCAAATGGATCAACAATCAGGGGAGAATGGTTACTCCCACAACCAATCCTTTTCTGCCCATGTTGGGGAGTCCCCTTTAAAATACCATTATTCCAAACATAAAAATATAGAGGTATACTCATATGATCGACATTGAACTTATGATAACAATGTGATGTCTTCATCCACTCACAAATCACTTGAAAAATCTTTGTCGTATTCTCTACTAGTTCCAGCCTAAGAATTGGTGAATCTCCCACCCCAGTCTAGAAAAACATAGAACGGAAAGGTCAGACATATAAGTCTTCAAATAGTTTCATAATTGTGGTGGAGTGGAAACTATTGTTGTAAGAGAACTCTACCAAATGTAAGTTCCTCAACCATAAGCTTCCAAAATCCATGACAAAATAGCGTAACAGATCTTCTAGAGTCTGGATGGTTCTATCTATCTGAAAGTCCACCTACATATGAAATGTAGTGTTAATGCATTTTTAAGAACCGAAATAATTATGGATACCACTCCACACCCTACAAGTAAAATGAGGATCTCGATCAAAAATTATCTTCCTCATGACTCCATGGAGTCTCACCTCCTCATCTCGATATTGCATCAAGAAAACATTCACTCATATCGACTCCTTGATCCTTATAATGTAGTGAGACATCATCAAAAGATACACTACCACAAATATAGCATCATAGCCTCCCCAATATATAGGTTAAATGGTAACAAAGTCCAACAAGTGTTCCTCCCACCTCCTCCAAAGAATATCTAACATTCGAAGAAAAACAATGGGAACTAAGTGCTCGATAGTAACTTTTTGGAAGACCAAACATCAATACCCAAACTCTAAAACTGTATAATTCTACCCAAGCCACCAAAAATGAATTCTCAATGTTTAATAAAACATTCTAAGACAAGGATATACTGATAAGTGTGAACTATGTAACTCCATGAGCACCATCTCACATGATTCCAAAGGAAAAAAATCCTTCCCTAAAACAACACCCGGTCTGATTCATCTTAAAACCTATCATCATTGGCCTCACCACAAACATCTCGATCTCTCTATACCTCCACCTCATGATACCCCCACTAAGACTCTTCTACCTACTCCACCACAGATAACTACACTATCATCTGAATAAGACAAATGTTTCCTACAACGTTCCCCATATCCAGATGCAATGCCAAATGATATTCCATTACTCTCCAATAATCACCTTATTCATGCACTGCATCACTACAGAATTTCCTACTCTGAGTATCAGCTACCTAATATCCCTTACCATGTGTACATGATATTTGGATGTTGTAATCTTATAATAACTCCTTCCACTGAAACTATCTCAATTTCAAGTCACTCTCAAAGAAAACATACCTCAGGCTCTTATGATTGGGGAAGACCACAAAAAAACACATGAATGACCTAATGTCTACAAAAATTTAGGTAAAAAACCACTACCAACAACTTGATAAAGTTGGGGTCATAGATATGTTCATGGTAAACTAACTATCGAGATCCATAAGAGATGATCTATCTATGAAACAATAGAACACAACCTAACACCAGATGTGATGCATCACAAATAAACATCAACTAAACTCCTTCTGCTTGAAGATAGAGAACCATAGCACTAACCAAATTCTCCATCTGATAATTGAAACCTTCTTAACACTGATTATTCCACATGAACACTAGATCCTTTCATGTAAATTCTATTATAGGAGTCACAACCCAAGAGAAATCGAATAAAAACCACATGTAATAGCCTGTGATACCAAGGAAACATTACACCATCACCCCTCTCATGGGGGCTGGCCAAGACACAACTGCATATACCATTGATAGATCCAAAGCTAATCCCAGGTGGTACACAAAATTCCCCAAGAAACTGACCACTTAGCCCCAAAATTCACACATTGAAAACTTCCCAAAAAGAAGTTGTCGATGATGAACTCCAAATATAGCTTTTAGATGCTCTGCATTATCCTTATCAGATATGGATAACCCAAGGGTGTCTTTGATGAAGACCACTAGGAACATATCTAGGAACTGAAGAAACTCTATGTTCACTAACCCCATGATCATATCTAGATCATTCATCACAGCGAACAACATACCCAAAAACTCATAATCCCCATGACGACAACGCAATGTAGTTATAGGGAAATAATCATCTTTAACATGCATCTAATGATATCCTAACTGCATGTCAATCTTCGAGAATCAACTTCAACCCATTAGTTGATCAAAAAATCCTCAATCCATGGAAGAGGATAGTAGTTTTCCAATATTTTTTTTCAAATGATGATAATCAACAGGCAACAACAAACTACCGTCATCATTCTTCATGAAAAAATCTTGTGCAACCCACAGTGACACACTTGGCCGATAAAAAAAACATGTCAATAGACAATAGAGATATATACATATCTCTCGTAACTCATAAGGCACCATAAAATTCAAATACATCAAGATAGGAGACACGCCTAGTTGTAGTTTGACCCTGAACTCAATCTCTCATTAAGGGGGTAATTCCACAACCTCTTCTAGAAAGACATCAGTGTACTCTTCCTCTACCCATGGAAACTGCGACTAATGAACCTATAAAAAGCTCCACATCATATCATCAATCATGGTTGACCAGGAAGAAACATGCCTGTTACCCATCATAGGGTCTTGCTCGCCAGAAAGCACCATTGAATCTCTATCTACATCGAATAAAACCACCAGCCTCTAAAATAAATCCATGATACGCTGCACCAAATTCAGCCAATCAATTCCAAGGATGATGTCATATGGTTTTATTCATAAACATGGGTATTCTACAAAGGTGAATTTCTTCCCCATCATGACCTCATAGTCTCTACATTCTTCTGACAAGTCATCTAGAGCTCCATCTATTGTTGAAAAAACCATGGGCACTGGAAGCCACTCTACCTCAAGTCCTAAGGCATGGAAAAGGGTGGTTGATATGAATGATTTTGTCACAACTATATCTATAATGGAATAAAAATAAGTAGAAAATGAGAAAAGGGTACCTTGAAATATATCTAGCTCACCCAATGCTAGAAACACTAAAGCATAAAGCTAACCACGATCTGCTCCACGACCTCTCTAACCTGGATGACATCTACCACCATGTTTATTCCTTCCTCTCTGAGGAAATGGAGAATCAATGTGTTTTCTTCTACATTATGAAAATGATCTCTTCTGATCCAAAGCTAGTGAATCACAGTGCTTCTACCTTGGATTGAATTGTCTCAATAGAGGAACATGAAGTTGAATAGTTGGTGCACTCTGACCGCTCTAAAATTTTAGGCACTCTCGCTGCTGATAAAAAATTTTTCCTCAAAAAGTAAAAGATCATAATCTCATTTCATAGGTATTATTGCCTCCTCACTCATTTAAATGATACATTGAGGGTTGACACCAACTGCAGACCAATCAAAAACACTTCTTCCCTAAAACCTGGGAACCCCAAACCACAGATATGCTTCATGAGGATTTCAGGAGACTCCACTCACATGATGATAAGATTCAAGATAATGAACTCTCAATGACATCTGACCTTTTCCACACATAGTGATATGTCATTAGAATAAATGGGGTGACCATGAACTAGATATCTATAGCGAAGATCTCCTCAAAATGACTTAACATAGCATCTTTATCAAGAAATTAGTCAGAAACATATCGTAGAATGGTCTAGAAATGGATCCTGAACACACGCACAATAGAGTTTCCCGGCTGAAGGGTATGTAGTTCATAGAGACTGGCCACCTTCATGATCAATGAAATAAGATAATCTCTAATCATCTCTTGTAACTTCTCCAATGAGAGTGATGGCTTCTCGCAATCCCTTATAAACAAGAAACACTTGTGCCTCACTACCGCACACAACATCATCTCAACCAATGAGACCTCGTGCTTCTTCCAATCATGTATCTTACTAAAAGCTATCTCAACCTCCTCCAACAAGTCTTTCTTGACTATATCTAGAAAGGATCCCTCATACATCTATATACACAAGCACTGAAACTCTTGTAGTGTTCTCTTCTATGTGGCTTCGTAGTCAACCTCTGTTCTACAGCAATTTGTAGGCACAACCAACTAAATATATTCTATGCGAACCTGATAATGACGTAGACCAGGAGGCATATCTACAAAATAAAAAATAGTTAGAGCTCGTAAACCTGAAATATGGATGAATTAACATTAATTAATTATTTTATTTTATACATTTTATATTAACATATCCAAATTTCCACCCATTCAAACACATGAAAAAAAGAAGAGTTGTGCATGATTCTTTCCTAGGTCTCTGACATATAACCCATATAATCTTGTTTAATATCCAATTTAAACTTAATGTTCCATGCATTAGATGATAGGGGGACCTAAATACTTCGGTATCAAATGATATCTAATGTTTACAACAATTTTTAAACATTACTTAATCCATTTCTCAACTGTCACCTGAATACTTACTTATGAATAATTGAAAACACCATGGTATCCCTCAACAAGAGATCTTATAACACTCTGTCCTGAACCCCACCCCACACACACATAAAAACACAATGTTTACCCCACCTGGTCCAGTAATGTGAGTGGAGAGAAAATGATCCCCCGAGTCCCACCTCTAGTATGTCTTGGGTTGGAGACTAACATCGAGGGTAGAGTAAACACACTGATGGGAGGCATTAACCTTTAAGAGAACCCATGAAAAAGATAGATATAATACGCAAACCTAACAAATCATAATATGAATACAATATAAATGAATACCAAAATACACATGTGTAATTTCATGAAAAAACTATTGTAACTGAAAAGGAAACTAAAATTAACAAAAGAAATCAAAACGAAAGAGACCATGACGCCAGAACAACTCCTGAAAAATTCCCAGCTATTAGTAACAGTCATGATCTCCAACCACCTACAAGTGACCAAAAAAATAGTTTATACATACAAAGTGTGAGCATAAATGTATACCAAGGAGTATCCTCCCTAGAGCGTCTCATACAAAATTAATGAAATCATTTTAAAGCATAGTGAATAACATGTTAGACTAACTCATCACCTAAGGAGGTATACTATATTTCTAGTCTCACCATGAATACTATGACAAAGTATTGCATACTAGGGTACATGATCTAATAAATAATTGAAAGGGTACCATACAACGACATCCCTAATTCTTTACCACTTTCCACCATCATCGCACGTCCTATGAATCTCTATCCAAAAATGATTTCTCACATACACCTAGGAGAAGAACCGCAATTTGAACCTCGTGAACCTCATCCCCACAACCATCCATACAAGAGTAGCCAAGTAGTTTCTGGGAGCCACCAGACCTCTCAAAGTGTGTATCATCCATCAGTAATTATACCTCAAGCTATTACATCCCATACGCCAAGTAAGGAACCACATGCCATTATAGCCTATACACGGTATACCTATAGTTGTCTATAAGAAACTATATCCAGAATATATATGTGTGAAATAACCCAAAGCCACTACATCACTCTACATACATAGATGGGGAAAGTTAATGGTCATTAAAACCAACACATGTAACTATGAAGTGAAGAGAGTAGGGAAAAAGGGATTGGCATACATCCATCCACCCACGAGAATGTTAGAGAAACACCCCTATGGCTTAGAATCCCTAGGGTGTCGGTTTCCCTAAAAAACATGGTGGAGTATCATATAGAAACAAATTAATTAAATGATATAATATATATTAGAACCACACTATGGTCATCACCTAGTTATAGACTCAACTACAACTAACATCTCCAAAACCCCTGGCCTCCACTACTAAGGCTGGATATCATATTAACGCACAACCACTTAAAAAGATACTTTAAATTACTTGTATGTTTTTTTAGTTTAATAATACATTAATTAATTATTTAAAAATTAATTATCAAATATAAATTCCATGTTACATTAAATTTTTATTCCAACTAAGTTCCATTCCCTCCAAGAATAATCAAATAGAGTCCATGGTTTCTCAGAACCATAACCTAAACATTTCACCCTATAAATCTTCAAACCTAGGGGTTAAACATTTATTAAAGAATTTATTATTAAAATTATCATATTTATATATTCCCAAGAATTCTAGAAAATAATTATAATCTACCAAACACAAGGGGATTGACATGATGATTTGGTGAAATACCTGTCGATTCATTACCACATATAAAAAGTGTGTGGACCCATACATTCCTAAGAAGCTAAACATGAAAACCACATTCAACATGCCACACATCATTACCTTTTGTTCATGTTGGGTAATAAAGATCATGTGACTCAGGTTGTGGGTAATACAATGTAGATAAAATGACAATAAATTAAACATGAACCACTTTCACATCAATGAAAAAACCCAACTTCAACACGTTCAATCATCCCCGGTGTCCTCCCTAACACCCACATGCATAAACCGATGAATCTCTCCACATGAGGATTCAAATACTACGACAACCACAAGGTCTCTCTACCCTAAAAACCTAAATATTGTTTTGATGCCTTTTTCACAAGAATGACAAACCTAAAGGATCACGGTCGCCTCTCTTGTATGACTTCATCCACCTGAGGACACCACGCCTCCACCAAACCAACCAAAAATAGGGAAATCTCTATTAAAAACATTGATATAACATTCCATCACATGGAAATGAAAATTTTAATGGAACAGATCATGAAACCTAAGATAAAATAGGTAGAACCTACATTATTTGAATTGTGGATCGACACTTCCTGGTTGCACCAAAATAGGGGCTGTACTTGGAGTATGAAGAAAATCCCGGGAAAACATAATCCATGTCTAAAACACCATGCATGAATTCTACGGTAAAGAAGGAATGGTTTGAGTGTATAAAAGTAGGGGAAAATATGGAAGAACAAGGTTCATCCTTTGGATATATATTTAAATTTATTAGCAATTTATATATGCTTATATTTTCAATTCATGGAGGATCTTGGTCAAGAATATGTTCTTTGACTGAGTAAAAGCACCAGGACCCTTAAAATAATTAATATAGGAGTTATGTGATTTGAATCATCCTTAAATCCAATAAAAAATAATTTTAATACATTTTACATAATATATAAATTAAAAGAGGTCAACCTTTTGAAAGATGAAAATATTGTTCATGAGCCACTATATGATGAGTTATTGTTGGATGAGTAGTCATTGGATGAGTCTACATTGGACGAGTCACCACTAGACCAGTCTCTATTGGACGAGTCATCATTGGAGGATTTGTCTTTTGGGGAGTCACTAATCAGTGAGCTACTATTCATGAGTCTTCATTCATGATTCACCGTTTGTGAGTCACCATTTGCGAGTAACCATTGGAATGCACTACCATTTAAAAAAGGGATTGTTGAAATGATCTACCATTAAAAATAACTTCCATCATAGATGCACTGTTCAAAAAAACTGGAAATTTTGGAAAAGTGTTGAAATAATTCACCTTTACCTTCATGAACAGCCAAACACAAATTTTAAATAATGGAATAGACCAGAGAGGTCTGGGAAATTACATACCTCCTCATAAACCAATGTAATTATTTTTCATATAAATATTTAAAGCCTAAAAAATTATATATTAAAAATATTTATATATAATTTTTTAATTTTTTCTACTTTTTTAATACGTATATAAAATATAACATATTACATTCCATTCTATGTATGGACTACCAACTCCATGAACAGTGTAATCCATTTTTTAACTACAGAATTAATAGATTACTCTAAATAAATATATAGTAGATATATATGATATTAAAATATTGGCTACAATTATATATATTATGTATCTATTATTAATTTAAGCGGAAAAAAATTATTTAGCAAAATCATATCTCAGAAACGAATCAATTATCACCATAAACTGTGATTTTAACAAAGAACTACTATTAAATGGGTGCTAGAATAGTATAAGTATATCATACATGGAATGAAAAGTATGACTATGATTATATAATATATATGTATAATAAACAAATATGTTTTTATATAGGATGTTCAAACACATAAAAAAATATCGGAATCCAAGGAAAGGGTTTCTCATCTCACATGTTCTTTTGTGTGACATAGGATATTAACCATTAATTCATTTTGGGGTGTATATATTTCCCATTTGGATATTATATATAATGAATGTATTTTCCTTCATGCTATTAGTAGTTCTATTTGATGTAATTTATTTCATGTGTATTAGGATTCAAAAGTTACATTGGGGTATGTGTTTATTTAAAAATATCATCATTATTTAGGATTATTATGTTTGAGTCTCCCATGGGTGAATTACTTTATATTTATATAATAAATAGTATATGTTACATTTTAATATGGTTATTCATGAAAATTAAAATTATTAATAATATTTCTCCACTATTTTATACAAAAAAAGATTAGGAATTTTTTTAAATGGAAACTAACACCATCTATCTCTTCGGTAAAAAATCAATTTACTTATAAATCTATATTTTCTCAAAATTATATCAAATTTTCTTTAAAATCCTCCAAAATATTTAATTTTTATATTTTTTTCCTATTTTTTCTAATTTTCTTAAATGACGCTTTATGTAATTTTCCAAAAACAAATTGTTCGCCTTTACAAAACATTATAAAGGAATCATTGTGTTTACATGTCTGCCAAAATATAATTTTCCATCATCATGATAAATAAATTTTGTAAAAATTATTCTACATGTTTTTAAATTAAAATTTTCATTGAAAATATTTTTTTTAAAAATACTTTTTTGTTTTAATAAATTTTTCAATGTATAAATTTTATTTTGAAAAAAAAGTTATGACATATTTATGGTATTTTTATTCATTAATGGAACCAACCATTTATTTCAGTTATGATACACTAGGGATATTTGTTTATCTATACCATCCTCATTAATTTCTAGGATTGTTTAATATCAGTTGTACTAAGGATGAATAATTTTTTATCGTTCAACATTTTACTCTAGATGATTGATAATTTTGTTCATTTTATTAGGTTACGTATTAACATTTTATATATCAGTTTTTCAATAAAAATGTTTATGTTTATTATGAATCACGCATTTCGTAGTATTAATGAATTAGAATGTGTATGTGATTCTTAGGTCTGGGTTATAGCTTTCCAAAAATGCATCAATAGTTCCATTGAGATAAATTAGTTGTCCAAATTTGATGTTATATTATCTAAATATTTAAACATTCATTTGAAAGTTATAAACTTAATGTTTTAGATTTATGGAATTATAAATTCCCCCATTTATAGATTAGATGTTGATTTCTATGTAATTACTGTATTATTGAAAATATTTATATATTGGGTTAAATTTCATGTGATTAATAATATGGATTTATTTGATCATAATTTATCATTTAAAAATTATATTTAGGATATTTTTTAAATGGAATGTGTTTTATTTTTTTCTCAATTCCATATTGATTATTCTTATTTATTCATAACTACATCTGATATATTCTTTCCCTTACTAGGAATATGATATCAACCATTTCTTATGTTTTATTTTCCTTAGTATACCATTATGTTTTTTATGATTGATATGAATGGATATGTTAAGATGAATAATAGAGGTATTAAAGAAAACAAATAGTGTAATTAAGGTTTTAAAATGTATATTAAATTAAATTATGTAACTAATTTACAACAAATTCCAAAATTTTAATCCCTTTAGGTTGTTATACTTTTTATATAGTATATATCTAATCAATTAGACCCAATATCTAGGATACTTCGGTCGATTCCTTTATAGTTATTATCAGAGTATATTATTACAAACCATGACAACCAGTTCTTGGAAAAGATAGATTAGGGTATATAACCTTATGAATTATATTAATGATATTTTTAATTATATTATAACATAATATATTTTAAATAATTTAGATATTATGTTGTCTTAATAGAAGATAATATTTATCTTAAGAAAAAAATTGGATGTGGTTCTGGAAAAAATGTATATATATTGTTAATAACTAAGAGAAAAGTTGTTTTCAGATGGACTCAATCATTAACTATTACATGAGAACTTGTTGTAATCTGAATTTATTTTGACAAAATATAGAACTATTTTTGGTTTAATTAAAATTCACATAACATACCATTATGAATTATTTGAAAATATTTATATGATTTTGAAAATTTACCAACAAAAAAACTTTCTGACTATGAGATTATCCATGTATACATATTTTATTTTATGATATATATTTCACTATTTGGGGAAATATAAACTAAGATTCATTATTTTATTACCTAATAAATTGTATTCCATTTTTTAGATATTAAATATACCGTCTGGAACGAGAAATATATAATGCTCAAATTTAAATGATTTAGAAAGATTATTCTCTTGATGATCTTAAGAAAATCATTTAATGGAAACTATTCTTCCTAACATTCTCTTCAGAAGATGAGAGAATATAATGTTCTATAAAGACAAAAAAATTATTCTCCAGGTACTATATATTTTAACATAAGTAATATAACAATAGGATGTAAGATAAGAAAATTATTAGGGGAAGAATGGAATGATGTGTTTTCCCACATGTGATAAGTGTGGAAAGAAACACTTTGGTACTTACATGATGGTAATGAAATTTTCCATCATGTTTTGAGGGAAAGGATAACTTGAACATGATTGAAATTGTATGAAATGAATATTTTTTTATTATTTTTTCAATAGTATTGAGATGTGTAGATACACAAATAAATTCCCCAATCATCAAGGGAATATACCATAGAAGAATCTCAGGGACAATGGTAAGGTTTATTCTATTACTTCAATTGATGTTTAATGATTAATGTGCTAGTCTATGGATTAATGAATGTTTTATATGACTATTTTATAAGGGATAATATTGATATAATAAAAATGAAATGTATAATAATTTTACTTCACTACTTTTTAATCATGTATTTCAAATCATATGATGAGTAGTTATGATAACCATGAAAAGTGATTCCATGGAAAGTTGATCTTTTTGGTAAATAGATGATTGAAGGAAGATATCACTTAATATGAATTCGGTAAAGATATATTAATGATATATATATATATATTAATTGGATAAAATTGGTATTATATAAATAGGTTATTGAATTAGATTATCTATTATAGAGGTTACTTAATTTTATATTTATCGAACACATTTGATAATTATATATTTTATTTTAGTAAGAATTAATTTTTTGATTAATTTTTTTAGTTATTAAAAGATTCACATATTTGGAATGTGAAATTAAGATCAAATTTATATAATATAGGTATCGTAATGATGATTTATTGACCTCACATCTAAATAATCATAAATTGAATTTGAGAAGACATATTTTTGAGGAGTCTTAAGGTTTTTTTGTTATGTAATGATTCAAGTTGAACTTCAGGAGTTATTAGAGAAATTTTTATAACTATTTTGTCTTGGAAAATATATAGTGACATGTGGATTGAATTATCATTATCTTACTGATATAATGATCTATTAAATGCTAAATTTAGTTCATCATGATGAAAAATTCTTATTGGACATTCACTTCATAGAGTAAGAGATGAAGAAAGAGTTTTTTGAAGAATGTACAAATGATGAATTTGTTCCTGTGAAATAAAAATATTCCTTGTATATATAGTTTATTATTTTCCCAGTCTAGTTATTATTGTAATTTCTAAACTATAGTAAAAGCATCATGGAAAAATCTGTTTTACTCATACCATAATTTTTAATGAATAAAATGGATATTTATCCCTATACAGATTTAAATTTTTCTTTGAATATTATATGTCATTAACTTTATTGTGATCAATGATCTTTATTAATCTATATTAAACATCATGTGTTAGTATTTTATTCCAAATATATATCTTTACTTTCTACCAATGTTCTCATATTTTTTAACCTTTTATGTTTTATTCCATATTACATTCAAACATTACATACCAAATTATTAATGGGGTATTTTTTTAAAAAAATTACATTTTGGTTTTTCAGGAATGTTATGTCAAAATGTCAATATATTTATTACCAAAATCAGGATTAAATTTCAAGGACACAATTTTTTGTTGGGGTATAATGAAACCACCTATGAATTATAAAATGGAACATACTTTCAGATAGAATATATGATAAAGAACACAAATCATATAAGAGAGTGTAACAGACCAAGAATTGAGAATATTGTTATTTTCAAATAAATACAATTTCATTGATACCTTCCAATGTATAAAACACCATGTTTGAATGAAACATGATACTATATTAATATTCTATCATTTAGACATGACACTTATAACATTTTCATTAAGTTGGTTTGTATGAATATTAAAAAATAAATTATGAATATTTTATTGTTAAAAAATTTATAAAATAAACTAAATTATATAAGTAATTAAAAAATAAGATAATAATTATTTTAGAAAATTAATATGAAATAATTAATAATGGTTAAAAATAAAAAATTTACCATAATACATCACTATAAAAAAATGAAAACCATAAAAATTAATTAACATGATTAAGGTAGAAATTTCTTTTCTAGGGGTTAATATAAAAAGATAATGGTTACAAATGACATAAAATTTGACCAAATATTCTTATTGAAATATATGAACATTATCCCCTATAGGGATTAATAATAAAAAATGTTGGAGGATTTTATGTGAGAAATACATGGGTACCACTTTTTGTTTTCAAAAATACCATGTGTGTTATCACTGAAATTTATAAAGGGACACCATCTCTCATCTTTTTTTAACACTAGAAACCCCTTTATTTCATACAATTACTACAAAAAATCTTTCATTAATCTCCAATAAACATCATTTATGCTTTGATATGATCCTAATTCCAATCGAGGAATGATTTTGGTATAATCTGAACAATGATATTTGAAAAAGAGGTAAAATTATTATCATGGATATTTATTTTATTTCTTCTCCCAAGTCCATAAAATAATTTCCAATCTTTATAATAATGTCAGACAAGTATATTTTATATTATGAGTTGTTATTTTTTAATGGTATAACCTATATCTATCTCCACATCCATCAAATTCAAAACCAAACAATCAATTATGTTTATGGTGGACTACCTCCCAAGAAAGTTATGTATTATGTTTTCAATCGACCATATTCAAGGATGGATATAATTATGGATATAACAGAAAAATATGTTACACATTAAATTATGGTAATTTTGGAATTATAATATAACATATAACTTCTTACTTTCTATTCAGTGTGGGGATATGATAATATCACTCATGTCTACAGCGGAAACTCCTTCCCAAATCGATGTGATTCATTATTCATTTTTTCATTACATTGAAGTTATTAATTATAATTTTAATGGAATATAACTTATATATATTACAAAAATATAATTATGGAAATATAACTAAACATAAAACCTCTTACATTTCATTGTATTGGAAAGTGATGACTTCACCTACTCATACGTGTGGAATGTCCCGTCGATTTTTATATGGATGGTGAGAAGGATTTATTTTATTTATAAAAATTATATATATAACATAATAATAATTATTTAATGATTAATTAATATTTTTTATCCATATATTCCATTCTTTGTGCAAATCGAAACAAAGTTTATGAGTATATGCGGCCTTCCACTTCTATGAGTGGTGTATTCCATTTTTAATTTATTAAATTTATAGATTAATATAAATAACTATATAGAGGATTTAATTTAGATTTATATGATGGTTAAAATTCTAGATATGATGAAACCATAATCAAAGTTAAAGGATCAAAATCAGCAAACCAAACAATTCTTGAAAAACAATGATATTATCACCCAAAATAGTGGGTTTAACAAATAATATTTATTAAATTGTTATTAAAAGAATACAATTAATTCATATATAGTATGAGATAAAATATTATTATTCTTTTTTATTTTTAAAAAAAATAAAATTTAATATATAGGAAGTTCATAAACATATAGATGAAGTCAATCATTTTTCAAGGTGTTATCTTCTCACTTTAAATTCCATGATACATATTCCATATTCATCACATCATTCATTATGTGCTTTATATATATACACTTTTTATATTTTATATCATGAATATATTTAAATTAATGGATTTTCTGGTACTAATTGATGTTATTTCTTTCATAGGGCGTATTATTGAAAAGATACCAAAGGGGTAAATGTATATTTCAAAAAATATTATACTTATTCATGAAAATTTATATTGTAGTCAACATTGGGGGAATTATTTGATAGCTCAATAATAAAATAAATATATTTAATTATAATATAGTTAGTAATAAAATTCTACTTTAATATTATCATTTTCCACTCATTAGGACTTGGAATGGTTGAAAAAATGTTTTTAATATTATCCTATTTCATTTTAATATTTGGTTAAAAACCAATTTTCATACAAATCCATGTTTAAAAAATTTTAACATTACCCAAAGGATTTATTAAGTATATATTTACCCATTTTTTAATTTTTTACAATTTTTTTGAAAGGAATCTTTATCCAATTTTCCAAATATTTCTTATTGGGATTTTCTAAAAAAATTAAGAAAAATCATTACTTATACATGTATATAATGAATAGATTTTTTGTCTAAGCATAATAGTCAATTATTTGTGTCTAATTTTTTAATATTTAAATGGTTTTTCTTAAAAAAGTACTTTAAACTATGAACATTTTTATTCGCAAACAATTTTCATTGTAAAAATGTTATCACCCTAAAAAATGTGTTTATTTATATATATGTCGTATTTATATTAATTAGTTACATTAACCACTTAATGAACATATGATTCACTAGGGATATTTGATATTAATATCATCAATATTATATCTTCGTTGGTTTATGAAATATTTTTCTCTGTTTGTACAATTTTATTTCCATTCACCATATTAATATGGGTGGTTTATGAATATTATTGTTTTATTGAGTTATGTATCAATATTTTGTATGTTTGTTTTTAAATATAAATGTTTATATCAATAAATTTTCACCCATTTCATATTTGGAATTTATTTTAATTTCTTTTTGATGGGTTTGGAACTTTTATTGATAATCCCTAAATGCATCAACATGTCTCATGAAACTAATTAGTTCACTATATTACATGGGGTTATACACAAAGAGATAAACTAAATTGTTAAAGTTTATGACTGTATGTTTGATATGTATAGAATTATGAACTCCCTCTCTATGATCATATTTATGGGTGTCTGAGTGATTATTAGATTAGTTAGAATTTCCATGGATACATTTTTAGATCATGTAATTTATAATATGGATTTATTGGAATATAATTTATTTCTATCATATTACATTATTTTTATTGTTTAAATGGAATGTGTTTCATTAATTTAACATTCTATATTAATTATGCATATTTTTTCATGATATATTCCACTATATGATTAACCATTCTTAGTATCTGTGCTCACCCACTTATTATGATGGATTTTTTATAGGATACTAGGAAGTTCTTTGTGATTGATATATATTGATACTACAAGGGGTACAATGGAATTCTTTAAAAAAATTGGGGATTTTATATTTTCAATTATATATTAAATTAATATATGTACCATGTTTGCCAAGACTATTAAAATATTAATTCATTCGAGATGTGATTATCGGTAAATTGTAACAATTTCATAATATTAACACTGGATTTGATCTTCTAGGGTCTGGGAATTTACAATTCATATGAGAGAGAAAGAAATAAAGAGGTGTTGAATGGGTTTGGTAAGTACAATAATGGGATAAATTATTTATTCAAAAATTATTAATTGAATTTAATTATTAAAGTTCACTTTTTTCTCCAAAACATTATTCTAGTTATAATTTTAAATAGTATTTAACCTATTCAGGAACTAGTGGCATGATTTGGGAAGTGTATTGGTTTTTTCTTATTGAGTTATATACACACCCCCTCCATATACACCACTGTGAGTTTGTAGATCAGGTTTTTTAAGACATAGTTAAAGGAAAATCTATTATTTATCTAGTGGATCATAATAATGATAGTTTCTTAGGAGGGTGGTTAAAGGATTGATATTTTAATTTACAGTAGATATTGTGACAAAAATCATTTTTTTTGTGTCGGGGTATTTTTTGACAATGATTGGATGTATTGTATCACATTTTTTATATATTGTAGGTTTTTATTATATATTATTTTTATGCTTAACCTATAATGGATCATATATATTTCATTTAGTTATTTTAATATTTTCATTACAGATTGTGTAACTCTAAAAAAAATCTATCCATCAATATTTTGGTATTAACTTAGATATTATCTCCCTCCTTTTATGTTTGGGTGATGAAACCTATGGGTATTGGAACCTTAGCTATTATCATGTTAATTTTTAGAGAAGGGATACTTTAAAACCATCATGAAACAACAATGGAAAAAAATTTATAACTTCTAATTTTTTTACATCCTGAAAAATTTATATATTTTTCATTTACCATTTATATTAATTTAATTAAACAAACTTTAGTTACAACCATTCATTTAAAATTAAAAATTATTTAATTACTCTCTGAATATTATACATAATCCACCCCCTTTAACATATATAGATATTCACCATTCATCTTTTCATTTTCATCCAACACCCACAAATAATTTCATCAAATAACTTATTTCTAGATTTTATAGAATCTATTATTCTATCCATTGTATTATCCCTTTTAAATAGCCACAAAAATAATTCCTCCACTTTCACAATGTTTTCCACTTCACTTAACTAATACCCATTCAACACCATTATCACGAGAACATCACACTTCCACCCCATACACTACAATAGTAAGATAACCAATCTAATACTACTAGGAGAATAAATAAAACATATCTATAAATATTTACTAAAAACCTCATTTAGAAGATACTCTTGTATTAACTCAACACTAAATATATAAATAACATCAAAATAACTTCCACATTTTTCCCTCCAATACTGTAAATATATTTACTTAAATAAGAAAAATATGAAATGAAATAGGGCATAAAAATAATAACAAATAATGATTTATTTCTAAAAGCCTCAATTAATCAAAACTAGACATAATAGTATTAACATGGAAGTCATATTATAAATTTTGATTAAAATATTCCATTATTTTAATATAGTATAATTTATTATCCTTATTAAGTTAATTATAATATAGAATTTTTCGAAAAAGATTTCCTAAAAATTCTACAGTAAAACATTATTAAAGAGAATAGAGAATCCAAATTATATATCTCTATTAATTTGTTGACAATATCTATATATTAATTATAATAAAATTAATAAAATAACCACAATACCCACATGGATACAAAAAAATTCCCATGCATACAATTCAATATTTTTATCATGATGAAAATTAAAAAACACTTGAAAATATAATAGAACCTCCATGAAGGAAAAAAATCAATAAAAAGGTGACTGAAGAGAACCTTATATCATAATGGATTACTAATATAATGTTATAGAAAATTACTGCAAGAGATTTCGAAGATCATAAATTTCTTTTGAGGTGGATTCCAAAGGGTGAGGGAGGTTAGATGAATTGATTTTAATTCATGGTTCTTATAAAATATAAATTATAAAAAAAATATATGCAACATATATGGACACAAAACGTGATGTTAACATATAATAATAATCAGGGAAAATATAAAAATTTTAGTTGTCAATTTTTTTAAACTAGATATAGAATTATTGTCATAATACAGTATGAATCCATCACTTTCAGGACATCAACATCTAGGAATCAAATAATAATCTGTTTACATTCCCCTTAAACTTTATAACCCATAAAAAATCCACTATCAATATTTTTCTAGTAGAGAGATCTATATACCTCATAATATTAAATTGAATCACCCTTGGACTCTCCATGAAACCACCTAAAAATTCATAGTGTAACAAAAAATCCTATCTAAGAAGAGGTATACAATATTAAACAACTTATTCTCCATGGTTCAATGAACCACATAACACCATAACTCAACTTATCACATTTTAACAAAAATGAATTCGAAATTTTGACTCCATTAAATACACAATAATGTTTCACCACAACTGAACATAGAATGAACTGAGCACTTAGTTGAAATTTCAAAAAAAATCCAATTATATTTCATTGTTTACAAGTAGTTAAATATCAAAAACCTTGAACTCATTTAAGAAAAAATTGATTATAATATATCAAGGTTTCCATATTAGATGTGTCACAAATGCTTCTGAATAATATAAATCAATATAAAAACCAGGGATGAAAACATGTTGTCCAAAGTAGAAATAAATATATAGGGAAACTTCTAAAATAATATGTTTTCCTTGAAACAAACCATAAATATAATATAAAAAATAAAACATATTCTACCATATTAGTAAAAAAATATCTCATCATTCGTAAAAAAATAATGTTTGGAAAAACTAAAGATATAGAGCAAGCATCTATATCTCAAACTCCAACATACAGTCTTCCAAGGAACAATACCCCAGTATGAATAGAAAAAATGGACTAACATAACCTTTAATCATCATCCCTTGATAAACCATAATAACAATAAACCTCTATAAAAATGTTTCATATTATTCAATGTCCTAAATCCCGAAAAAATTACATAATAGTCAATATAAATATTCCTATAAAAATTATTTACGTGCAAGTCTTATTAGATATAATCCATATTAGAGTAAGTCTATATTGATATGATACCACCCCAACAAACATTAAAACCCTCTAATGATCCTGCGAACAATGTTTATATATCTATGTATAAATTAATCCACCACTAACAACGATGGGAAGAAACCATAAGAAAAATAATATCACTAATCTAAAAATCTTATGGTATTTATATTTAATTAGAATGATTCATCATATAGTGATAAGAAAAATTTGTCAAATAATTAATGTTCTACACCCTATATCTCAAGATATACAGAAAATATATACTTGGAATCACTGACTCCCCAACATTGGTACATCATAATAGAGACTTATAAAGATTCTCATACAATTTTTTGAGTGGATTACTTACAATAGAAGTGTGATAATTATAGTTATAGGAAAATTGAACCATTCGAAGTTTATTCTCAAAAAATACTCTAAAATATGACACACATGTAGAAAAAATATACTATAGATTCGAAACCATCCACTCATTCTATCCATCTAACTGGGGATAACAAAAATACTAATAGAAGCAATGATGTTGCAAAACATGTTAACGATTCATCCACACTCATGATGTATATGAGTACCATTATTTGATATCACCATACCAATAATTTTCAATAATCATTATAATATCTTCTATATACAACCTTAAAAAATAATCCACTATACTTGACTCCATGACATCATTGAAATTAGTAAAAATCATGAATTTATCCCAATTCAACCATATAACATCATATGACCCATAAGGATGATTTATACAATTAAAAAATATATTATGTTGACCATATATTTATATCTAGAAAGATATAATGGTTTTAGCAGAACATTGGGAACACGATGCTCATATTTGAACTACTAATATAACAAACATTAAGATAAAAACTCTACCACTGATATCATCATATAATGAAAAAATATAAGACATATCATTGAATGATATATATTTGATATATCATACTATATATTTATTTTTTATCTTTGAAACTGATGAAGAATTTACTCACAAAACAGTAATGTAATAAATTAATTTCCTCAAAACATCACCAAATGTTGTATATACTCTAACCAATACTCAAAAGAAACAATATATGTAGCATAATCACATCGAACCTCAATATAACGATCTTCCAACCTAGACTCTTACACTTCAATATTGAAGGGTGATTAAATTTTAATATAATAAATATAACCACAAACCCAAATTCTCATATATCAAGATAAAAATTTATAAAATACTCTATCATTCTCCATGAATCGATGGACTCACAAAAACTACAACAACCATACTTCAAACATTGTTTATCTGTTACCACATTTACCCATCAAATTATATAAGAGTTCTTAAATTCATATTCCATTAAGACCTACATCCCAAAGAAGCTAAATATACATAAATATTTCTTATAGAACTTATAAAACAATATTTTTTTATATTTGAAGATGAAAATGGACTTATTTATGATTTAATACCACCGTTGCATCAGAGAAATCACTATTGCGACCATCTCAAAATCATGTGTGTGATAGTTATACTCATATTGACATAACTAGATATACCAATTTCAGATTATTGAATTCTGTACATCAAAAAAACACAATAACTCAATATGAAAAGCTTCATAGAATAACGTGGACATAACCTCTTACTGTATACATAAAGAATAAGAGAACTAACCAAAATACACTTCATGTACTAAAACCCTACACGACACTTATCAGTCCACAAGAAGGATATTTCCTTTTTGTTCAATGATTCTCTAGGGTAAGAATTCTTAGATACTTCAAATATTTACTTCAAGTTTTAGTCATCATAACCATGGAAACAATAAAAATTCACAAAATTATTGGATCCACCTAAGAGAAAACTACTCATATCATTTATAGAACCGCCACTAATCCATAACAAGACATTTAATAGACAATAAAATGTGTCACTCTTTGAAATATGATTACATGCATTGATTTTCAATATATATAATTTCATTAAATAACCACAAAAATTCATAGATAGTCAACATAATCCTTCTTTTCCCATGAATAAATGTGTATGTACATAATGAACACAAATAAAAACCAATCTTCAAACACATAGAACATTTATTTCATGAATCTCATGAAATGTTATTGGTAATTCAAGGCACCAAATAACCTTCCCAAGAAAAAAAACCTCAATAATAATAAATTAATGCAATTTTTATGTATTTTTACTCCATCCTCAATTAATAATATCCATTACATAAAATGAAATTTAAGAACCCACTATATCCATTCAAATTATAAAAAAATAATCATTTCTCATGATAGGACAATGATTCATTATTATTACATGGTTTACAAGATATTTTTATAGGTACAACCTAAGACTACCATGTAATTTATTAGTGAAAACAATAAATATCTCGAAGGTTACAAAAAAGGTTAGATAAAGCCTTTCTAAATCATATCATTAATCTAAATCTATAACTTCTATAACTCAAAATATTCTATATGATAATAATTCCTTAAAATTAGTGACATTCTAGTCAATAAAACTACCTAGGGCATGATATAATATTTACAAATAGTTTAAAACCGTATTTATTCAAAACATCAATGAATTCCTCGGTCAATATATGAAAAAACTATGGAACGAAATATACCATTATTAATATTAACTATTCTAGTAAAAGTGATTGGGGCTCTATACACATGTGATACATATGACGATCCCCTCACCAATAAACATTACATACTTACCTTTGATATCATTAAAGACTACCAACAACCAGAAGTAGTGGATAAACAATTTTATAGAATATATATAATCCGTGCATAGGATGACATCGTAATATTGTATCTGGAGTATGAATATATCACCTATCTATGGATTCTACACTATTAATGGATTTGAAAGTCAAATGTGGTGATTAAGTCGAGATTGACCTCTCAAAATGGGCAAAAATATTATGGGAATTGGAATACGCTCTATACATTCACTTATATATTATAATATGGTTTATGAAACATATGAGTGTGAATATTTTAATTCACATTACGGAGATAGAAAAGATTAATACAAGAATGATTAATATAAAACTATATCAATTACACTGACCACTGGAAACTGAAGTCAGGAAAATGACCACATCCTTTTCCACTACATAATTAGTCCAAAATATAAACACTTATATGAATGCATTAAACCATAATCCTCAATTTTAATATATATCCTTGGAATATACACTACAACTTTCTTATCCTCTAAACTTCAAAAAAACATAATAGAATAATAAATACTTGTAATTACACATGGGAAAATGCAAATTTCCAAAACACCCATATGTAAAGACATTCATTTCGAACACCAAGTAACAGTTCATGAAATACAATACGCAAGAAGAGAGAAATTGAAAATTGAGACTATACCACCACCATTTGAAACCAAAACTACCTAATATGTAATAACCTTCGTCTTCTTTTATTATCCTTGGTAGTTTCTAATGAACCCACTTTTGGTATGAGCATATCCCCATGAAAGTGTTCTCATTCACCTCTAGATTCTTTATCATCTCAAGATACACTAGTTATGTATGTATGTTGAT
This sequence comes from Viscum album, assembly GCA_963277665.1. Classification (NCBI taxonomy): domain Eukaryota; kingdom Viridiplantae; phylum Streptophyta; class Magnoliopsida; order Santalales; family Viscaceae; genus Viscum; species Viscum album. The sequence continues at coordinate 384,956 of CAUJRU010000468.1, forward strand.
ATGGTTATATTGAAGGGATAAAAGGCCAATTCAAAATAACATACCCATGCTTCCCAATTTTAAAAAAGATCAAGGGAATAATGGAGAATGTTCTTAAAAAGGTCCAAATATACAAACACTCAAGATACCCTCCTGAAGAGAGAATTTTCAACCACATATTAGTGATTATCATTGATGAATATAAAAATATACTAAACTACTTCTAAAAATAAAGCCATGGTAACATGGAATCTTATGATATTGGGGAAACAAAATTACAAATTAATAACAAACTCCCCTCCCCACACTGTCATCCAATGAGATCATATTATATTACTTTTCATGTATCAAATGAAAATAAATTTTCAACGCCTATAATTTCATTTGTATCTCATAATATAGATAAATTACTTATATTTTGGTTAAATCAAACATTGAAACTCATGAAACATCTTTCACCAACAACTATTATCCTCAATGTTTCCCCTATAATGGTTAACTAGATCTTCTTGTTATACCATTCCTACCCAAACCATATTAGTCTGATTCCCACCATCTATCAGAATAACATAGAATATAACTATCATTAATATAGAATGCATGGAATATATTTATTTTTATATAATATGTATCTTTTTCATTTCCACAAAGTACCCTAATAGATTAGTAGAACTAACAAGTATAATTTTTGTATTACACCAGGGTCTATTCCCTATAATAACTAAAATATACTACATCAAAAAATTAAAAAATAACAACTAATCCCACAGTTAAGAAAAAAATAAAATATAAAAAATGTCTCCAAAATATAATACCAATATACATCAACCGTTGATGTGTTTCCATGAGAACCTACAAAAACTCATTATCACCACATGATGGTAATGTAATTCCTAATCCAATTGAAACATTTTTATCAACAACATAAATTTTATATTAAATTTTATCAATATATAATACATATCCCAAAAATAAATTTCCATGAATTGTAAATCATTAATTTATTTCGAGTTTATGTACATGATAAACATATTTCATGAATGATCTATAACATATCCCATAATGTTCATCTGATAGAGTTGCAGATGAAATTAATATTTTCATTTAAAAGAGTCCCTAGAACCAAAGGGGGAGATTTTGGTTGATCCCAATGGAATCTACACACATAATGAGAATATAACACTAACATGTATACATAGTACATTAACAAAAAATTACACTTTTACTCAGACATCATTCACTAGATAGGATTTCATCCACCAAATTATATTACCTCTATACATAATAAATTACATTCATTTTCCAAGGACAATCATTCATTTATGGAGAAAATGTGTTACACTAAAATATTTTAAAAAAGAATTATTATTAATATCATATTTAACACACAACACTAAGATTAAATGAACCATAACAAATTTTTTTCAATTTTATTATATGATCATTTTATACAATACAATAAAATATAGAGTATAAAAAGGATTAACTTATTAATGAAATATATTTTAACACAACAACAAATATAAATGTATTTGTAAACACATATGAATAAGAACTCATTTTTTATACAAACATTTATTTTCAAATATATTTGTAATTATTTTTGTTAGAAAAAATAGAAATTTATTTTTGGATGTTTTAGAAATGAAACAATATAAAATTCATATAAATTTTCAAATCATTATATTTATATTAACTTGAAAATTATTGTATTTTTTGTAACAAATAATTTTTTAGTGAATAAGAGAAAACATATTTTTATAAAATTATCATTTATTTTTAATAAATTTATTCCCAATATTATTTTTATTTTGTTGAATATTAAAATATTTATAACTCATTTATAGTAAATCCAATTAATTAAATTTAAATTGACATAATAGTGGATTTTGTTAAAATTGTATTCCTATTCTTAATATTATATTTTTTTAAAGTTTAATTTATAGTGAATACTGTTTCTCAATTTTGATTAATTAAAATAACCCATAATGAGAAATGATTGAAATGAAATTTATTGATTATATATCAGTAAATATGAATTTAAATAAATTTTTTTATTATTAATTTCCATTTTTTGTATTAAAATAACTACTTATACTTGAAATAAAAATTTTCTAAAAAACTTATTTTCAACACATATGCAGGTTCAATTTTGAATTTCATTTATACACTTTTAATAGGTTAATTCAGAATAATTTATTCCTAATTTAAAATCATCATTATTTTTCTTACTGAAAAATTCATTGTCAATTTTTTACCACATTGAATATTAAAAATAGTCAAAATTATATAATCTGATTAAGGATAAAATAACACTATCACAAAATTAATCAAACATGAAAAGGCATAAAAATTACCTTAAAAGGTATAATTCAAATTTTATGGTCATATTTTGTTTTTTAACTACTATAATTAAAAAATGACCATTTAAGAGCCTTTATCCTTGATAATTAAATGATGGGAAATCATTATTTTAACAAATTCTAATTTTTTCCTCTCCCCAAACTTAAAAGGCCACCCACACTCCCCTCATGTTCACACATAATGAATCCAATTTTCATAAATTAGCAACAAAAATAACATCCTTAATATCCTAACCCCATTCTAGATTACTTGTTTTTCTCATAAATCCATCCTTGGAATGGCTTTGGAAAAAACCTAAAAAAGATGTCTGAAGAAGTGGTAATATCCAAAAATAAGAATTTTATTTTATTCCTTGTTCTACATAATTTGAATATTATTAAAACATTATAATATAATATCCTATGTATATTATTTATAAATATATGTTTTTATATTAAAGGCATGATCAATAACCATATCCTCCTCCCTTAAATGTTAAATGGAATAATTTATTGTGTATATGGTGAACTAATTCCTTGAGAACCAAAATAATTCATTACACATCACCAATTCCACATATTGATATATTGGTTCATTTAATGATAATACATTATATTTATGTTATAATTATAATTATGTAATTATAATACCACAACCCTCATCTTTTTTAGTTTAAATTTCATAAAGAATATGATAACATTTCTCTTAAGTATGGAGGATTACCGCTTCACCAAGAAAAATGATTATTCTTACACATGGGCTAGAAATAGATTGTAAAAATTATTAGTTTAATTATTATATATTATATTAATTACATGATAAGAATTATTTAAATTATATATATCAAATAATTTATTAAATTAGCATCCATTGAATAAATGATAATATATATCTTGTGTACAGAGAACTACATTCTAATGATGTTATGTGATTCATTTTCATGACAAGAAAAAATATTTATTATTTTTAATGGTTTAAAAAAATAACAGGATAATAATGGTATAATTTTAATCCTTGGTATATAAAATAACACTAAAATTCATTCCATTGTGATAATTGAAAATGGAAATGTTACTCATTTATAGTTAGGACCAACTTTTTCTATAATTGTACCTTAGTCAATTTTTCATAGCCATATTTCATGGTTTGTTTTAAGAGTGTAATTTTGAATAAAAAACAAAATAACTTCATTATTACCTTTCGATATATGACTAAATAATAATCTCTTTTACCGTAGTCAACATACCATAGTGATTTTGGACATATGATTCGTCTATCTTTAAAACATACATTGCAATGTAAATTCATTATCTAATTGTATATGATAGAGTAAAAAATTTAACATTATTAATAATATAAATAAAAAAGGTTTTTAATAAATATAACAGCTAATATAAGTCTTCTATTTTTGATGAAAATGAGCACACCAAACAAATCATGCTCGTGGAAAGGGGTTTGTCTCAAAACAACATTCATCAAGATACATGTTATTTTATTTATGTAATTTCTTTTTAAGGGTAAACATACTTCCAAATTACACAATATATTGATAATCATTCTTTAATCATGATATTTTATGATAAAATTTTTTCACTTGATCCCTTAGAGTTTTTATTCAAAATTTACAAAAATAGTTAGAGTTTAGGATTGAATATAACTTTATTAAAGATTTATTATGCCTGAATTTACATTCTTGGATGTTATATAAACACTATCTAAAACCCATTTAAAATTTTTCTCCTAAATTTTTTCATTATATTTTCATTTAATAGTACCATTTTCACTCTTTTATATATATATTTTTTTTAAAAATAATTCTCATGAAAACCAACAACTATTCTCTCTTTGGTCAAAAATACTTTTTCTTCCATATCCATGTTTTATAATATAATTTTCAAAAAAAATCCACCGTTATTATATTCTTTAATTAATTCATTTTACCAACGTTTTAGTTTTTTAAAAAAATTGAAAGTAATTTTAATTTCGTTTTCAGAAGAAAAAAAATCGTTTTAACATATAAAAAATATTTTATAGGAATATTTATTTAATATTATATGACATTAACTGTATTATCCATTTTCATTGATATTACATTCAATGAATCATAAACTATATTATTCTAAGATAAGTTTTAATTTTATGTATTTCAAAAATATTTGGGGAATTTTTTATTTCTCAAAAGAGATTTTAAATGCCGAAAGGTTACTTTCCTAAAAAATGTTTATATATTTTTAAGATATATTTATTCATTAAAAACAATAACCATGAATTTGATTGAATTATTTTAGATTCTATATACATGGTCCTCACTTGTATAATAAGAATATTATCCATTCATTTGATTGGGTAATATATTTCTTATCATCATTTCTAAGAATCCATCATTTTGAAATTTCCATTGATTATGATAAGAAGCATGATTATACAACCCATTTTTTCTTAATAGTTAATTATTATATTATTATTTATGATTAACAACATTATATTTCACATTTAGATCATGAAAATGTTTTTTTTTGGTGAAATCATATAGTTGTCTAAATAATTGGTTATGTCTTTACCCTTTTGAGGTGTCATTTGTTAGATTAGAGAGTAAACCTAATCTATTATGGAACTTTTCCCACCATGTCGTTTTTTCATGTAAATTACCATTGACACATTTTTATTCCCCATTTTTTGTTCTAACACAATTCTTATGATTCCTTGAATTTATGAATCTATTTTTAATAAATTATAATTTAATTTTATTACTCCTGAGCCTTCTGATTTATCATTCATGTAATACCATTGACTCTCAAGGTATGTCTCATTACCATTTTTATTCCCTTACTATCCATCATGATCACCATTTTCAATTATGTAATACCATGATCATCTTATATAGTTTTATGATTTAAAATATATTTAGGGCATCACTATAGAAGAATCAAATTGATTCCCCATATCATTTTCCTTCAATGAATTATTATCCTTATTATCCAAAGAAACAAAGCCATGCTATCTTTGGGATTTTACATGTAGAATATTTATGATTAAAATTAATATAATAATATTTGTTAAAGTATTGGGTCATTATAGAACGTATTAGAGAAAATGTTTAGTTTACCTTTATAAATTGGATATGAATACTTTAGTGAGAAACCTATGTAAAGGTCTACGTATACCTATATTTGTATAAGAATATCATGGAATAATGGTAATGTTCTATCTGAGTTCTTTCTGTAAAATTAAATACCTATATGGATACTACTTGTGTAATTGGTTATAAAAAATATTCACCTAGGGGTAGTAAATCGAAAAAATGGATATCAAGATTGACTTGAGCATTACATAGAACAAAAGAAATTTCATTACTATGCTCATGGGTTGAAAATCTTTGGGGATATGCTTTAGAAATTTTAAATTAACTTATAAACCATCATTAAGTATTTGAATTGATTATTGTAATGTATAGCCAAGGAAAAACAAAATATGAATGGTATTTAAATTATGGTCTCTTGATTTAATCTTATTATAAATATACTTCCATGATAATTTTATTTCCATGTATGAATATTGTTTCCCACACTTTTTCTTACGGTTCTGTTCAATGGTATTAACCATAAGGTATTGGGTTAACATAGAATGTGATAAAAACACATTGATGAGAAAATAAATGGGATAATTATTGAATTGCATGATTTTATGATTACTACATATTAGTTATATTGATATATTCTTGAAAACATGATCCTTAAAAAAATTCATAATCACCGAAGAACATAATGATATAGTTTTCTTGGAGTTTGGGTGGTAGAGACCATGGTTGAAATAATATTCAGTTACCTATATTTCATGAAGGTGTGATAAAGCACTCAAGGGAATGTCCTAAATGTAGAATATGATGTTTCATGTTTATGGGTATAAGGGCGTAAAGATTTTAATTTTAAAGGAAAAATGAAATGTTTAGTTAAGGAAATTTATGTGAATAATTGTTACCTAATGTCATCATCAAAGGTTAAATGTTTTAAATTTGTAAATTATGGGTATTATTAAAATTATAACCCAATGGGGGGAACTCAATAATATGATAAATATGTTCATTTTATTAATATTTTTTTGATTAAGAAAATACAAAAACTCATATATGAATTTATAGTGGTATTTGGGAATAATACATTTAAGACTAGTTAATCGTTTAAGAATGAAGTGAAATGATTTAAATGTTTATATACTGGATTTCATGGCTTATGTGAATCATGACATACATAAATAATGAATCATTTTGTGTTATGTATTTTTTAGAATATGTTTATTGGTACTAGTGACCAAGAATATAGATCTAGTGGGAATGTGATAATCAACGAAAAACATATATTTTTTGAAAAGATAATCATCGATACATGATTGGTGTTAATTTATTTACATGATTCTATTGAATCAATGGTTTTTATAGGAATCCACATGTGTTTAAAATATTTGATTTGATAATTAATATATTTTTTATTATGTTCATCATATTCTAGAGAATGTAATTGGATAATGTGGAGTTTTTGAATATGACAATCACATTAGCTTTTCCATATTTTTAGACAAAATAATTCCCTCAAACCTAGTGACCACCCATCGCAACTCACAAGGACATGGTGATTGAATTTAAATCATATGGGTTATAAGGGTATATTCCTACCATGGGACTATTTGATAAACTAGTAATTATAAAAATATGTTTACTTAATCATTATGAAGAATAAATATTAATATTTAAATAAATTTCAGGTGATAAATGAGATTTTGGGAGACAAATTATTATGAAGAATTATATATAACATTGATATTTATCTTAATAGTTTATTTTGAATGAATTCTACTTCATTTTTTGAGATGTAATCCGATTGGTTTTAAGAATATATACCTATGGAATAGATTATGTTAATCTTTAGGAGTAACTATTGATCTTTTGAGATTTATTTTTAGGAAAACTCTTGTTATCCTTTTTTGTCTTACGAAATATTCGAGGAATATTTTTTCATTATTTCAGATAATATATGATCTGCTAGAATATTATTTTAGTGCATCTTACAAGAAAAAATAATCTTGAATGCTCATTATTCAAAGAAAAAGATGACATTGTGTTATAAATTCGTTAAAATATGAAATTATTCATATAAAGTATATAAATTTTCATTTTTTAGTATTTATAGTAAAAGAATCTATTAACTCTAGGAAATGGGTTTTGAAAAAAAAACATGTCCTATTAACTGAATATATAGTAAATTAATGGTCTTCTAGTTCACTATAGATTTATGGTATTGTGGATTTTTAATTTCACATGATCAGTGACATAATTTTTATCTATGATCTAAATAACATTCTATAATAATTTTCATGTTTCTTCCCTGTCCACCGATTAAATTATTTCCATTGTTATTCTATATGTAAGCATTATTATTTGATAACAATAATATATCATATTATGTATTTTTTTAATGAATGTTTTATTAATCATTTTTATGATGTGAGTTATTCCAAAAATAAAATTTCAAGTGTAAAACCCTTATTTCCTAAGACCAAGTTCAAATTGTGAGTTCTATTTATTTAATGGTATAAAATTTAACACCATGATATTTTATGAGAATGTCATGTTCTATATCATATTAAATACCCAATGTTGATTTTAGATTAACCAAAAAAGTATTATTAAAATATCATTAGATGATTATTTTAACCAATATACAAAATAGAATGGAATATAAAATAATAATATGGTTATGAAATGTATATAAAAGTACAACCCAATATAAATGTATGTGTAAATAGTTTTATAATAAGTGATCGTTTTTTTAAAATAATTATTTCGAAAATTATTTTTGTTTCTTTTTATAAAAATATATAAAAATAAAATTTTGATATTAATAAATTATGTTTTATAAAATAAAAATTGACTTTGATTTTAGTATATCAATATTAAATTTCTGTAAAATTTGTGTTTTTTTCAGAAAATGTTATTTTTTCAATCAATACAAAAAATATAACAATTTTTATAAAATTTCATTTATTAATTAAATTAAATATCATTATTAATTATATTATATTTAAAATTATAATAATTAATATATATGTATTTTTGAAAACCAATTAATTAACATTGTATCATATTTTTAAATAATTTAAGTATAATTTATCATTGGCATAAGAATAATTTTTTCTGATTACTATTTTAATGTGTACAATGTTTCTGTATATTAATTAATTAGAATAAAAAGTAATGAGGAATTATTAAAATTAATTATATATTTTATATATCAATAAATAATAATTTAAATTATTTTAATTATAATTACTATTTATAAGGTTATTCAAAGATCATCTTCTGGTTGGAAAATGCATTCATTAAAAACTGTTTTTCGACGTGTTTATGGGATTAATTTTAAATTTAGTTATGCCAATTATAAGAGATGAAATTGGAAACGTTGATTTATTATTTTCTATAAAAATAACTAATATTATCTAAAAAGTTTACATAATTTTTAAATATATTGAGTAGTGAAAAAATTATTTATCGTGGTTAGGTTAAAAACAGGTTTATCGTGGGTTCAACATAAAACTATAACGGATAAAAAGGACCCCAATAGGTCTATCTCAATTTTTATTGTCATATTTCATTTTTATATAGTATATTGTTTTAAAATTATCTATTTTTGTGTCTTTTATCTTTAGAAAAATTTTGGAGGAATTCTTTCTTCCTAAAAACCCCTATTGTGTTATCTCTCCTGTTTATAAAAAGCCACCCCTCTCCTCTTCTCTTTATACTTCTAAAACTGATTTATTAAAAAGATAATTGCACAAATAACACTCTTAATTGTATATCCTCATCCTACAAGCTTTTTTTGTATCACCATGGATACCTAAAATGACTTTTAGTGAAAAAAAAAAGTTGATTTCTCAAGAAGAAGTAACATCTTAAATAAAGAAATTTAATTTATTTCATATTCCAATAGAAAAAAATATTATGAAAACATGAAGATATAATAAACATATTATATTTAATATGAGGATATGTTTTTTATATTACATTAATGACCTAAAACCATATTGTCTTCTTAAAAATGAAAACTAAACTATTTATCGTTTGTACGTTGGACTACCACATCACAAATTGATGTAATTCATTTTCCATCACCATTAATAAAATATAGATATAATGGTGAATTTAATTATTATAGATTATATTTATAACATAATTATAATTAAATAATTATAATGTATGATACTATTTTTATAAATTTCCAATCAATATATAATATGATTGCATCGCTTGTCTGTATGCTAAACTATCTCCTTGTGAAGGAATGCAATTCCTTTTTCATTTAAATATTTTATTGATGTAAATTAAAATTAATTTAAAAATTATATATTATAATAATTAAATATTTAACAAAAAAGAAACTATATATGTGATATAATATATATCTTTAACATTCATTGATTTGATGATAATTTCATTCGTATGAATGAAAAAATACTACCTCGAGAAGCTATGTGATTCGTTTTTATTATCACATCACATGGATGTTATGTGTAACTGAATTTGATGAAATAAAATTATATTTGTGTTATAATGATCATTATGGGATTATAAATTATCAAATAACTTATTTCTACCATGTTTATAAAAAATTTCATACATCACTCAAGTGTACACATAACCCACCTTCTCAATGATTTCATCATATTTAATTTTCATGACCAAATTTTATAGTTGGTTTTATTTATGGAAAAAAGATAATTATAACATAATTACCTTTATAGAGATTATTAAACAATATTTACATTTACCTTCATCAATAAAAAAAATTTATTTTGTACATATGATTTGTGTATCATTAGAAAATTCAACGTAAAATTAATTGGGAATGTAATTGAATATTAGAAGGTAAAAAAGTGAATATAATTACTAATAATAATTAATAAGAATATTATGAATGTAAATAATTATCAATAGTTTATCAGTAAAGGGAATAAACAATGCACACAAAAAACATTCCATGAGGTAAGGGTTTTATCTCAAAACATCGTTCTTTGAGACATATGATATTTCAAAAACATAATTTTTTTAAATTGTGTATATACTACCCCATTAAATTTTATATATTGAATCATTAATAAATCATGATTGTTTATTTTATAATACATATACTTCATCCATTGGATATATAATGCACATTTTATACTAATGGATGGGGATTATTCTTCTATATCATTTTATTCGGGATTATTTTTTCATGAATTTACATTGCTTGATATTATAAAATAATTATATAATAAAGAATATAATTTTATTCTCCTATGTTTATTGATGAAATTTTAATTGGATTGTACTATATTATTCTATTTGGTAATAAAAAGTATTTAGAATATGTTTTTTTTAGAAAATCCATGTTCATTTATCTTTGGTAAAAATTACTTCCACTTAGATATCCACGATTTCTACAAATGTTTTTAAAAAACATTATGTTCGTATATTTTTATAATATTAACTTTTAAACATGTTTTACTTCTAACTAAATAATTTAAAATAACACTTCATGTTATTTTCCTAATAATGTACCTTTTAACATATATTGAATATAAAAAATGAATAATTATCAAATATGTATGTGTTGAATGGTTTTTTCAACAATGAGGACCATTATTTTTAGAAACACTTTGTCTTTATTTTTCTCCTGATATTTAAAAATAAAAATAATTCCAATTTATTTTTTTATTTTTTGTCTTTCTAAATTGATTTTCAATGATTAATGTTTATTTTACTTATTAACTATTTTAATATTGTTAAAGATAAGTATACTTATCAATTAAAACTACCATTAATATTATGGGGTTATAAATTCCTTTGTATCATTTATAAAACTACTTCATTATGAAATTTTCATTGATTATCATGTAGATAAGTAATATTAAACCCATTATATTTCATTAGTAACTCTTATGTTATGACTTCTGACTGATTAATTTATACTTAAGACATTGATCATGTGAATGTTATAATGGGTAAACCCACATAGTTCTCCAAATAATTGGGATATTCTTTAGCCTCATGAGGTATCATGTATGCGATTAGGCAGTAAACCTATTCCACTATGGGATAATGTCCAACATGTGATATTTTCGTGGATTTTATCCATCACTCTTGTTTATGAGATATTTTTTATTGAAACCACATTTCCTATGTCCCAATGATCTTATTAAACAATGTTCATTATGCTATACTTATTTTTGATTAATCATGAGCCATATTTTTTTTGATATAGTGTCATACCTTTATCTTACATATTTTTTCCTTATCATGGTTATTCGCATATTGGGATTTGTATCAAAACTCTTTATTTTATGCATCCCTATGTTATCATTTTTAATTTCAGGATATAAATTGGATTTAAGAGATATTTAAGGATGAAAAAAATAAGGATTCCATGTCTTTGTTTCCTTTGATGAATTATGATCCAAGTATTCCAAAGTAACTAAGCCTCATGATCTTTGGGATTGTACTTGTTAAATATTAATGTTTAAAGATTATATAACAATATTTATAAAATGATAGTGTAACTTTAAAATAGTCCAATACCCATGACATCATCTCATTTTGTCAAAGGAAACCCATCATAATTTAGAGTATGATAACAACATAACTAGACTTATGTTATACAACATGTACAATGAAATACTAATGTGCATTGCCCTCTCATCTAACCCATTAGAGTGTCCCAGTCTGTTAAAGGTTCTCGAACAAAAGTTTATTGATCCCTTACCATCACACACCATTCCACATGTTATCATCTGCAGCAACGTGGGTTTTGGCCCTGTCAGACACTGTAATATTTCTATGAATAATTCCAGAGAGAGGTGTGAAGACGGTGTGCGATTCTAAGGCCTGGTGTGCCCAGAATTAATTTTTTAAATATATTAAGTATTTAATACTATGTACGTGGCAGGGGTGTGATATATCCTAAAAGATAGCTCATAATAGGAATATGAGGGCACAATTGCATCCAGATCGTGCCGTTTACCCAAGGCGAGGTGTAAACATTGCTGGCATGGGCCTACTGTGGAAAATGCCACCAAGGGTGTTTTCATAAATAAGTGGAAACGTTTAATTATGAGTGTCAGCTCAAATAACTTTTGAACGGAGTCTCAGATCGAAAATCTGAGTTCGCCGTTGTGTTCAGAATGGCACGTTTACCCTAGGAGTGACCTAATTTCCTTTGTGTCGGGAGGTATAGATGGGGGTGTTTGTGTTAAATGATGTTTTTAAAAAAAGGAAAAGAAAACCCAATAACTCCCCCTCCCTCACCTCCTACACATAGCGGAAGAAACCACACCCCACCATCATCTGTTCTTCGCCGATTCGAGCTGGAATCGTCCATTTTCTATGTTGATTGTTAGTGGATCAAGCTTCAGGGTGATGCAGGCGTCAACCTTCACCTAAAGCTTCGACGTTTCCCCCGCGAGGTTGGCAGTTTGAGTTTTAATCACTCGATCCCGTTTTTGCTGTGAATTGCTTCATTTTGATGTCATAGAAGAGAGGATCGCGTCTCAGGGGTCACACCGGTGTATTCGGATCGCAAAAAGGACCAACAGGGTGCCCGAAACGGTCTGTGGTGAAGCGCGGCGTCTGACCGCCCAGGGCGGCGGCGGCGGCGACCGGGCCGGCCGGAACGGCCGGTTTAGGACGCTTCAGTATTTTTGTGTTACAAGGGGGTTTTTAAACCCCCGTTTCGTGCAATCTGGAAGTCAGATTTGTGTACCATTTGCGGCGACACGACCATGGTGAGTAGGCGAACCTTTTGATGTGTGTTTGGGAATTTTAAAGTTCGATATCATGGCCCTGGAGGTTGAAACGTTTAATAAAATAATGATATTTTATTATTATTCGATTTCAGGCCATTGTATCTTCTACCTAGATAGTCCGATTGACGTGTCTTCGGTGGCGTTGAGACCCTGATGGTACGAAAGAGTTTTCTTGAGGGTTTCCGATTTTTGGGACCCAGTTTGGGGTGCCGGCCCCATGAGGCCGGGTTTTGGCGTTTGCGGGGAAATGAAACTTTTGCACCAGGAGTCCAATTTTGGCAGATGAATAGTCGATCCTGTGTTTTTTTCCAAGTGGATTGCAATGGTGCAATCTATTTGATATGTTTCAGGATTGAGGTGTGGGCCCCACCCGAGCTGTCTTAGGTGAATAGTACCATTTTCACCGTGTGTCCGTTTTAGATGAATGAGTAGTCGATTCAATGTGTTTTTCCGAGGGGGTCGCTGTGTTATGATTCGCTTGATGATTTTCTAGATCGTTGCGTGGGCCACGCACGGGCTAGCTATGGTGAATAGTGCATTTTTCACCGGTTGTCCGTTCTGTGCGAGTAAACAGCCTATCCTGCATGTTTTTCCGCATGGATCGTGATGGCGACCTCAGTATCGGCCTTGGTGCTGTGCAGTGTGGCGTTGTTGCGGGTCGATCGGGTCAGTGATGATTGGACCAGCAGTGGTTGAGGGTACTCCCTTGGTTTATTCCTACGAGGTTTCATGCGGCATCACAACCCTAGTATTGGTTTGTGATCCTCTCAATGGGATTTTTAATCTGTTAGAGTTGTGGCATCCCTCCGGTGGGCCCGTAGTGAGATCCTCTAGCATAGTTTCCCTAGATTAAGTTTTTGGTATCACTGTGACCGCTTATCCATGGGTGACGATCCCCTATCTAGCAGGTTATCTCTATAGGGTTTGTGGCATCATCGGGAATATGATCCCTCACGCAGTTGGCTGTGTTCAGTAGGGTTGTGGCATTATCGGGTATATGATCCCTTACTCAACATGAGGATTATAGTAGGGTTGCAGTATCATTGGTTATATTATCCCCTATTTAGTGCGTGGTTTCGGTAGGGTTGTGGCATCATTATTTAGATCCCCTACAGTGCGAGATGTACCAGATAGGGTTCTAGTATCATCGTGACCAGTTTTACATGGGCGACGATCCTCTATCTGAGTAACCTGTTTCTGTTAAGCGCCAGATCGGGTTGTGGTATCCCCCAGTGGATCATGGGAGTGATCCCCTATCTATGAGATCTAAGAATGACAGATCAGGTCATGGTATCCCCCAGTGGACCTTGGAATTGATCCCCTATCTATGAGATTTTTGTCTACATATGTGGGTTCTTGTATCCTCTAGCGGACCATAGGAGTGATCCCCTATATGTGGAGTTTGTTTATCGGGTTGTTTCAGCGTGGTTTCATCAGTGACGATATCTGACGAGCGAGATTTATCAGGTGATCATGTGAGATGTTTGTGTGGGACCTGATGGAATGTATTTCTCGGACGAGAGTCATCTGGGATGACAGTGATCGTGGAGCATGTTCTCCAGGTTGTGGAAAGTTGCTGGTGATGAGGTCAGTACCTCATGTGGCTTATTGTGTGAGCTGAGTATATCTGGATTGTTCAAAGTGTATGTATGGGCATACCCCTTAGTTGATCTCACTAGTTGTGTTTAGCTGAGGATGGTCATGAGATGGAGTTTCTCTCTCGTCTGGGTTCCCTCTAGTTGGGATGAGCAGACTATTGCCTTTCAGTTGCTCTCTTTTGTTTTGGGTTTTTGGGGTGCTTACTGAGTATTGTTATACTAACCCCTGCACAGGCTTTCTCGCACATGTTTGTGTCGTCTGCAGACCACATGTATTTTGATGGAGTCCCAGGAGGACCCGAAGCAGGCAGAGCATAGTGAGCGGGTTTGACCAGAGTGTTTATTGGAGCTGTGCGAAGGAGCTTATCGGTGGGTGTTTTGGTAGTGTTTTCCCTCCTTCTATGCAGGTTGGACACTTTTGTTGTTTTCTTTTGGTGGGCCCTATTTTTCTCTTATTTACTTCTTCTATACTCTGGTTGTGGGATAGTTGTATGCATGTATTTACTTTTCAGTTTTATATATCTCTACACTGTTCCATGGAGTTGTATGTGGGTGTGTGTGTGCATTTACCTTGATCTAATTCCTCCCATGTATGTGATAGCCAACTCGGCGCTAGACACCATCCCCTGGCCTATTGGAAGCGGGCTTGGGGTGTCGCGGCTCGAGCCCCGTTGTGTTCGGTCATGACATCATCCCTCTATGAACATAAGAACATTAAAATTTCATTTTTATCCCAGATCTCAGAGGCTTCAATTTGACCCATCACCCATGAAGTATCATACATAAAAACTTTCATCATAACTATGGAAAAATGAAACATAGATAATGGTGATATCATATTTCCAAAGATAGTAAACATTATAAATATCAATCATTGATCATTAATGATAATATGATAACAATATTGTTTTTAGAATGTTTGGATTATAAGATTTTACAATTTCTATAAGAGGGTGAAAGATTGTAGTTTAAAATTACAAAATATGAAAAAATATATCTTAAATTTTTTTATCATACTCATAATTCATTCAATGATAAGAGTATTAATATAAGGTCAATAAATCATTTGATATATCAATGCGTTTATCAGTCTTACAGATAGTCTGATAAAAACTATTACTTGAAATATATGTTTGAACTAAATTTCTAATGTATAAGAATAATAAAAAGTTTAATATGTAAAAAAATTAAATAAAAACATATCATTAGTATGAATGACATATAATATTTATCAAATAACTCACTCTTTAACCTTATGTTTTATGAATTTCATAAATTCCGATGTAAGATACCCACTATTTCAATACATACTATGAATGAATTTCCGGACATTATATTATATAGTTTGATATGATGATTAGTATGGCTCAGTCTTCTACTTCCATGGAATCCCAGGATATGATGATTGGAGTAAAATATATCTACCTAAACCTAGAATCCCATGATTTGATAGATTAAATTTACACATCCTCACATCATTGAATAACCCCAATCAATATAATGATCTGACATGATGAATAAAAAAGGAATGACATTTAAGGAACATTAAATCATTACATGGATTCCATAGAACATCAACTCTATAAGAATTTAAACATGTTTAGAATGAGTTGTTTAAGAAAAGTAAAGACATTTACATGTTGAGTTGTGAATGATTTAGCTAGAATGAATTCAAATAAACCCATATTTATTAGGATTTTATCTAATTGACATATTTATAGATTGGTTATAACATCCTCATATAGCTTTCAATTTGAGAGCTAATAATTATTTAAATCTTGATCTTCATAACTAATCCTGAACTATAAAAAAATCTAACATCATTTTTTCAAGAATCATTACAGTGATGATGTCGATTATATTAGATAAAACCCATTATTTGTACTCTGATTAAAAAAATATGAATAGTCTGATGGAATTCACTATTGTTTTTTCATACAATTAACACAAAAAAGGTTATAATAATGTATTAGTACTAATGGAATTTTGATGGATGTAAATTTTTTTAATCGGATAGATATGATATTATACTAGCCACTAGTCAGAATAATAGTTGGGCTGATTTACCTCACATACCTTTTGTAAAATGGATTAGTTAAAAAAAAGAAATTTTTATTCGTTTTATATTAGAACAATTTATATATTCATAAAATATATTTTTTCCAAAAAAACTATAACATTATATATATATAATGATAGAATAATAAATTTTTATGAAACAATTGTGATTTATAAAATAATGGAATGGAAATGTAACAAATTAAAATATTAACTAAATAATCCTCTTATTTTA
Organism: Viscum album; assembly: GCA_963277665.1. Lineage (NCBI taxonomy): Eukaryota > Viridiplantae > Streptophyta > Magnoliopsida > Santalales > Viscaceae > Viscum > Viscum album. The sequence goes on from CAUJRU010000468.1 coordinate 401,999, forward strand.
TAAAATCACAAAACAAAACACATAAAATGGAAACTAATAAATTTTACATTCATACAACCCTTTTTTATTTAATAACATCAAATATATGCTTCATAAGGATGTTTATTCTTTATTATATTTATACTCTCTATATGTTAATACCTTATTTTAGTTTGACATTGTTGATCTGATAGAGTATTGATACATCTGATTATCCCATTTAATACAAAATTTTCTTTAGAAAGATTCAATGAATTAATATAACATTTCCTTATTGGAAAAACACTCCTCCATTAAAAAAAATATCCCAAAATGCTCCCCAAAATATCTCCTCATGGGGCCATTTCTCCCAAAATCCCCCGCATTCAGATTTATAAAAATTAATAGATAAATAATACGATCCTTATTTAGAAAAAGAATCCAAAAAATGATTTAAATTTTATCACTGCATAATTCTTGAGATATAAAAGATCCTTATTTTTATTTAATGATTATTGAGACACCTGCAATCGTTTTATGCATCAGAAAAAGAATTTTTAGGCTTTCTAATACTATACTCGATAACTAATAGTCTTTGATTCTCCACATCTATCATTTCATATTTCCCATAGAACATTTTATTTAATTCCACTAAGTAGAATAAATCATCTTCACAAGATTAGAGCACGTTATTTTCTATTTCTAAATTGAAAAAAAAAAAAGAATCTTCCAGAACACTGAATTATTCATCTCAGTTTTATGTCCAGTTATTGAACTATTCCAAAATACATTAATCTGTCTACAAAATTAGCGGATAATTTTATAAAAGGATCTACAATATCAAAAGAAACTCTCTTTTCATATATTATTTTGTCATCGGGATCCATTAAATCATTATCGATCTATCTTGACCATATGACTAAATGCATGAATATTTTCTTATGCTTTTTATTGCTTCCTTTGAATTTTTTATATGTCATATTCATGTTGGATCACTGAATCATTCAAAAAAATCATGAATTATGACTTGTCATTCAATTTACATTGAATCTATTTTCATCTGGATCAAATTATTTGTAGATACATAATTTATTTAGGATATTATTTTATTGTTTTCCCAATGCAGTCAATTTTATTTTGTGACTCTGAAACTATTGAGTGTGATGAGTCAGATGATTGTCCTATGAAATGAGGTCTCGATGGTCTAATATATGTTTTCATTACTTCTTCTTATTTAATTTTTGAGACACATTTACAATATCTACATCTTCTCTATCTTGTTTTTTAATACATTCATGTGATAATGAGGAGATATTTAATATATTTTAGGAGATTATTTAACATCCTGTTGAACAACTACATTTGGAATCTTATCACACTAGGAAGGTAACATATTATATTATTATAATGACATTTTTGTACTTTTAATTTTCTTTTTCACTTGATCTCTTTCTGTCACTAGTTTATGTTATTATTTTTCTCTCTATTATTCTACTTAATCATCATGTTATTTTTATAATTATCATTCCATTATTAGAAAAATATATCCAAAATTTGGTAATGATATAGTTTTTTTCTTCTAAACTATCTTATCGACTTATATAGGTAATGATTATTTTACAAACATTTGAACTCAAAATTCATTAGAAATATCATTTCCGTTCCATTTTCTACCAACTATTGGAAATAATTTAGGAACTATTAAATTGTTAATGAATTCTAATAAAAATATAAAATACACTATTTTGTTTGAGGAAATGTTTTGGTCACACAAACTAGTTTTACATCATATATGGATAAAACAATCAATGGTGTTTTTCTGATGTATGTTCAAATACCATTATAAAACTCACCATAATCCATTCCTCTACTATTCTTTTCAATTGATTACTTATTTTCATAGACACATTTAGTTTATCAGTATTTTTTATTCCTAAGTCTAAGGACATGGATTCATTAAATGAAAAAGAGGATCATTTATTTTCTTTTGGGCCTTTTTTTCCTATGAGTTTCATAAAACCACAATCTATCAATGTTTTCTTTTTCTTATGAAAGTTTTTGTGTGATGATTCACTCTGTCACTTTTCATTCAAAATTCCCTTCTTCATTACTAGTTCTTAATTAGATAGATACTTTTTATTTTATCTAAAAATTATTATAACTATCAGTAAAAAATCTTCTTCCTCTCCAAGGTCTCTTCACTAATCTGATAAATATTTTCAATCATTGAATTAGTATGATTATCAAATTTAAATAAATACAAATAGTTCAAAATAATTTTCTTCAATGATATATTTATTTTTTTATTTCATTAAATACTTCTTCCCCAGTTCAACCAAGAGGAAAATATTCTTGAGAAGGATGATTATCCTCATATTATTCAGTAATTGAAAGAAAAAATATTTGATGTACTTTTATGGAATCGTTATCTCCATTCATAGAGCCAAATAACTGGTGATCCATACTCGTATGACTCTTATGTCTGCTATAAGATTTCAAAACATTCATACTTTTAATATACTAGTAAATAAAGATACTTCTGTAATTGATTATACAAATATTTCAATCTTTTGTAGAATCATGTGAGAGTACAGATTTGTTTTTCCTTTAAAGGGAATGTCAATAAGATCAACTACATGTTAATTCAATTGTCATCATGTTTTTTCAAAAAAAAAAATTCTTCATTATCATCTTTAGAAAGAAATTTTATTGACGTGTAAAACTCTCTTTCTATCTCATGTTATTTGTTCAAAAAATTCTATATTTTCAGCACAAATTATTTCCCATCCTTGAGATGTAATATTTATTTGAAAAATAAAACTGTATTTTCTATACCAGGTTATTTCAATGAACATTTTATGAATTCTTATTTCATATAGTAGTCATTCATATATTTCACCTTACCAATTATGGTTTCATAGATCATGTTAATGGAAAAGAATCAGACTGAGAATTAAATTAAGTGTGATGATTCAGGATTGAAATATTCAAAACTGAGGAGTGAAAATGGAATGACACGCCAATATATAGTATGAAGGGTGAATATTCACATTCCATAAATATGAACTACTCTGATTGAATATCTTTTTATAATATGATGATCGATATTTAATCAATGAATGATCTTGAAAATAATTATAAACTATTAATTATTTTTTATGAAATCATATTATCATAGTAAATATTTTGATAATTAGAAAAAAATCTATTTTTTTTTACAAAATAATGTTGTTAAAATTTAATTTAAATGTAAAAAATAACATTTGAAATATAATTTAATGGATTGATATAATTAATAAAATATTAGATGATTACATTTCATGGTAGAAATTTCCTCTCGAGATGAACAACTTTTTTCAAATTGGTTATTGTAAGGGACATTTATTGCGATAATGTTTGTACAAAAATATGTTTTTTAAGAATTTCATAAGAAATTATGATAATTTAAACTATTTATCAAATTTGGAATTAGAAAGCGTTTAAAAATAATTTTTATTTTGAAAGATATTATAACATGTATGAAATCAAATTATTTTATAAAATTTTGATTTAAAAAATGTTAATGATAGTAAATAACTTGGGTGGAAACTAAAAAAATTGAGGAAAGAAAATGGTTTGGAAAAGAAAAAGTATTATAAAATTACAGGTTTGTAGAAAATTAATTTCATTCCTTTCAAAAAAAATTATATAACAAAATGTTTTGTAAAAACATTACAAATCTACCCCCCTTTGGAATAATGTTCATAAATATAAAGAGAATGTTAATCATAAAGTAGATATGAATAATAATTTTAAAATAATAACTCCCAACATCTATTTAATATATTAATATTTATTAGAACTAATTAGTTTAGTGAAGATAGAAAAATTTTGTTCATGTGTTTTGATTAATTGTTAAATAATATATCATTTTTGGTGATATAGAATTATATGGTGATTAGGTATATGTTATTATCTCGTGAGTGGACCACTGAGTTTTTATATAATGAAATGAATCTTCTGATATCTAAAAAACAACAATTTTAGTAAAATTGATTCCATAGTAAGTGAGTTTATTTTTCATCCACAACACTTGGGTAATGAATCTTCCAGCTACCTAATATTATACTTCTGTAATGGAGAGTGCTACTAGATTTTTTTCAAACTAGACCAAGAAACTATATCTTATCTTATGAAATTTAACGTATTGAAAGTATCATTCTTTTTCATTCTACATCCACCAAATCTGAAATCTGAAAAATATTTCAACTCAAAAAAAATTTCTAGAAGAATAAAACAATCCAAAATTTATAGTTCCAAAAAATAAAAAAATAAGTTTTATATATTTATGATGGGAACAAATGGTATTCAATTGTTATCTGGAACATAAAAATACAGAAACCATTAATTCAAGATGATTTGTTGTAATACAATGTAAGCTTCCAATCATACTTTGAAAAAGATTTTGATCAACAAGTTTCCCTATATCATTAATATATAATGTATGTTAAGTTCTAATAGGATTATCAATAAATTTAGTGTTTTCATATTACATTTTATTAGTAAAATATTCCGTATACATATGTTGAGATATAATAGTTCCTTCAAGTTTTGGGTAAATTTTAAAACATATAAATTATGTTAACTCACCCATCATACTCATTTAAAGCACATATTTCATAATATATATAAAGGAATCTATTAATTACTATTGAGTTGAACCTAATATATTGTAATAATCATATATTTTTTCTTTGATAACATTTTTATTAACGTGTTTTATAAAAATAGTCAAATCTAAAACTTACAAATTTTTTTTAACAATAATCCAATTCACATATCATAATAGGCTCCAGTGGTTTGTTTAATTATATATAGTTCCTTGGTCTGTTTATATACATGATCATGATGTTTTCTATTTTCAAAACATGATTTCTGTTAATCATAAATATCAATTTAAAAATATACATCAAGAAAATTACATTATACATCTATTTGAAATAGTACGTGATTTAAGAATACTGCATGAGTTAGAAGTATACATATAGATTCAATTCTATATATTGGAGCATATGTTTATTCACATTCTATTTACTCTTGTTGATTATAACCATTATAAAAAAGTCAATATTTTTTCTATCTATTATACCATTTTCATCACATTTGTTTTGAATGTACCATTTTACTCCAATTATAAAAGTATATTTGGGTTGTTCCAAAAAATCAAAACATTCTTCCATTGAAATTTGTAGAATTCATTTTTTATATCTTTAATCCAATTATCATCACCTAAATCCTCATCCATGCTATGATGTTAAAATTATGGTAATAATTCTTATTGTTCAATTTAATTTCATAAATAAATTTTATTTGTACCGAGTTGATCTATATCACTAATAATACTCTCACTACGAAGATTCGTATGAAATAACTAAATTATTAGATTTTCAAAACTATCTTATTCAACAATAGTTTGAAAATATTCTTGAGGGACTACTTTAGTAATATATTCTTCTTTAGTTATCTCAAGAAAATAACTTTCCAATATAGTGTGAAAATCAGTTTTTGATATTACAACAAATGATGTTGGTTGATGTTTTTTGAAAACGAAAGGACCAGTTTCATCATAAATAACATGTACTATTTTCACAATAGTAATTTTAAATTTATTAAAAACTATATCGGCCTTACAAGTTTTAGAGTCACCAAAAAATATTAGTTTATCATATTTTATAATTGATTTTTAGACACTTAAAAGATATGTATAATACATTTTGTACAAAAAAAGTTTCAGAGTCATGATTTTTGAATTCTAAACCATGATCACTATGAATTGTTACAATGAGAGTTCTTTCTGTTTTTTATAACTTTATTAAAAAAAAATTTAAAACCACTAAAGGATTCAGATTTTAATGCCAAAAAATAGACCCATGAATATCTGGTATAATCATCAACAAAAATAAGTTCATACGATTTTCCAATAATACATCCAGTATGCTTATATCCAAACAATACTATGAGCACAACATATAAAGCATAATAATTTTAAGATTTACTAATAGATTTAAAATATATGTTATGTTTCTTATCAAATTCACATGTATCAAAAAAAACTAAGTAAAAAACCATTGTTTTGGTAGATCCTTACCATGAATTTTATTGTAAGACAATGATGATTATCTATGATTACATTGTTCTAATATTATATACTGAACAAATATTTATCTTCATTTCACAAAGGAAAGAAAGATATTGTATCCTATGTTCTTCTAATATTAAGTTGTCAAAATTTCCATCCTGATTAGAAGAATTAATAAAATCATCATTAGAACTATGAAAAATAAATTTATCATTCATAAAATTCACATGATAAACCTCATATAAAAATTATATTGTTTATATATTGTTTTGATTATGTCCTACAACAAATAAATCCTTCAAAAGTAATGTTTCACCAAGAAGAACAATGTTTCCTATAAAAATAATTTACCCTTGATCATTATCTTTGAAAGATAAATTTTCAACTAACTTCATTAAAATTGTATTAATGAAATCCTTAATTCGAGTCATATTTCTAGAACAACCAATATCCATGTACCAATTATTATTTTTTTTATTTTCTTTATTCTACTGGGAAATATTATCATTTCAGAACTAAACCTTTCTTTGGTCCGGTATTATCAGAATGTAATTTTAAATCAATTTTTTCCAAGATTAATACATTGAAGACATTAATGTTTTTTAAAACCATGCTTTATGAATAATCAAATTATTAATGGAAAGTTCCCCTAGTTTTCACAACTTTGACATTTAGTGAAAATTTTATCACTAAATTAAACAAAGCGTTTATTACTAAGAATATTTTTTTTATTAAAAACCATTATGAGAATATATCTAAAAGGTCTAATTTGTCTATACATTTTATCAATGGTTTCCTTCCTATAGGTAAATTTAAAAAAAAATCTTCAAAATGGAAATAGGAAATTTTAGTTTTCAATCTAAGTTTTTAGCATTAGTAGAACTACTACTTGGGATAATCATTACAAAACCAGTTTGAAACAATTTTAAAAAATATATTTTCAAAGATCGTTAGTAAGTGTATATTTTTCTAAATTAGGTTTATCAGGATCTTTATAATGATTTTATATTTATACAGGTAAAGTCAATATTAATGAATTTACCTTCTCTAGTTATTCTTTGAATTATAATTTGTTTAGAAAAAATAAAATTTACATTATCAAGAAGTTTTTTCAACCTAGTAACTTTTCCTATCATTGTATAGTATTATTATCCTCAGTTGAGGATGATTCTTCAACCAAATATGTGTAATTAATATAATTATTCTTATCTAGATAATTTTCATTTAAAATATGGTTTGAATGGGTTTTAGTTGTATTTGATGAGAAAATAAGACATTTATTATTCTTTCTCATTTCAACATATAATCCAACATTTGTCTATACAGAACTATCATTGTTTGAATAATTTTCTGAAGTTTTATCCCATCCAAATTTACTCCAATTATAATAATCTTTAAAAAAAATTATACTTGTTCTTATAATAAATCATATAATTGTTGTATTAATTGATATTCTTCTAATTATTTCATTTATTTAAAAGAAAATATAATGTTAGGTGTCCTTAATTTTTTAGCTCATAATAAATAACTTCTATATATAATTTTTTACTCCAATCATTATAACTTTTAGGATATTTTTATTCAATTTATTTTCTTCATATAATCTTATTCATCCTTATTTCAATTTTTTCTAACTAATTTATATTATATTCTCATTAACTAAAACCTAATTAAATAAAAAAAATCTTCTTAACCTAATATTTCACAACATTTTCTGTGGATTGGGCTTTAACATAAAAAAGGATATATTTGAAAAAGGATCCCCTCAAATTTTTCTTTTTCTTATTATTTTGGTCCATTTTACTTCTAACATAAATTTTCTTAATTGTATTAATTATATCATCAAGAGTGTTATTTTTAATCCTCCTCATGTAATGTAATGTTATTCTCCTAGATTCCAATTCATTAGCTTTAATTTATATGTTAATCTCATCTATGATTCCATCTATTAAATCTTTTTCTCTTACAGAATGTAAACTATTATAAATGGTTATGACTATCGAATGAATTTTATAACGTAATTCTCAGGGTAGAAAATAAAAATATTGATAATAATCTCTCTATAAGGATCTTCATATTTCCACAAAATCAAATGATCTAAAGTGAAAAACCACTAATTATTTCTATATATTTTTGCTAGCTTCAGAAGATGAAATTTCATATATATACATATTTTCATAGAATAATTTTTAGGTTTTTTACTGTATAATTACATATAAATTACAACTTATATAGATTCATAAATATGTGACTTCATTTTCTAGAGTTTTATATTATCCAGTTAACATGAAAAATCTATCCACACCATTTTTGACAATAAAAGTAATCACTTTATCTCTATGGTAATCATAATCATTCTAATAAAAAATATGTCGTCAAATATGAATCTAATTTTATAACATACCAACATTCAAACAATACATGTTTTCTAATATTGAATATCAATTTTAATAAAATTTTATTTTAATACAATTTTTAATCAAGTAATTTCATAAAATTTTAATAAAATTTTTATTTATAATAAATGTAAATAATCATCAAGTATAATAGTAGAACCTGATAAGAAAATTTTTTTTTATAATATACTATGAAATCTATAATAGGATCATTAATTGTGGTTTAAATTTTTCAACTGAGAGAACAAGTCATATTAGGTAAAAAAATATTAGAATTATAATTTTCATGATGTTTAGAGTGTTTAAATTAGATCTATAAATCATCTGATATGTCTATGCTGATATTATTCATAAAGTTAGACTGAAAAAATATATAATTAGTATGGTAATTATAAACAATATCTCTAATGTATAAAAAATTGGGAAATTATATAATATAAAAAAATTAAATATGAAAGATTACAATAGTAAAAATAAATAATAAGATTTATAAAAGAATTTATTCTTTAACAACAAGTGTTAAGAAAGAATGAAATTATATCATAAGATATCCCAAATTCCTATACCTATTGTAAAGTTATGACATTACAAACTAGGAAATCCATCAATACGATGATGTATATGGATTTATCATCCAATTACATAGATTCCCTCAATATTATGATCTATGTAGGATTCATCATCTTTTCCCCAAAATCCCTTGACCTGATGGATCGGATTCACCCATCTTTAGGTTCCTAGAATCCCATAATCAATACCATTAATAGACATAGATAATAAAAATGAAAAGGTTTCAAATAATTTACAATACTCAAACAAATTCCTTATAAAATCAACTATATAAGAAATTTTAAATCATTTATAATGATATGTTCATGAACTGTAAATACATACACGTGATTATTTTCGAATTCATAAGCTCATTTTTCTTCAAATGACCTCCTATATATCAGAATTCCTAAAATGGTAATATTTATGAGATGTTTTGTAATGACATTGGACTATGTTCACTCTGATAGACAATAATGATCTGGATCTTGATTCTAAAATCTATGCGTAAACTATACATAATTTCATTAGTGTAACTTTTTTATAAATATGAAGTTGTTATTATAAGTTCCAAATAATAGATAAAATTCTAGATAGTATGATTATAAAATGTGGATAGTCAGATGAGATTCATTATTCATTGTCAACTTGATAAATTGAATAATGTTTAATTAAATGTATTAGTACCAATTTCAGTATGGAGGTTATGAAAATTTTTAATCTAATTAACCAGAAATTAGTCTAACTACTAACCAGAACAGTAGTTGGTTTGACGTAATGGATGCACCTTCATTCTAATGGATCAGTTTGAATAATAATAATATTATATTCATTTTACATTAGAAAATGTTTTATGTTCTCTATAGAAATTCATTGTCTACAAAACATACTAAAATATATATGATATTTAATCTTATTAAAATATACTTTTGTGATTGTGTTTAAGATTTCAAAGACTCCATAAATTTAATGTAAAAAAATGTATCTTTTCACTCAATAATGACATGATCATGACTAAGGAAAAGATATCCAACAATTCATAGACTACAAATGATTATTCATAGAATAATGATTTATCATAACAAAATTTTGGAACAATTGGGTTTTGAAATAATAAATAATAATACATGACCCATAAGGTAATATCATAATCCTAATTCATAAGTTTTTCACATAATACAATAAATATATAATTTTACCCTTATTCAAAGGTCTATGCTAAGACTGTCATAGAGATCTGAGTCCCATAATGGTTTTGGTTCACCCCACATTAACTTTAATATAGTCTCATGAGAATGAAATATTTACCTTGTGAATTGAATTGATATATAAATATGGTTCCGCCATTCACATAATTTATAGTATACATATATCAACCATAAGATCACATATGATTCAATATTTTCTCACAACTTAATAAACCCACTAGAAAGAAATGGGTTTCAGAAAAAACATCCTTATAACATCATCAAAATAATCCATTTGATAAATAGAATTGGATTATATCAAAAAATAATATTCCTAATCATTTATAAGAATCATTAATAAATGTAGAAATAGATGGGAAAATATTTTATAAGAGTATTTGAATAATGATTTGATAAAGAAGAATAAATATACTTTTCACATTGTTTATGGTAAAAACTTGGGAATCATGTAAATGAATACTCATGATAAATAAATAACTTGTTGCTAAAAAATACTATTCATTCCATACATCTTAAAAATCAATTCCCTCTCACATTTACATTAGTGTTTGAAAAGGACCAATTTAGAAAATAATATGAAGATTCATTTTAAATGTTTCAAAAAAAGTGAAAATAGTCCAAAAAATATATTTGTAGATATCTCTTAAAATTATATTACATATTACAATTTTTACTAGTCACGTGAATCTTTATTCGAAATATTTGTTATGAAAAATGATAAATAAAGTTATATTTTCATAAAAATATTCTTAAGGAATTTTTGGTTACCAATGTGGTAAAAATAGAAAAACTATTTGAGAGTCCAAAAAATAAATAGAGGTGAAGAAAATTAATTTTGTTTAATATAAAACTTACATATAATTTCTTTTATTTGGGAATAAAAAATATTTAATATTCCTAAAAGCGAGATTGTAATATAAACCCTCACTATATTATAAATACATTAATTAAAACATCAAGAATGGAATAACCGTATGTAAAGTCTCAACATTTTATATAGACACTCATATCTATTTTTATAAAAAATTTAGTCTAATACTACATCAATAATAGATCAAAATTCATTTTAATTTTACTATATTCCACTCCCATATAATTTCAATTTATTTATTTCTTAACATTATTCATTAAAATTATTATTTAGGTGTCAACTATTCTGTTCCCCATATATATTTTAGATTTGAAATTTATTCATAAATGTTTTTCATGGTTCTGTTATCTAAATAATTGAAATATTTTCATAAATATAAATTTTATTGGTAATATACAATTTATAAACAATAAATGGAAGGCGCCTATAAGCATGAGGGGAACATTAATTATTCTATTGATGGATGATAAGTATATAATGGTTATTCCATAAACATCTAATTTTTTTCATATCAATTATACTTATTTAATTATATTATAATGGATATAATATATATATAATTCATAGAAGAATTTGTAAACATGGAAGTACATGACAAATATGATTACCCCTTCTTTTGATAGCTTTATTTCAATTGAACATAAGGCCCTTTGAAGAGAGGTCTATGGTAACATAAATCGATTTAGAAAGTGATATAGGAACTGTTTAGAGGGATTAAAATAGAATTTTAATAGGGTTTTTTTCATATTTTCATGTAGAAATTATATATTGAATCAATTCTTATTAGAAAAACTCAATAACATTTTCCTAAATATTATGACATTATGGGTTGAAAATGTAATTATAAAAATTATATGTGGCACATAAATTGAGAATTAATGGTATTATTGAACATTTATAATCCCACTTATATTCTTTTAATATTTATAGTATTATTAATTCTCTTCTTTAATTATTTTTTTAACATTAAATGACTTTAAATTCATTTCAAAACTATTCATATATTTTGACATTATAAAAAACAGGGTATCAAATAATTTTATATAGATGCACATAGATAATCACATATAAAACATAATTATTTATATAATTTTTGTATTACCATTATTACTACAAAAAAAATGTCTTTTAATGGATTAAATTCCATTTTCGGGCTTCTTTTTTTGCTTGCACTAGAACTGTTTTGGCACTTCCTAGGAGCTTTAAATAGTTATACATTCATTTAAATTAATTAGAAAATTACCATAATAAATTTATTTTATTTATAATAAATAAAAATATCATTACATACTTATAAATTATTTATTATTTCACATTATCATAAAAAAGGATTATATTATCTAGAGTGTCAATTTTGTTTATATTAATCTTATAGTATAAAAGTAATTTAATGGGGAAAGAATGTTCCATCAAATGGGAAATGTTTCATATATATATTTATTTAGGGTCTATAGTAACATATATATTTATGTCATAATATGATATTAACCTTATAAAAAACTAGGACATGTTAAATAAGAATTTGGAATCCATTTTATCATATTTAATTTATAATGGTGGCAGAAATTACCATCATTATAAATACATAGAACTGAATTAAAAATAGTTTACACATTTTTATCAATTATAAAATTTAATGTTCCAACAAATAATTTTTGGAATTTTTATTCAATTTTATTTTATTTTATTATTCTATTAAAAAATTTAATTCATTAAAGTCATGTCATAATTTGATTAGTCATTGTGAATACATAATTAACAGAAAATGAGTAAAATAGTTTTTATTAGAATAAAATACTACTTAAGATTCAAATAAGCATGAAATGAGTTTCAAAATAGAAAAAACAAGAATTGGAATGATTTATCATACTATATAAATACACTTAAGGATGACCAAAATGGTTATTTCATTTTATGGAATTCAGATATACAAATAATTTCATAAAATTTTATTTATTTATGAAATATTTTTTTCAATATTTACCTAATAACATCCATTATTAGTAAAATAGAAAAAAATTAAATTGTAGATTATTTTCATATTATAAATTCAAAAATGATGTTCATTAATCATAATAAAACCTTAAAATTATAAATCTATTGTTTTAAGAAATAATATAATGAAAAACTATTTTTGTACAGAAATGACATTTTAAAAAATAAGTGTTCCGAATATTAATTCATTTAAATTTTTAATTATATTAAAGATATAATAATTTTTCCAAAATAATATATTATCATTACCATATTTTAAAATATATCAACTATATTTTTTTGGTTAATTTGAAAAACACATTAAAATGAGTTCATTGAGAAGACAATCCTTTGGAAAATTACATAATAATAATAATCTATCTTCAAAATGTATCATTTTTAATTGATTGCTCTCTTTTAGTTTACTATAAAATTTGTTGTCTTAATAAATATTCTAATCATATTCATCTATTGTGTCCTAATTATTTTAGTTTGGTGTTGTGCATAATATAGGATATCGAAGATAGTATTATTTAAAATAAAATACATTCTACAACCTCACATAGATACATTCCTAAAAAAATAAATTCTTTCTTCACAATTTAAATTTATTCAATTAAAAATGGTGTTTCAAGTAATTTTAATAAAATATGATATATATTTTATTACAGTAATTTATTTCTATACAACTATTAAGAAATTTATTTTTTTATTAATTAATATTTTTAAATCCATGTTTTTATCATTTTAATGTGCATACTTTAGAATGATTTTCCAAATTAATATGTTGACATATTAGCTATATTTTTCCAATATGACTCAATATATTTCTCAACTTATTGCTTATGTTGAGGATCCAATTTTCTTACATGAGTGATAATATAAGAAAATATACATAAATGATAAATTAAAATAAAAATTTGATCAAATGTATAAGAAACTAAAAATTAATTAATATATACAAATTTATGTATTACGGTTCATTCATGGATTCAATAAAATTAAATTATTGTAGTTGGAATTATAGCAACTATATATAAAAAAATAATATTTTATAAGGTTTGTCTTACCCATGAATATAATTTTCATACAAAAAGGATTGAAGGGATAAAACAAAATATCAATTCCATTAACATATTCTTGCATGAATTAAAAAATAATCATTTAGGCTACTAGATGAAAAATGAAATTTATTGAGTGGAAAATAGTTATTACCTTAACAACATCCATGACATAATAAATAATTGAATCGGGAGAGCACCATGTGAGATGAGATCCCTGTACAAATACACCCATTATTTGAAATGGTTTGAGGGGTTGAATATAGAAAATATCATCAACCACACCCCTTCAAATCCACAAAACAACTATATGAAAAAAAGAAAAAATATTTCAAATTAAGAGTGGGAGTGTTTGGAATTGAAATGGAAATATGTAGATTTAATCAATCATAATTGACTACACGTTGGGACACATTATTTAACATGGTACCTTCAATTCCAAATATCACTCCATTTTATTGAACTATGGGAAATTCAATCATGTGATAGATCAGAAAATTAAACACGAGTCTATAAAAAGATGAAAATACTATGATCCAAATGGTCAAGCATGGTAGAACATTTTGAATCTATTATAGATCTATATTAATATATATATTCTACCCTCCAATTTTTTATCCCTCTTACATGGTCTAAATAAAATATGTATGAACATAATGGTGGAATAAATACATAAATTTCAATTCAAAATTCAATGTAGAATAAATGTTATGATAAAATTACATTAGTTGAATTAAAATTTAAAAATATAATTTTTATATTAAATATTAAAAAACATATTTCCCATTAATTATCACGTAAATAATAAGGATGGTTAATTATATCGATACTTATCAAGAAATTATTCAATAAGAACATGGATTTACTAATTCTGCAAAGACAACTTTTCAACTCCAAGGAAACTTATAATGACTCAACATTTTATAAATGGATTTTTTTCCCTTCTTATTGTTAGATCATATAGTATAAATAATAGAAAATCACATATATACAATAATAAATGCTCTAAAAATGAATAATTAATGAAATATTATGTTTTTTTAAAAGTTAAGGAACAAATACTAATGAAATAGAAACTTAACCTTAGGGATAATAATATTCCACTTATGAATAGTTAACTAGTCAAATTAATATTAGTATCACTCATGAAATTATATATAAAATTTAGAGATATTATAAGTGAAAGTATGATAAAATTGTATCATAGTATAAGTAAGTAATAATTTTGAATATTATTAATTAAGTGTTGGTATTTTTATAAGTCATAAGTATTTAATTAGATTTTTGAGATAAAATTAATAATTTTAAAGGAATATTATTTTCCAAAAAATTATTCATAAATTAGTATTTTTATGTCATTATATTTGAAGATAATCTTATGAGACCAAAGGTAATTTCTCAATGCGTCATAAAATCAAAATTAATTTTAAAATATGCATTTTCCCATTAAATGATGTTTTTAATTAAAAATAAAATTTTATATATAAAATTCTTTTATATAATGTAGTTAATTTTTTAATTCTATAAGTAAAATTTATCTTTAGGGTGAATTTTTGGGACATTTTTGAGTTACTTGAATTTTTGGTGAATAGTGAAATATGGTAATTTAAGGTTTATATAAATTTTAAGTAAAATAAACTGTAAATTGAGTAATATCTTACGTAAGAACCATTGTTTCAAACTAACATGGTCTAATTAATATAATTAATCTCAATAATCAACATTATTTCCTGTTTAGATAAAAATAAAAAACTAATGAATTAAATAATGATAAAACACACCTCTCCCCCACTATAAATACCACCCCTCACACTCCATTGTCATCATACCTCTCATGCATTGATACTTATAAATATTCATCCTAAAATATTCCCTTTTTCAATATCACACATCTAGTAGATATTTTTCTCTTCTAATGACTAAATATTTTTCCCATAGGTGGTTCTAAAGGAACAGATATTAAAAATAAAAAATCATATTCCATTTTCTATTAAAATCTTTTCAATTTCTTTTCTTTTCATCCATTATCCTCATAACATATTATCCAAAAGCAATGAAAATATATTATATTTATGTAATGGTATAATATATTCTTAATGTATGGTTTATCATCAAAAATATTTTTCACTATCATTTATTCTAAAAATGAAATCGCCATCCGTGATATGTCAATTTACCAACATTATGGTAAATGCATTTTCATTTTTCGTTAATTCCTTAAATTAGGTTTATAATAAAATTTTAACAATTGAAAAAAATTTATATATTATTTTATAACCCTTATTATGTTATGAAATTATCTTATACATGCAATATTAAATAAAAAATTGAACGATTTCATAGTGTTTGAAAACCCGCCAAAATCTACTTAAAACGATCATCATTAACATTTATATACTGATAAATCCTAATTATATATAACCAAATTAATTATAATATCATTAATATTTCAGGAAGATCATTAATAATATATAATAAAAATTCATGATATTGATCCACTTTTTACATGGACATCCATTCATGTTTACAAGTGAACTGATCATGAAAACAATGAAAGCAATTTCTCCGAAACAATTAAATTAAACACTATAACTCATAAAAAAGCCCATAAAGGAACATAATTAAAACAAAAATAATAATTTATGAGAGGATATTTATTTTAATTAATTAATCTACTGTGATTATATAAGATACTAGCATAAAAGAATATTTCAGACAGAATGTAAGGGGAATTCTTGAACTCAACTCTCATTATTTGGGTTTTCTCTTTTCACCCGTTTTTTAGAATATATATTCCATATATATATTTTTTTAGTAATTATCAAAGGTTTTTTGAAATATACATGTCTTCTACATGACTTTATGACAAAAATATTTTCTAAAAGAGCTATGCTGTCAAAAAAAACGAACGTTTTACTTATTCAGATTGTTTCTTCATCACTCAAGGATGATGATTCATGTATGTTATTAAATAAATCATTTGGGTAAACAATGTTCATAAATTTATTATTATAAAATGAAACTCATTCCCTTCCATGATTTTTTATGTTAAATATTTAAATATGTTCTATGTGGCATGCATGATAATGTAAGTGTCATGATGTGATGCGTGTACTGAAAATTAAATAGCGCAATGTAAATGTTATGACCTGACGGGTGTGTTTAGAATTATATAGTACTCATATTCATTGAATAATTGGAGGAATTTTATGATATAATGTGAAATATTCATGAAAATGATGTTATCTTTAATGAAAACTATTTGTGGTAGTTTACCACTAAGATATGGGTTTTGATTTTAATGCATTGTCACATTACAAGCCTTATCTAAATATTTCCTATCATCATTATGATCTTATTATTATGTTATGATTGCGTTCAACCTATGATATAATTTTTCATGTTCTTATCTATCCTCTTACTCAAAATTTATCTCACACCTTTTTAGTGTATATCCATAGTTTATTACTTGTACTATGGGGAATACTACGACCTGTATGAATCCAATAAATAAGGATTAAAAAATGTTTATGTTTTATATTTTAAATGTATTTTATTTTCTTAATTTTTCCAAGACACAAAATCTATGGATCATTTTCATGTAACTTTTTTTAATAAAATTATTTAATTATATTTTATTGAAAAAAACAAGGTCAGTATAGTGGGTATTAGAACATAGTTTATTTAATTTGGAATTATGATTAGAAAACCTATGTAAAAACCATTAATATGAGTCTAAGAATAAGTAAGAACCCACGAAGATTTGTTTTAATTAATTATAATCATAGGAATTACACAAAATATGTCGTTATATTTAATTTCACAATGGACAAAATTATTTATTCATGAATTATTGACTTATTTGTTTCTAGATCCTTTTATTTTTTAGAAAATTGTGGGAACCTAAAGAAATCAGGCTAATAACCCATGTGAGGGACAATAAAATGACTAACCGAACAACATCCCCAATTCTTTAAGTGGGTGTTTAAAATTTTATGGTGATTCTTACCCTATTGTCCCAGGTTATGAACTATATCCAGAATAATTTGGAACAACTATCATCACCTAAGAGAGAGAAACTTGATATCGACTATTTTATGCACCAATGACCAATGATGATTAGTGGATATTCTCATACACTAATATTAGAGTAGTGGGACAACTAAATTGATATTATCTTTTATTTTCATCAATATTTTTGATATGGGCAATGTGAATCTTTTAGTGTATCATCTAGGTAGATAGTCTGATCAATCATGGTATTTGATTTAGAACACCAAGTCAAACGATGAAATAAAAGATATGTAGTGTGAAGACATTATGATTATGTTTCGTAACAAGTATTTCCACCTAAATATTCATAAATAGTTGGATGGATAATTCATATATCTAAAAAAAAGTAATGAGAATCAATCATCACTAACAAAGAATATTTCCAAAGGATTTCAAGGTATTTTTCGTGTTTTGTTATAAATAAATTATAGAAAAATTGAAAGATTCATTAGTGGTTTAAAACAAAAACTTCAAAAAGCTCTGGGTATTTGAGACTTTGGTAGTAATGAAAAATTTATTCAATTTTAACTAAAAGCGTATTTGGGGTTTTACAAATATTCCCATGGATAAGGTGATACAAAAATAAAGATTGTGTTTCAAACGGGAGGATCTCATGAAAGAAAACACAACCACACATATATCAAAAATATGTGAACAATAATCTTGTAAACTACCTCAAGGTGAGGGGTAAATGCTTCAAGTGTAGGATAGAAGGCCACCTATTTCATGAAATTAGAATATCAATGAGGAAGCGTGAAACTTTGATGGAGGAAAAGAGATAAACCCCCATTGTACAATGCTGCAGCTATAGAGAGAAAGGGATCTATGAATGTTTGGACACTATACCTCTTGTCCTTGAGGTAATTCATGATCATCAACCAATAAACCCAATATTTCAATGAAAGGATTATTCAATCATTGATATGGAAGTGTATCAAGATAATTTTTTCATACAAGTTACACTTTCTATTCAATAAAAATGGAAAAAGTCTAATTTCGTAATGGGTCAACACATTCATTTATAGATTGATAGTTTGGTATAAAAATTGAATCAAATCCCCCAAAAAATTGTATATAAGATATTTGTAAAATAACCCAGTGGAGATATCATTTACTCACATGTTTTTGACTCTTCTATAATTGGAATATATGGGATTGTTCATCAAACAAATCTCATAATACTTCAGTTGGTATAATTTAATGCTATAACAGGGATGGATTGACTCACATTAGATAGAGCATATATATAAATTATGGAAATGGAAAAATCATTTCATCTTTCAAACCATTCCATGGTCCTCTACAAATGAAAGGGAGATCATGAATCTCTTCCTGAAAATCCTTCAATGATATAGGTGTTGATTCCCATTGATGAAGCATACCCACAAAAATTGTTGAGTCAATGGAATTTCTCAACCTAGTGGAAGTTCCAATCATGAGGTAATGTAGTGATGTATTTCATGTAGAGTTACTCAATCTTCCCCTGGATCATGAGGTAGAGATATCAATATAACTCATACCCAGAACTACTAAATTCTCAATGTTTCCTTATTGAAGGGATTGTATCAATGTATATGAGTTAAAGTAGAAGATATAAGATAATTTCAACAAAGGGTTCAATTACCTCATTAATCACATTGGGGTGTTCAAGTTTCCTTTTTCAAGATTAAGGATTGGTCAATGTGGTTGTGTATCGATTATTGAGAACTCAAAAGATCACCCTAAAGAACTAGTATCATCATCCATGTATTGATAACTTGTTGATCAATAATGAGGAGTTCTATACTTCTCAAAGTTGGATCTCTATTCTAGATATAATTAGAAAAAGGTGAATTAGGATGATATTCATAATAATACCTTTAGTCAAGGTATGGTTTCTCTGAGTTTTTGGTGATTCCCTTCAGACATACTAATTCCCCTTAAAATCATCAGGTATTTTATGAATAGAGTCTTTAGAAAATACCTCGAAAAATTTAGGGTAGTGTCTATCAATGATTTTCTAATCTACTATAAGATAATGGAGGAACATGAAGAATATATACGGCTAGTGTTGGAAATATTAAAAATTAAGTGCTTTATACCAAGATCAAAAATTGTGAATTTTGGATGAATCAAGTCAAACTCTTGGTTGATGTGATCACAGGTAAGGGGATTCCTATGTATCCTTAAAAAACAAAGGCAATTGAGGAATGGACCTAACACCCCAGTTTTAATGAATTTCCAAGTTTTCATCATATAGCAGGGTAATATATATGTTATATGGAGAAATTTATTTCGATTCTCAATCCCTATAACTAATTTAACAAGGAAAGGGTTAAATTATGTTTGGATGGAAGAATCTGAGCAAGGATTCATTGAGCTAAAGAGAAGGCTAACCACTAGAACTGTACTCACGTTACCAGGAAATGGATAATTTTTCTATGATATATTTTATTTATATCAAGATAGGATTGGGTTATTTAATCATGAAAAATGATAATTTGATAGCCTACACCTCACATTAGTTGAATATATATGATAATAACTACCCGAAACATGATCTGGAGATAGAATCAGTGATTTTTCATTGAAAAAATGTAATCACTACCTCGATGGTGAGGAGTGTCACATATATACCAATCATAAGATCCTAAAGTATACATTCAAAAAAAATGAGCTCAACATGAGTCGAATCAGTTAGTTTGGTCCAATAAAATAATATGATTTATGTATTCACTATCATCTTGTAAATGAAAACAAATAAGCTGATGCACTTAGAAGAAAAAACATGCTACTCTACCTATAGTGAGGACTGAGAAAGACCCTATATTCATGGATATGAAAAGGATAGATTTGAAAACCACAGTGGCTGGGAATAC
Organism: Viscum album; assembly: GCA_963277665.1. Classification (NCBI taxonomy): domain Eukaryota; kingdom Viridiplantae; phylum Streptophyta; class Magnoliopsida; order Santalales; family Viscaceae; genus Viscum; species Viscum album. Next base: position 423,045 of record CAUJRU010000468.1, read on the forward strand.
ATCCTACCATGCCCAACATATTTACTGACTATCTTTCCGGGAGATAAATAAAGAGCAATAAAGTTATGATTTAGAGTTATAGAAGAAGGGGAATGAATTAAAGCAAGGGAAAATGAAAGAGTTCCATATCGAAGATAATGGTGTAATTGGGTTTAGAAGGAGGCTATGTGTGCCTTCATCGCTTACAATAAATAATGATATACTGGATAATGTATATATATACATTCTATATTCATCATGGGATTACAAAAGATGTACCAGCATTCTCTAATAACACTTCGGGTGGGACAACATGAATAAGGATATTGCATAGTATATCTGAAAGTGCTTGATACGTTTTCATGTTGAATATTAGTGATAGATGTCCAAAGGGATGACAAAACCATGGCATATAGCATTATGGAAACATGATAATGTCACTATGGACTTTGTCACATGGATATTGAAGACATGCAAAAAAAAAATGTGATATGGGTTGTGGTTGACCAACTCACCAAGGCTGCGAAACATATCGTTATTCGAGAATATATCTCTATTTAACACCTTGCTAAGATATATGTGATGGAAGTGGTGAGACTACATAGAGTTCCACTCTCAATTGTCTCTTAATGTGATTGTAGGTTCACATCTATATTTCTAGAAGAGACTTCAACATGCATTGATTACTAAAATAAATTTTAGCATGGAATATCACCCCTAAATAGATGGACAATATGAAAGGAAATTTCAGAAGCTCATAGATATACTAAGAGACAGCTCTTTAGAATTCAAAGGTGAATGGGATCAACATATCACATTGGTGGAGTTCTTATACAACAATATATTCAACTCAAGTATTCAAATTCCTCCATATGAATATCTATATGGAATACGATGTAGAAGTAAACCCTATTAGGATGAAGTTGGAGGAAGAAATCTAATTAGACCTGATCTTACATAAGAGATGATAGAGGATGTTTATTCTGTCTAAAACCTATCAAATCTACTCGGAGTCAGAAAAATACATCTATTGAAAACCATCGAATGGACATTGTGTATGATGTTAGAGATACATACATCCTTCAAATATCCCCATGGAAGAGTGAAATGGGGTATGGAAGGACAGGGAAGTTAAGCCCATGGTACATTGGCCACTTTGACTTCCTTGATCACATTGGATCCATGGCCTATCGGCTTTCACATTGAACAAATATGGATTATGTTCATGATGTGTTCTATATATCACTCTTGAGGAAGTACATACCAGATCCATCACAAGTACTGATCTCAGAGGCAGTATAGTTAAAATATGATCACCAATATGAATGGTAGCAAGTAAATATTCTGGACCAGAGGGATAAGGTTCTTTGAAAAAATCAACCCACATAGTCAAAGTGTCCTAGAGGAACCATAGGTATAAATAAGAAACACTGGAGTAGGGGGACTTAATGAATGAGAGGTACCTTTACCTAATTATATAAAATGAAATTTCAAAAGGGGGTAAGAATATAACAACCCAAAACATTATCAATAAAATTCTCTATATCTTATAGGAATTTTGTTTAGTATAAATAACATAAAATAAATTAGGGACCATTATAAAAGATTTATAATGAAGAATTAATGAAATAAGAAATATTTCCAGAATTTAAGGATCAAATACTAATCAAATAGTTATATGACCATAAAAATAGTAATATAACTCTTATGAATAGTGAACTGGCCAAATGAATTGCATCATCTTCCATGAATGTTTTAATAAAACTTAGCGACCTTAAAAGTTTAAATATGATATAATTATATAATAGTATATATAGGTAAATATTTTATACATTATTAACTAGGTGTTGGTATTTTGATATGTCATAATTCATTAATTAATATTTTATAATTAATTTATAATTTAATAAAAAATTTATTTTATGAAAATGAAATCATAAAATAGTAATTTTATTTCTTATTATTGTTATTTAATTATATGAGACATTTTTTAAAAATTCAATTTTTTATAAAATCAGTTGTATATTAAAATTTTGTATTTTCCAAGTGAATGAGGATATTAAATAAATATTAAATTACTTGTATTTAGATAATTATTTGCATATAATAGAGTTATGTTTTTTAATTCTACACCTTCAGTAATGGTTAGGGTTAATTTTTGAAATGTTTCTGAATTATTTTTATTCTTTGTTAATAGAGAAAAATGGTATTTTATGATATATATATATATAGTATGTGCTAAATACACTATTAATTGATTCATCACTGATGTAAGAACCATTGGTTTGAATTCACATGATCTAATTTCTGTATTTGGTCTCATGAATCAATACTGTTTCTTTTCACAAGAAAAATAATAAACTAATGAATTAAATAATGGGGAAACACATATCTCCTCCACTATAAATACTATCCCTCACACTCAGTTCTCCTCAGACATATCAATATTTTATCAATGTACAAAGTCTACCCAATCCTCTCCCCAAGGCCCTCTCACATGTCCAGGAGCTCTTGGTCTCATAAAAAGTCTAATACCATTCACCTCTAGAGGTTCTTAAGGAGGATATATTTATGTGCTAAAATCCCCTTACTTTTTCATTTAATCTCTTTTCAATTTCGTTTATTTTCTTCTATTTTCTTCACCTTATCTAATACAAAGGGAATGATAAATGTAAGACCCAAAGCTTCCATGTTTCTTTTCCCTTGGAAGAATGCAATAGCTTCCATTGTACGCAACTTCAAGATTCTAACACACTACAACCAATTAAGCTGGACGTTATGAATAGTAATACCCACTTTTTAAAACTTTATAAATTTTATTTTTCCAAATGGAATTCATTTTTGAATTCAGAATATCAAAATTTTCATTGGGTGAATTTTTGATATTTTTCTAAAAACATTCGATTTTTGATGAATAGTTAAAAACACTATGTTATTGGTTAAAACCGAATATTTTATTTAAATTTATTTTAAGTAAAAATAGATACATAATACCTATATAATTTCAATTTAATACATTGGAGTCATTTTATAACATGTTTAGATAAATAAAAAATTTCTTGAACTTTTTACCGTATTTTACGCACCTCACAAGAGCTTTTGAAAATTTGCATAAAACATAATATTACCACTTCTCTGAGTTGAATTTCAAAAATCCGGGATTCACGGTTGATACAAGTAAGTAAAATGTGGTTCAATATGATAAATAAAATGTTCTGTGAATAGTAATTTTTTACTTTTATTTACCACATTTAAAATAAAATAGGGTAATTAATGGTAAAATTGATATCATAATTACCCTAAAACATGTCTTAATTCTATTAGATAAGTATAATTATAACAAACACAACCTTAGGAATAAAATATGATCCACTTTGGTGCAAATGAATTAGATTAGGGTGTTAATAATTATTTTATTTAAAGAAGAGTTAAAAGAGTTAAATTCATTGTTTAATAACTAAAATATTTTTAATATAGGGTTGAAAAAAATATAAATTAGACTTTAAATATGCATCAGAAAGATAAAATGATTTACTACATAATGGTAACTTATTTATAATTTTTAGACATTAAATAATTTAATTTATTTATGACATAATGATGATGTAGTAATTACAATATTAATTAAATATTAAAATAATTTATATTATAAATATCCAAATAAAGGTAAATTGAGACTTATAATGAATTACACTAATTTTCCAGATTAATTTGACATATTGGGGTTGGTTAAAAAAAAGTTATTCCAAGTGATAAAGTTTTAATGGCTTCCAATAAAATAAAATACTAAATAATTTCAAAATTGACATAATTGAGTTTTTAAAACAAATATTATATTATTAATTGATATAATATTACTAAAAATATAAATTTTGGCCAAAACACATATATAAGTTTATATATATATTAATAATTAACCAATTGGAGTTTTCTTTAATGTTTATAGTAAGTTTATTAACCATATAATATAAAAATACAAAGAGATATGGTAAATTTCAAAGTTAAATCTAAAAAATATGTTTAATATGGTGACCTAAACCTATCTAAAACCTATTGGTTGAGATGTTTTTGACCCATACCCTCCATAGCCACGAAATAAATAATTTTTGAGACATTATAAACACAAAATTATTTTATTATAAAATAATATTTCATGATTTTCCAAAAGTTACCATCACCTCTCTTATAAAAGGGTACTTCCCCTTCTCTTAATTTAACACCTTTAAATCCTTTTTTTTCCGGCCGCCCCAAGCCTGAATATCCTCCCAAATTCGCTCAATTCAACCTATAGTCCTTACGGTGATAAAAAATCCAACCAATTGAGCCCTTTTGATCAACTCCATAGGAAACTCCCAAAGTAGAGGAAATAATTCCTCGAACACGATGAGATTCATTCCCCATCGTAATAATTCAAGAATAATTTCCATTTTATGATTCAAAATAATGTTCATGAATGTAATATCATTATATATAGGAATAAACTACATCTTATTCATAATAAACACGGCTTACGTAACATATCATATAAAGGAAAACGAATCAGTTAACACCCGAAACGATGATGCTACAAAAATATTATTAACAAAGCAATATTAAGAAAATCATATATGATATCATATTTACGTATATGGTTCTTGTATAATTTAATAACAATTATTTAACTATTTTACAAGTGTTTAACAAACCCTCGACCTAGGAAAAGTACAAGGTAAGGGTTAATTTCACAATCTATATATTATATGAGGTTGTTTTTGCGTAAGTATCCCCAGGACCACTTTATCATCCACATACATGTTTCTTAAAAATTTATTTCAAAACATTTTTACTATTTACAAGAATATGGGTTAATTTCTTTTATACACTTTTTTGAATTTTTATAAAATGGTTTGAAAGTTATCTTTCCTTCATTTTCCAAACAAGTTTCTTTATGACCTTTTCAACAACATTAAGGTAAGATAGTCTTTTTTTAATTTATATGGTGAGTGTGTCTATTTTCCACTGTAATATCATTGTTGAAGCTTCCCATACATTCTTATAAGAATATTTTGAAAATAAATGTTTTCTTTTATAATTATATGAATTTTAAATGATTTCAAAATAGAAAAGGATATTTCTCTAAAAAAAGATTCAATTTCATCTATCTCAATGTCCTTTTGATGGATTTAAGCTGTTTTGAAGATGATTTATTATGATACAAATCTTATATATTGTATTGAAGTTTTTCTGATAATTTTTACTGTGGATGGGTTATTTTTACACCATTCATTATTTATGGATAAAGTATTGACATTTCTTTTTCTAGTTTTAATACAAGTGTTTATGTTAGGTTTAATCCTTTCTCATTATGAGGAATGCATTGGACTTAGTAAGTTATATGTGTATCCCTTTATAGCTCCTTGATGCATTGGTAGGTGTGATGAGAAAAACTAGTGTCTGGGAACAATGCATTGAAAAAATCTTATATGTCGTCTTGGAACAAGGCATTGACTAAGTGGATATGAAGATTGGCATTATGCATTACATCATTATGAAAGTGGTTATTGATATTAGATGTTATTATTTAACTATTATAATATCCATGTGAATAAATAAATGGAATTATTTAATTTTATATTTTCCAAATTATGTTGATGTTTAAGTTTAAAAGGATTTTGTTTTAGTCTTATACATTGACTTAAATGTTTATTATTATTTATGAAAGTTTCCACTATATTGTTATCCTTAATAAGCATCTGAGCTCACCCATTTATATGTTTTATTTTTCATTGGATTTGAAAAACTATTTTATGGTTTACTTGTAGGGATATGCTAAGGATATTTGTATGTTCAAAAGGGGACAAAATTTTGTAGATGTTTTTATTTCATGATGTTATGTAAAGCTTAGGAATGTATCTAGTATATCCAGTTCTACTAAACTAATCAGTCTTTTGGGACATGATTCCTGGCATCATGCCAATGTTATGTAATAATGCACCAACACTGGGTAACTGGGGTCATGGAGATATATTTGGTATCGGAGGAGGTTTAGTACAAACCTTGGAATCTAGATTTTGAAAAAAACTAATTAGAGAACACTGCCCTAAGATAGACTTTGAGGATTATTATAGAAGAAAATCCTAGAATTTTGGTATTGGAGAGATTTTGTGAGTTTTTCAATCAATACATCCCTTTCTAGAAACGACCAGGCAGAGGCGGCTCTGGAACATATGTAAAATTGGGTAAAAATCGAAAACACTACTTTGAGCTAGACTCGGATGGGAACTAGAGAACAACAACAGGCCTGGCTACCCTATTTGTTATGACACTCCCAGGGGATATTCTTAGGATAATTCTGATTTTCCTTAAAAACCATTATGAAGAGTTTATGAGTATATACTTCCTCAATGAAAATATTTTTATTATTATAGATTATATCCATAAACTATTCAATTTATGTTAAGTTTTTTACAAGTTGTAATTATGTATTGTGAATCATAAACTAATCTACTATATGCCATTGTTTAGAAATGGTTTCAAGTGGAAGGAATGGAAACCGCATTAATTCATGTAATCTATATAGGGATTTTCCTCCTACTCAATATAATTATAGTGGAGCTGGTGATGTAACTGGTGCTAATCAGCTTATCTCCATATTAGTACAAGTCACTCAGGTTATGCATAATAACCTTACCCATATAGAGAACCCTAATCCACGACGAGGAGGATCAATGTTAGAAGAATTCATGAAGCAACAACCACCAATATTAAATGGCAGTACAAATCCCTTAGTAGCTGAGCAATGGATAAATTCCTTAGAAAAATATTTTAATCTTTTGGGATTAGTGAAAGGTAAAAATTAGTCATGGCAGTTTATCACCTCACGGGAGATATAGATCAATTTTGGTCATTGATTCAAAACAAAAATGAAGATGAAGAAGTTTTAGACATGGAATGGAAGGAGTTTAAGGATATTTTTTTAGAAAAATAGATTCCTCATGACCATTGAGCAGATATGTAAAGACAATTTTGAGTTTGAGGCAAAAGGAGGATGAGAATGTCGCAAAGTATGAGGTTAACTTTACAAGGATTGCGAGGAATGAATTAGATTATATACGTAACCCAAGGAGTATGATTGATTGTTTATTTGATAGATTAAACCCATTTCTTTTTCAATAATTATTCTCAAAATACTTCACATCATACAAAGGTATTTTCTCATTCATTATCAAGATATAAGTTGAATTATTTATGTCTTATGACATTAAAGGAAAGAAAGAGAAAAAGAGATCTGTTGAACACTATTGAAATGAAAATAAGAGGAAGAAGGGAAAAGTTTAATATCTATCCTATGGTAAATGTGGGAAGAAATTCCCTTGTACTTTCCTGAAGGAAATGGGAGTCTATTAAATGTGTGGTGAAAAATGCCACCAATCTCATGATTTCAAGGGTAAGAATGAGGATTATAATGTCAAATTTCACAATTGTAGAGAAAAAAGGCATTATGAAAATGAATGTCATAAGTACCAAGGAAAATTACCCCATAAAAGGTCAAGGGAGAAAGTCCAAGCTTATGCGATCACTCCTGATGATGTTGATGCTTCAAAAGACAATTTGGTCGGTAATTTAATGATTTTCAATTGTTTAGCCAATGCTTTATTTGATTTTCGATCATCACACTATTTCATATCATCTTAGTTTCCTAAGAAAATTAGATATTTTCAATTTTACTTAACAATTGAGTTTTTAGTCAAAACTCCTAAGGGAAGTATCATCGCAATAATATTTTCTGAATCAGTTCCCATTGGGGCATATAAATGTTCTTTATCAGCTGATCGCATCTTTATACCCACGATTGAATTTGATATAATCCTCTGAATGGATTTTCTTTTGGACCACGATGCAAAAATTTATTATAATAAGAAGGAGGTTACAATTTTTGATGATGATAAGAAGTACCTTATCTTTAGAGCAGAAATGTTACCATGTGATACTTATATAGATCATCCCCCAATAGCTCAACTAAATTCAATTATTGGGGAGGATGAAAATTAAATAACTATAGGTGAGGAAAATAATGTTCGAATAGAGGATGTACCTATTATGCAAGAATATGTTGATTTGTTTCCAGAGGATTTACCTAGACATCCTCTAGAATGAGAAAATGAGTTTTCAATTGATTTAATTCCTTGTTCAAGGCCCATGTCAATGACCCCTTATAGAATGGCCAATGTGGAATTAGTTGAACTAAAGAAACAGCTAGAGGAATTGAGTAATAAGGGATTTATTTTCCCTAGTGCTTCTCCATGGGGATCCCCTATCCTTTTTTTATGAAGAAAGACGAATCTATGAGGTTGTGCATTGACTACAGGGGGATCAATGCTATAACAACAAAGAACAATTATCCCTTACCTCGCATTGATGATTTATTCGACCAACTTCATGGAGCTCAATATTTTTCAATGATTGACCTTTGATCTGGTTATCATCAGTTGTGTGTGAAGAAGGAAGAAATTCTGAAAACAATATTTCGAACCACGTACGGGTATTACGAGTTTACAGTAATGCCTTTTGGATTCACTAATGCACCCTCCATCTTCATGGATCTAATGAATATATTTTTCAAGGAATATCTTAATGACTTTTTAGTGGTATTTATTGATGATATCTTGGTATACTTCAAAAGCTACGACAATGTTGAAAATGACATGTGCATTATTATAAAGACTCTAAGAATAAATGAATTACAAGGGAAGTTTAGAAAGTGTGAATTCTGGCATCAGAATATTTATTTTCTTGTCCATATTGTCTCTAACGATGGAGTCTCTGTTGATCCTTCAAATACTATGGCAATCCAAGAATGGCCATCATCGACGAGTATAACTATGGTACATAATTTTATTGGTTTTGTAATTTATTATAGGCATTTTTTATAGAATGTTTCATGATTGGATAACCCATTATCCAACCACACTCGTAAAGGGGTTAAATTTGTTTGGACAAAAGTGTGTGAAGAATGTTTTGAATAATTGAAGGGATGTTTAGTTAATTCTCTTATATTGACTCTACCATCGGGGAATGATGTGTTTGTTATTTATACTGATGCTTCAAAGAAAGGGCTTGGTTTTTTTCTTATGTAGAATGATATAGTTATTTCCTATGCATCATGACAACTAAAAATTCATGAGAAAAACTATCCCACTCATGATCGTGAGATAGCAGTTGTAATCTTTATTATAAAAATATGGAGAAACTATCTATAGGGTGAAAATGTAAGATTTATATTGATCATAAGAGTTTGAAGTATATTTTCTCACAAAATTACTCAACATGAGGCAAAGATAATGTCCTGAACTACTCAAGGTTTATGATTTCACTATTCACTACCACCCAGGGAAGGAAAATAGTGTGGCAGATGCTTTGAGTAGAAATGATTATGTAGTTTTGAACAAGATGAGAGTTGTGAAGGATATTATATACATGGATCTAGTAAAGATGGGATATGGGAATAACCATGGAAGGTGAAACATCACTGATTTTTCAAATCATTGCCAAACCTTATTTATTAGAAAGGATAAAGAGTTCATAGACTGATGATGAGAAGTTTCAAAAGAATATTAAAGCTCTGAATGATGGGAGATAGAGTGACATCATATGTGAAGAATGAATTTTTAAATTTGGGAAGAGACTTGGTGTTCTCGATATAACTGGCCTAAAAAGGAATTTTTGGATGATGCTCATAGCATCAATTCCTCTACACACCCTAGAAGCACCAAGATGTATAGATATTTGAAGGAATATTTTGGGCGGGACAACATGATGAGGGAGATTTCTGATTTTGTGTCAATATGTATGGTTTCTCAACAAGTGAAATCTATAAGGAAAAAGCCTTGAGGATTCATGAAACCTCTTCCCATACTTGAGTGGAAATGGGATAATATTATGATGGACATTGTCATGGGGCTACTAATGACTCCTAGAAAGAATGATGCAAAATTGGTCATTTTTTATCATCTTACCAAGTCATCACATTTTCTTTCTAAAAAAGAAGATTTACCACTTGAACATATTGTAAGATTATATATTAATGAAGTTGTAAGACCTCATGGAGTACCCCTATCGACTGTTTATAATCATGATCCACGTTTAACATCAAGATTTTGGAAAAGTCTTCAGAAGGCCCTGGATACTGAACTTCGTTTGAGCACTGCCTACCACCCTCAAACCGATGGATAATCAGAACAGACTATTCAAACTTTAGAAGACATGTTGAGATCATGATCACATGACCTTAAATGTATGTGGGATCAATATTTACCTCTTGTAGATTTTCCTATATCAATAGATTTCATTAAATTATTTAGATGCCACCATATGAAGTGTTATACAGAAAGAGATGTCGCACAACAACTTGTTGGGATGATGTTTGTGAAAGAAAACTTGTAAGCCCAGAACATGTTGAGGAAACAATGGAAAAAGTAAAATTATCTAAACTGACATCAAAGTAGTGCAATGTAGGAATAAGACCTATGACAATTACTGAATGAAGGATTTGAAATTTCATGTAGGAGACCAAGTTTCCTTAATGATATCTCTATGCAAGGGTGTTATACATTTCGGTATGAAGGGTAAATTGAGTCCCAGGTACATCGGACCATTCAAAATTCTAGAACGAATTGGATTTGGGGATTATCATTTGGAAATGCCTCCAAGTCTCTCCAAAGTACACGATGTCTTCCACATATCACTATTGAGTAAATACATGCCTCACCCAATGCATGTACTCACCAATGAGGAAATTGAACTTGAACCCGATCTTTCTTATTGTGAAGTGTCTACTAAGATTCTTGATACAAGAGAGAAAGTGCTGAGAAACCAGATGACTCATCTAGTAAAGGTTCTATAGAGAAATCAAAAGATGGAAGAGGAAACTTGGTAACCCGAGGAACATATGAGGAAGAACCACCCAAATCAATAAATTCATTAATATTTTAGAAATTTCGAGGATGAGGTTATTTTTAGGAGGGGAGAATGTAACACCCCAAGCATCCATGGTATGTTTCCCTTCTAATAATTCAATATAATGCATTGTACAGAACTTCTAGATTCTAACACACCACAACCAATCAAACTAGCCGTTACGAATAGTAATACAAACTTTTTAAAATTTTATAATTTATATTTTTTAAAATGGACTTCATTTTTATATTCGGAATATCGAAATTAGCTTTGGTTCAATTAATGCTATTTTTCTAAAAAAAATTAATTTTTGAAGAATTATGAAAAACACTACATTATTGGTTAAAACCAATGTTTTTATTTAAATAATTAATTATTTTATTTAAATTTGTTTTAGGTGAAAATATATACATAATACCTATATAATTTCAATTTAATTCATTAGATTCATTTTATAATAAGTTTAGATATATAAAAAATTTATTAATCTTTTTACCGTCTTTTACCACCTCCTAGGAGCATTTTCAAATTTGCATAAAACATAATTTTACCACTTTAGTGATTTGAATTTCAAAAATCCAAGAAAAAAGGTTGATATAAGTAAGTAAAATGTGCTTCAATAAGATGAAAATAATATTTGGTGAATAGTAACTTTTGACTTTTTTTACCATGGTTAAAAGTAAATAAGGTTATTAAGGGTAAAAATGATATCATAATTACCATAAAATGTGTCCTAATTATATTGGAAAAGTATAATTTAATGAAAAAATTATTAGAAGTAAAATATGATCATTTTTGGGCTACTTGGATTCGATTATGCCATTTATTATTATTTTATTTAAAGAAGTGTTAAAAGAGTTAAATTCAAAGTTTAATGACTAAACTATTTATAATATAGGGATACACACAATATAAATTCGACTATAAATATTAATTAGGATTCTAAAAATATTTCCTACATGATTAAATTTTATTTAAAAAATTTAGACATTAAATATTTTAATTTATTTATGACATAATGATAATCCAGTAATTACCTTATTAATGAAATATTAAAATAATTTATATTATAAATGCCAAAATAAATGTAAATTGAGACTTTTGATGAATTAAACTAATTTACTAGGTTAATATGACATGTTCGGGTTGGTTGAATAAATTTTATTTGAATTGATATAGTTTTATGGCTTTAAAAAAAATCAAATGCTAAATAATGTCAAAATTGACATAATTATGTTTTTAAAACAAATACTATATTTTTAATTGATATAATATTCCTAAAAAATATAATATTCGGCCATAGGACATTTATAAGCTTATATATATTAATAATTAACCATTTTGGGTTCTATTTAATGTTTATAGTATGTTTATTAACCATATAATATAAACGTACAAAGAGATATGGTAAATGTCAAACTATTTATCTAAATGATAAATCTAAAAGATAAGGTTAATATTGTGACCAAAACCTGTCTAAAACCTATTGGCTGAGTGATTTTAGACTCATACGCACTTTATACATGAAATAAATCATTTTGGAGCCATTATAAACCGAAAATTAATTTATTGTAAAATAATATTTCAAACATTTCCAAAAGTGACACCCATATATCTTATAAAAGGGTACTTCACCTTCTCTTAATTTCATGCCTCCAAAGCATTTTAAATCATCCAACCCCTACCCAAATATCCTCTTAACATCCCACACTTCATCCTAAAGGCCTTACATTGATCATAAATCCAACCTAAGGAGCCCTTTTGATCAACTCAAAAGGAAACACACGAAGTAGAGGTAATAATTTCACCGCCCTCTTTCAAGTTCTTTTCTTCTTCCACTTCCTCTTTATTTGTTGTTTCCATACCAAAATAATAAATAAATCACCTTATACATACTATGATGTTATTATAAATATGGTAAAACCATATTCATTAATTTATCCATCCTACAAATGACAAAGTCACTATACGTGCGTACGTACTGCTTACCGTCTCCACGTCGTGGTGTAGTTTGTTATTCAAACACTTCATTATTTAGATGTGTATAATAATGAGTATAAAAAAATTAAATAATAAATATAACATGTTAAGGATTTTTTTTATATATGATATACCATCCAATTACATGCTATTTCTCCATCAATAATATTATATTGTCGTTTGTGCATACGTATGGATTACTGTCCCCACGAACGTGATGAGATTCATTCCCCATTGTAATCATTCATGAATAATTTTCATTGTATGATTCAAAATAATTATTATGAAAATAATATCATTCTACATATGAATCTAATACATCTTATTCATAACAAACATGGATTACATAACCAAGTATATAAAGGAATGAAAGTCAGTTAAAACCCGAAACAATGATACTACTAAAATATTATTAACAATGATATATTAAAAGACAATATATGATATCATATTTATGTATATGGTTCTTGTATAATTTAATAAAAATTATTTAACTATTATACAGGATGTTAACGTACCCTTGACCCAGGAAAAGTACAAGGTAAGTGTTAATTTCACAATCTCTTTATTATCCAAGGTTGTTTTTACGTAAGTATCTAGTTGGACCACTTTTTCATCCACATCCGGGTTTCTTCAAAATGTATTTCAAAACATTTTTACTATTTACTAGAATATGGGTTAAATTCATTTATACCCTTTTTTGACTTTACAAAAAATGGTTTGAAAGGAATCTTTCATTTTTTTCCAAACAAGGTACTTTATGACGTTTTCGACCAAATTAAGTTAAGTTTGTATTTTTTTTAACTTATATAGAAGGTGTGGCTATTTTCCACCATTATATCATTATCAAAGCTTCCCATAAAAGATTATAAGAATGTTTCCCAAATAAATTATTTCTTTTATATTTATTCGACTTTTAAATGATTTCAAAATAGAAAGAGATATTTCTCTAAAAAAAATTGGTTTTATCTATGTCAACATCATTTTGATCGATTTTCAGCTTATTTGAAGTTGATTTATTATGATACAAATATTAAATATTGTATTGAAGTTTTTGTGATATTTTTGACGGTGGATGTGTTATTTTTACACCATTCATGGTTTACGGATAAATTATTAAAAAAATTTATGCTAGTTTTAATACGAATGTTTATGTTATGTTTAAACCTTTTCATATGAGGAATGCATTGGAATTTGTAAGTGATAGGTGGAGTCCGCTATAGCTTCTCGATGCATTGGTAGGTATCATGAGATAAACTACTGTCTTGGCACAATGCCCTGAAAAAATCTTATTTGTATTCTTGGGATAAGGCCTTGACTATGTGGTTATGAAGCCTCACATTATGTATTCCATCATTATGAATGTGGATATTGATATTGCATGTGATTATTCGACTAGAAGAATATACATGTGAATAAGTAAATGGAATTATTTAATTTTATCTTTTCCATATTATGCTGAATTTTATGTTTAAAATTCATTTTTTATATTTTTATACATTTCCTTAAATGTTTTGTACTTATTTATGAATGTTTCCTCTATATAGTTATCCTTAATGAGGATCTGCGCTCACCCCCTTACATGTTTTATTTTTCCTAGGATGTGAAGAAGTATTTTATGGTTCACCTGCAAGGATAGGCTAAAGATATATGTGAGTTTAAAAGAGTGAAAATGGTGTAGATGTTTTTATTTTATATTGTAATGTAAAATTTATGAATGTATGTAGTAAATACAAGGCTACAAAACTGGTCAGTCTTTCGGGACATGATTCCTTGTATCATGCAAATGTTATGTAATAATGCACTGAGTCTGGGTAACTGGGGTCTGGGAATTAAAATAACAACATCATGTTGATATAATATATTGATATCATTTTAATGAAAAATCTATCATAAATATCCTTTCTTTTTTATCATTTATTCTTAAAATGAAATCATCGCCCATGACATGTCGATCTACTGACATCATGGGTGTTGCACTTTTTTTACCTTTTACACCATAAAGGATCTTAATAAAACCATGTTAATGATTTAAACTTATTTTAAATTTTATTTTATAACCCTTCTTATTTTATCAAAGTAAATTATACACATAATACTAAATGATAAAACAAAACGAGTTCATTGTGTTTGAAAAGCCACCAAAATTAGCATAAAATCATCATCATTGCTATTTATCTAATGATTTATCCTAAAGACATGTAACCAAATTATTTGTAAGATAATTTAAACATATATATTATCATCAATAATATATAATAACAACTCTATATATTTATCTGCATTTCATACGAACTTCCATTCATGTAGTCATGTGGACCGATCATTAAAACTTTCAAAATGAATACCCATGAAAGATGAAATTAAACTCTATTACTCATATAAAATCCCATAAATGAACATAATAATAAAATAATGAATCAAATTCATGTATGAATGTTTTTTTATTTTTAATTATAAAATATAACATGATTATACAAGATATTATCATGAATGAATCTTTTGGACACCGAGTTAAGAGAATTCTTGAACCCAACATTCATTCATTGGGGATTCCCTCTTTCACCCCATTATCTATATGAATATTCCTTAAATATCATTTTTTCAAAATTATATTACCATTTCTAGGATATATATTTTTTATACTTGTGTTTTTGAAAAACACAATATTTTTCAAAAGAACTCTTATTTCAAGAAAACGCACCTTTTACATCTTGAGATTTGTTCTTCTTCACTCGAGGTTGATGATTCAAGCATGTTATTACCTATTTAATTTGGGAACCCCATGATTATAAATTTATTCAAATGAAATGAAACACATTTCTTTCCTTGTGTTATTTATGATCAAGATTTATATATTTTCTATGTGGCATGAATGATAATGTAAATGTTTGGTTGTGTCTGGTGCACCCAAAATTATAAAGCACAAAATAAATGTTATGATGTGATTAGTGCACCCAGAATTATATATAACTCATTTACATTGGGTAACGTGATGAATCTAATGAGATAAAGTGAAATATTCATGAACATGGTGCAAGTTTTGTTCACAACTATGTGTGTTATTTGACCACTAAGGCATGATGTTTCATTTTTATATATTTCTACATTCCAAGACATTTCTAAATGCTTCTATCATGATTATGATCTTATTATTTTGTTATGATTGTTCGCATATAATTTTATAATGTTTAATTTTCATATATATCCTCTTATTGGGGTTTTATCTCACCCCATTATGATGTACAACCTCTTGTGATTACTTATTTTATGGATATTGTGAGGGCCTCTAAGAATATGCAGATGAAATATTAAATAAATATTTCATTTTCTTTTATAAAATTTATATATGGTCATAATTTTTCTGAGACATTATACCATTGGATCCGGGTCATGTATTTTTTATCATCAAATTAATTTAATAATAATGTAATAAAATATAGGGTAACTATAAAATTAACATGTCATGAATGCCATAAAATGATTTATTTTTCCATTTATTAGTCCATGAAATAATTATGAGTATATAAATAAATAAAAAATATTTCAATAAAAATTATTACATTAATTTTCTCAAAAATTATATAAAAAATTCATGTAAGGTCAATGAATTTTATATGGTGGAAATAAGTTATGATTATATTATACTATAAATTTCCTACTTTTGTGTGTCCCATACATTTTTAGATTGTTTCTCTACCCATTGGTCATTATAATTGATTCTTGTAAAACATTTTTACATACATTATTATCTTCCACTAAACCATTCATACATCCTTCTCAAAAAATTTCAAAATCCACACATTAAACAATTCACATAAGTAAAAAATATTAATCTCCCTCCCTAGATATCCCCATATGTTTTCTATTTCATCATTACCTTATTGAATTGTTTTTTTAATTATTTTGAGTGATTTTTTTGGTTGTATAATAGTAGTATATTTGATTCATGAACATTAGTTACTCAGGTATATTAGTGTAATTAATAATATGAGACATTAATTTATTGAAAGGCCAAGTTTGTTGATAAAAATGATTGCTTCAGTTGATTATACAATCAATTGTCAATGAATAAATAATGTTTTGAGAATTTTTTTGTTCCCATGTGGACTAAATATGTGAAATTATTATCCCAAAATCCTCTAAAATAATGGTGTTTAAATTTCAATGGCTCCATAATGTCATAATCACCCATATCACCAACACATTTTCATTTCTACAAAAATCAAATACCTATGATGAAAACAATCGTGTTATAAATATTTTTTCCAGATGATTTTAATAATAAAGAATCAAATTAAATAAAAATAATATAACAATAGTTTTGAACCATTATAATGGTCCCCCCAAAAAGCTTTTATAGCTTATACCAATGGGTTATTCGATTTTTTGGTTTATTTCACATCAGTGTAGACCAATACAAATTGCTCTCGAAGAAAAAATTATAATATGATGAATATAATAATGGTTCCCAAATAATAAGAATAATTTTTTAATGTGAAATAAAAATACCAAAGGTTTGGGAAAACTACTGGTATATGTATTACAAAAAAATAGTTTTTTGAGTTTTAATCTAAGAACCTACCATTATAATTTCTTGATTTAATGAATCTGAAATATTTTCTTCTGGAAATATAATTAGATATAAATATATGTGTATATGGAAAATTAATTTAAATTTTATAATATATTTATTTATTTTATAGAATAATTTATAAACATTTTAGGTATATTTGCTAAATGTTCTCTAAAACTTTTGGTAGAGGTATATACCAATGGTTTTTGAAAAATTCTTGTATAATTTCCTCATATTTTGGGGCATATACCAATAGTTTTGTTCATCTATTATTATAACATAACTATATTCTACCAATACTAATTGTTCTATAAAACCATTATTATAGGTACCATATAAAAATGTTTTTTTGAATTTTTTGTATATTTCCATTAATATAGGTTTAATTAATAGTAGTGGTTACATTTTTGAAAGGTTTTAAGTAGTTATTGAACATGTAAAATTATAATTTTTTTTAATTTTTTTAATTTTATTTTTTTGAAAAAACATCATTTAGAGAGAAAATAACACACAAAATAATATAACTCAAAAGAAGGCACGTAAAATTTTATCTCTTATACCACTATTTAAATTTCACTGTATCTATAATGTGATAGTAGGAACTATGATATGAACATGAAATGAAAAATTTATATTTGGATATGTCACATAATAGTGATAGTGTATAGAATAACCTGGTGATCACAACTGATGATACAGTCATGTAGTTTGATGACCTTGACTACATGTGTGGGAATATAATAATTTTTCACTTCAACTTCTTCCCATTGATAGTATAAATCCATCTTATGTCCTCTTGGGTGACACCCATAGGACTTAAAAGAAAAAATGAGATACAATATCAGAGAATAGATAATTGTAATGAAAATTATAAGACGCTATGTTTAATTGTAAATGATATAGATTGTCTTTATAACCCTTCTTATTTAGTGGGAGGATATTCCAATGTGATTTCTAAATATTCTCATATATTCCCATAACACATCATCTATTCACCTTATTCAGTCAATCTTTTTTACTATATTATATCCTCTAATATCTATTTCATCTCCTAATTTGAATCGTCACCTTGAAAATTATATTGGGGTTGGTATGGTGTTGATGTTTCTGTATCACTAAATACATCTGAAGTATTTATTATAAATTTAATTTACAAATGTTTTAACATATTCGAATGTTGAGAGAATTTGGCACTCCAATATATCTGAAAAAAATTCCATTAGAAAATACAGTATAATATGAGAATCATATGTCATGGTGGAATTTTCTTCTCACCCACTTATAACTGAATCAAATGAAATTAGAATTTATAAGAGTAAATTGATATCTGAAATAGACACATAAAATTAATTCCCCATAAATCAATAATCTCTGAGAATATTATGTGTTATTGAGTAATATTATGTCCCTAGAAATATAGATAGTTCATTTGCAACATGAAAGACACTTACAATTCACATGGAAATTAGTAGAAACATGTCCATTGTATTAAATATTATAATACTTCTCTATCTATATTAGAGGGTGAAATATTTATACTACAATCAATTATATGATGAAAATAAAAAAAAATTGACTCACACATGTGATTTGGAACCCATATCCACATAAAATGGTCACTAAAAACTCAAAAAATTTAAGGATCATGCAACACATAAAACCATAACTCACTTATAATTTATCAACATGGAATTTAATTAAGTTTTTTCAAATTTAATAGAAATCATATAATCCCCTAAAAAGGTAACCAAGGATGTGTTTTTGAGATGGAATATAGATGCTCATTAATTAAAATATCTTGAAGTGGTACTTGGATCATGGAATCATGATCGAATATGTGGGTCATACTAATAATGTAACTGAACACAAAGTTATATGAAACAAACT
Source organism: Viscum album (assembly GCA_963277665.1). NCBI lineage: Eukaryota > Viridiplantae > Streptophyta > Magnoliopsida > Santalales > Viscaceae > Viscum > Viscum album. The sequence goes on from CAUJRU010000468.1 coordinate 442,402, forward strand.
TTTCCATTAACTAAATAAAAAATTATTTATGAAGGATCATCTAATGATTAAGCCACAGTTTTTCATACATCTTCTTTAGGTGGTACCTCAATGTAGCCTGTTAAGAAAAAACCCAATTTCGGTTCCAATACATTTGAATTAAATTTATATAATGAATATATTATAGAGAAAGCAAGTTTATTGTGAAAATGTTTTCTTTTATTGTATATAATGAACATAAATAAATGGTATTCACTTGGAAACATCCATCAACCATCTGATATTAGACTACTCCAACTATAATTTTTGAGGTAATAACTGTATGATGAAATGGGAAATACCATATGGGGGTTTTTGTGACCAGTGTTGTGGATATAATTTTCTTTATGCTGTTAAATGAACTCTTATATGAACCATACAAAACAAAATTATAATCCTTTTGAGTTAATACTGATATGGATTGATCAATCATAATGAAAACTTTAATTACTATTCAATAAAATCTTACATGACCTACGAAATATCAAACATCAAATAAAATTATGTTATATTATAAGGATATTATTATAACTACCATATATTTATCAAAATATATTACATTTTGTGACACTATATGCCTAATTTTCTGGACTTATTCATCATTATTATGTATCTTTCTCTCCCAGATACATATTTTAATAATGCCTTTCCCCTTCTATGTTTGATGTTGATTTCTCACTTTAAAAATGTCATCTGTTGATTAATTTTTTTGATAGGTTCATCTATGAAACATAGGGTTTAAAGGAATGATCTATAGTCATACTTCATTACAATAGGCATATAATGATTCAATTTTCTTCGGAGGATGATGTGATTATCCCACGATCTTGTGATTCCTGGTATGTAATGGATTCAACATCTTTATCTTCTGGTGGACCTATTATTTTCATATGAATCGAGACACACTAACCATGGTGAATTTGTTTAGTTTTTTTAAAATTCCCTACCTTTTCTGAATCACTCAATTTATATAATGGTATGTAATTTTGTAGGTATATATTTGTGTTTTGATAGTATAACTCTTGCAATTTGACCCCTAATTTCTCCAGGAATCTATGTTGAAGTAGTTTTTAATAATTTAAAATAGAATATGTGTGGTTTGAGGTTGGGGAATAATTCTTTTCAATAAAGCATTATTTTTTTCTTAAGTGGGTTGATTGTAGTTCTCAATGCATGTTCTTAGGTCCACATATGGCCTTGGTTAGGAGATATCTCATGAATTGATTTTGGATGATGGATGATTAGGGGATGGGTCCTGGTGGAAATAGTTTATAGATCATGTATGATTCATTTTGGAAGTAGTTGTATGTTGGTGACTCTAGAGACCAAAGCATTATCCAGACATAGACTTCCTCCAGTATGGTAGTAGTTGGTAATTTGTTTTTTGATGAAGCAGAAAAAGAGGTTTCTTCCTTTAAAGTGGTCCTTCCATGTTTGGATGATCCAAATGTCATGGATTTTTATAGTAGATTGAAATGTTATTTGGAAATTATAGGATTGCATGTCATGTATGGGCCATATGGGTTAGACGGAGTGTGTTAAAAGGTCCATTTAATACATATATATCCATATTAAATATGGATGCTTGTAGAACAAAAAGGGGACCCAATAAAAAATAGGGGTTGCAGTTAGGAGGGGTAGTCATTATAAGCATTGATCTGTATCATGATGTGGAAATCAAAAATCTAAGTGAAGATGTTTCAATGGGGTGCAAGATTCAAGAAAATGAGATCATAGAATTAGTGGTGTTGGAAGAAAATTGGTTATTTTCTAGTAATTAGATACCAAATATTAATCTGGGTAATCAATTTAAATGTTTTGTAACTGATGGTTTGGTCTAGAAAAAAATGGACAGAGATTCAGTTAAGGATTCTTCTGAAGGGATTTTTTTTTCTGGGGAAGAGGTAATCAGTGATATCTATGTTCATTTTTTAGAGGACAGTACCAAGTGATGTCATTGAAGAGGTCTTAATAACCCAAGGAGGATGTGGGGAAAATGAAAAAAATATTCATGAACTCTATTCTAGTTGAAATATAGAAATAAGAAGTGAGAAAAGTCTATTAATGCCTACCTAAACTAATGGAGATGTGGTCTATTAAGAAAATGAGGCCCAATGAGATAGAACATAAACTCAATGATTAATATAAGGATTGATAAGTGAGGGAGAAAATTTAATGTAGAAAACAAATGATTGACAAAACAATCATCAAAGAATAAGTGATTTCTCCCAACATGATGGGATAATCAAATCATATACATAGAGGATCAGGGGATGTGGATTACCCCTATAGTGAGACCACCACTTACATGTTTGATCATACTAAGGATGTTCTAATCGAACAATAGGTGGAGGTAGACAAGGAGGTTCCAAATAATGTTAAATCATGGGATCTTATCATCCACTATGTTTAGGAAATTTAAAAGGATGAATTTTTCTATTAACAACATCCAAGAGAATGGCCAGGATAAATATTAAAGTAGATCTCAATAATTAGAATTACGGGTGGGTAAATGGGAAGAATAAATTTTTTTAAGACTATTCAATATACAAATATAAATTTGGAGTATCAAATAGAAATATTATACAATATGTCTTTCCATTTTGAATATCTAATCATGGATGATTTAGATTAAAGAAATTACTACTCATCAACAGAAATTAACTCGGGAAATTATTTTCAGTTTTCAAAAAATTTGATTAAAATTTTTTTTTGTTTATATTGAATTATGATTCTATGAATTTGGAAATTATATAATTTTTCACTTTTCTCATTAATGTGTTAGTTAAATAAAACAGGAATTTTCAGTCAGATGAAATTTCTCAATGTTCAAAAAATTGTTTTTATAAATAGAACTATGGAACACTTTAACAAAAAATAATATAAATTCATCATGTAATGAATAATACATTGGAAAATTATCAATAAATACTTCTATGAAAGTCTCTTAAAAATCATAAAAACTACTCACCAAGTCATGTTAGAAAGAGCCTATGGAAATTAATTGTCCAAAAACAATGCTTTATAATTCTAATATATATAATGAGAAAGTTAATTCTATTTTCAATAGATCATCTAGAGAAATTAGAACAAAAAAACTTAGTGACAATCCAAGAAACTATATAATGTTTTACCAAACAGTTTCAGAAGTATATGATAATTTAATTGGTGGTGGAAATTTTCATTATGAGTGTAAAGACACGTAGATTTCAAGGGAATTTTTTTTTCTTAATTTTCTTTGGAATTTCACAAGAACGCAGCTTCTAAAGGCACCTGATTCCGAGGCCCGGTGGGCCCGGAATCATTTTCCGAAGTTTGGCTCGGGTACGTTCAGTGAATGAACGAGCGAGTTTTTCTAACTTTTGAACTGGTGCTCGGAATCGAATTCTGAGGGCACCGATGGTTTCGCTGCGCCGGTATTTTCTTAGAAACGCCTCTTTCGGAGTTGTGTTTGCTCGGGTGTGGTTTTTATTTTTTGGGCCAAAATTTAAGAAATAAATTAATTGTATGACTAACATTATTTTATTTCACTTAAGCCACTTGGAAGCCACTTCAAGCCACTTAAAGCGTCTTATGCTGAGTTGATGCGGATAGGGTGCTATCCAAAAATATCCTACCCTCGTGGTAGGATATTTGTGGGGTGGGGCCCGCACGAACCCCACTGTTTCTTTTCCGCTAAGTAACGCACCCACGAAAACCCGTCATTATGAAAGTCAACCGACGCGTTTTCTTAAATTCTTAACGCACCAATTAATTGGACAGTTTTATTCGTCCAATTAATTGGGTGGTTTTCTTCGTTGAATTAAATGGGCAGTTTATTCGATGAAATTAATTCTATGAATTAATTTCATTCATTTCCTAACCGGTTTGAAATCCTTTGGTGTAATAATAAAATAAGACCAACGTCGACATTTGGAAGATTACACGTTGAGAGGCTTTTCATAGAAGTTCTTGTGCCTTCACCCTTCTTCACGAAGAACGCGAAGAACGCCAGCCTCCGACGAAGAACGCCGAACCTCCGGAAATCGACGACGTGACGTCGTGTGCCGCGACGCCGACGTTTCCTTTCCTGCAACATTCTTCTGCGACGTCTCTTCCTCCACAACGAAATCTTCGGCCAGCTGTTTGAGGTACGAGACATCGGGTTTCTTTTAAAACTCCTTTTTGGTTTTTAACAACATGGATTTAATTATTTATAATTAAATATTTTTGTTCTTGAACCTCGGAGTTCGTCGACGCGACACCCTTCCGCAACGACACGATGCTGGATACCGCGATGACGCGACGATCCCCACTTTCCGCGAAGAACGCGTGTGCGACGACTTGATGAGGCAGGGGTTGTTGTGAAATAATTTATATTCCCGTGAACGTTTCTTTTAAATTAAAGAACTGGTTTCATAAGGACAATTTTAATTTATTAAAATTGTTGTTTGGCGTATTGTTTTATCCTCCCGATTGATACCGTCTAACGCAGAGGGAGCGGGCCAAACGAACACGGCCCGACAACCCTCTGTCGTTCTTCGTGGTTGTGCGGATTTGGCGGGCGATGAAAAAACGTGACGCAAGGGCGATTTGATGACCCCGCAGTGAAGAACGGAACCCGGGAGGAGCATCGGCGTAGACGGGAAGGAAAACGGACCACCGGAGCAACTCCGGTGGCCCGCGGAAGCCTCCGGCGGCGCGGTGGCACCGGCGGTGGCGGCCAGCGGACCCGTGGCCGCGCGGTTCCAGCCCTCATGCACGGGATGCAGCTATGCCGCGTCCGTTGACTCCAGCGCGGCCCTTCAAGGGCCGCGGCTTCCTCAACACGCGGGGGCGGCGCCCCGCGGCTGCCGCGCTCGGCCGATCGGCCGAGCTGAGACAGGCCAGTCCGACCGGCCAGGCCGCACCCTGGCCGGGCTGGACCGGGTCCAGCCGAGTCGGACCGGGTCGGGTCGAACCGGTTCGGCCAACCCAGGGGGGGTTGGACCGGGTCGGCCCGGGCCCAGACCCCCCGTCTTCGGACCGATTCGGTCTTTTTTCTGTAACATGAGCTACGGGCCTTCGAACGACGTACCGTCGGCGGCAACGCGATCCTTGGATCGAGACGGTCGTTTTGGTATATCGCACTCAAGGTTTTGGAATACTTTGGGTTCGGCCGGGTTGGTTCGTACACGAAACCAACGGGGCCCTCGGAGCGGAAACGCTCATATCTTGAGCTACAGACGTCTAATTGAAGTGTCGTCGGCTTTGGTGGATTCCTCTAAGTGAGAACGATCTTTTGGAATAATCTGACCGAGGTTTGGACACAGTTGGAGTAGAGTCGGGTTGGTTTTTCCTTAATAACCAACCGGGCCCCTAGGACGAAATGGCCAATAACTCTCAGACCGGGCGTCCGATTGACGCGCCGTCTGCGATGTTGAGTTCCTGTTGACGATACAGAGATTTTGGATACATCAACTTCGGACATTGTGTCAATTGATGTATCAGCCTCTCGGTTCGTGGAGCGGACCCTCTCGAACGAGCCTGCTGTGTGCGGGAACCCTAGAGCTGGCTGCAACTACTGCTGTGACGACGACAACTGTGCAGAGATCCTCAGTGGGTTCGACTGCGACGATGATGAAGAATAGTACGGAAATCCTCCGTGTTTTCAGCAGTAACTACTACGGTACATCTTGGGATACATCAGCTCCGGACTACATGTCAGTTGATGCATCGACCTCTTAGCTCGTGGAGTGGACCCTCCCGGAACGAGCATGCTATGTGCAGAAAACCCTAGAGCCAGTTGGGATTGACGACTGCTGATCGAACGACTCGGTGTGTTACGGATTACACGACAGAGGTGCGTTTGGTTGTAGCGGCACAGGGGAGCACTTGGTTGTAGCGGAAGACCCACGACAGAGGTGCGCTTGGTTGTAGCGGCACAGGGGAGCACTTGGTTGTAGCGGCAGACCCACGACAGAGGTGCGCTTGGTTGTAGCGGCACAGGGGAGCGCTTGGTTGTAGTGACAGAACCACGACAGAGGTGCGCTTGGTTGTAGCGGCACAGGGGAGTGCTTGGTTGTAGCGGCAGACCCAGGACAGAGATGCGCTTGGTTGTAGCGGCACATGGGAGCACTTGGTTGTAGCGGCAAACCCACGACGGAGGAGCGCTTGGTTGTAGCGGCACGAGGGAGCGCTTGGTTGTAGCAGCAGGCCCACAGTACCCGATAGATGGAGAACTACAGCAGTCCAAGGTAAGAGGTAAGCGCTTGGTTGTAGTGGCATAACCACTATACTTGATGGAGAAGGAGTTTCCCAATAGCTTTGGGTTCAACTTCATGATCGATCCTGTGTGGGTCTTTGCGGGAGTTAGTACCTTTCGATCCTTTGTGGGTCCGACGACTTAGATGGATCAGTGGTCATCTTTATCTTCATACAAAGAAGTATACCTGTGTGAACTGAATCATGTGTTACTCTCCTTTGTGGATTGTGTTGAGCTATCCTGTGTGGATTTACTGTTTACTCTCCTTTGTGGATTGTGTTGTGCTATCCTGTGTTGGTATACGTTTGCTTTCCTGTGTGGATTGGGTTGTTCTTGGGCTCGGATGTTGGAGCCGAACGGGGATTGATGACTTAGGTATATGTATGGGAATATACCTAAGAAGTTTCGTTCGTTACTTCGTGATTGTATCTTTCCGTTGTGGTTTATCCTTTGTGGGTTTCGGGAGACCTTCGGGGGTCTCGGGGTCCCTACTAAGTAGCTTATACTCACTCCTGCACGGGCTATGCCCGCACTACGTTGTGTTGGTTGCAGACGACGAACAGCGTAGATCGTGGTTGAGGCTTTCAGAGCAGGACGATACCTGGAGGTGGACCACTGGGCGGACGTGCTCGGAGCGGACGGTGGGACCCGAGGAGCAGTGGAGCTATCTGTACCCACCCTTCAGGTGGGATTCTTAGTGGGCAGCTCGGTGTAGCGACTTTTACTTTACAGTTGCTGTTTTTACCTTTCAGTTGTACTTTATAGTTGGGCTTGTATTTCCAGCCCCTTTTACTTTCAGCACAGCTTGTTACAGTTTTTACTCAGTGTTTACTTTTCCGCTTGCTTAATTTGTGGTGCTTGTTTACTTTTCAAAGGCAATACCTTCCCTTTTGTTGGAATTTACACCTTGGTGCAAGTCGCCAGCCCCTGGCCTATGGAAGGCAGGATTGGGGTAGTCACGGCACGGGTCCCGAGGACGGGTCGTGACAAATTGGTATCAGAGGTGGTCGGTTCTACCGTAGACTCTGATCTTTCTTCTATGTGAAGCAATAGTGTTTAGCATATTGGGTGTGGTTATCAGTACAGGGAGTCCAGTGTTGGTGTGGCGGCCGACGTATCCGTACACCAGGAGCCTGACTTCTGATTTCCGACTTAATGCACGAAAACATTGATTTCATGTGTGTTTCATGTTTTCTTTGTGATTACTTGTGTCAGCTCACCAGGTATACTGTTCTGATCGTGGCGCACCTATTTCTTTTCAGGATGGCCCCACGACGGCAGCCAGCTAGGGTTCTGAGAGTGGAGCGTGATGACAGCTCACCGAGCGACGGGGCCTCGGTGCGGGGCTCCTTGTCAGCAGAGGCACCGGCGGTACCTTTACCCGCCGAGCCACCGATGCTTCCCACCATGACCGCTGACGATGCACGTCACCTTGGAGCTCTGCATGAGTTCCAGCACCAGCGACCACCCAGGTTTTGTGGGGAGACGGACCCCCAGGCAGCCGAGGCCTGGCTGGAGGCGGTCGTACGGGTTTTCAGATTAGTGAGGACACCAGCAGACCTCATTGTGATCCTCGCAGCGAGCCTCCTTCACGCGGCAGCAGGCATATGGTGGAGCTTGATGCTCTAGGTGCACGACGAGACATCTCTTCTCTAGACTGACTTCGAGAGCCTCTTCCGCTCAGAGTTCATCCCGGCCACCCTCTGTGCGGTGCGCATTCAGGAGTTACTATAGCTGCGGTAGGGCAGCATAACAGTGGCCCAGTACTCGGCGAGATTTACTGATCTCTCGCGCTACTCCACAGATATGGTACGGGACCCGTTCTTCCGGGCCCGGACCTTCAAGCAGGGACTGAGGCACGAGATCAGGGCTTCGATGATCTCCCTCAACATTCCGACATAGGCGGAGGTGTTGGGGAGATCCCTCTTAGTGGAGAGTTTCCTTGCTGAGCAGTCTCCAGCAGCAGGACCCACCACTTGTCGGCATGTGACAGAGTCTTCTGCAGCGGGAAGTAGACAGATGACGCATGGGTCTAAGAGGACTAGGCCTACATGTGGTCGACAGCATGACTCTGGATCGTTTGTGCGAGGCACTCAGGGTGGACAACGACTTGCCATGAGAGGGCAGTGTTACTCATGCGTCGGGATTGGTCACATGGCTCGTGACTGTCCAACCCGCCATACGGATAACCAACAAATGAATGGAGAACCCCCCAGGCAGAGGCAGAGGTTCGATCAGGGCGGGCCGCAAGGAGCAGACGGCCATTACAGAGGAGCTAGCCTTGCAGCTGGAGGTGGACGACGCTTCGGGGTGTTGCCACCACCACCACCAGGAGGTCCACCCCGACCGCAGGGGACAGGAGGACATGGGAGAGCTCAGTTTCAGGCAGCTGAGGCCTACGACCATGGATCTCCAGGAGCAGAGGGACAGGAGCGGGACTAGCTCCAGACCTGGAGACTTTTGTTCATGTTGCTTCTAGTTTTGTTGATGAATGTTTGTAGATGCTTTGTGTCTTTGTACTTGAGCTGAAATAATAAAATACACCTTTTCTTGTGGCATTTACTTTCATGTCCTCTCTTGCGTTGTTACTAAGAGGTTCCAGTTTAGACTGTTGACTTGACCCTCACTTGTGAGACATCTACTGGAGGAGACCCAGTTACCACACACTGATGTCGACTGTGTGACTCAACCCTTGGAGGCGAGAGTAACGGTTGGATCTCTTGGTAGTAGCGTCGAGGCCTTACGAAATCATCCATGGTATGGATTTGTGACATCCATTTCGGTATTGACTGTATTAGGCAGAGGAACTGGTTCATCCAGGGGATGAGACCAGATTTCCCTTATCGGAAAAGAAGAAATCTTAGCAGCTCTTGTGGGATCAGAGATGGTCCAGGCCACAACAGAGAAGGTCCAGGTCATCGAGGAGCGGATGAGGACAGCTCAGAGCCTGCAGAAGACTTATGCTGACAGGAGGCGAAGGCCACTAGAGTTCGCGGATGGCGACCACGTCTTCTTGCGTGTCTCACCTCGACGTGGTTTGCGGAGATTTGGTCGAGGCGGCAAGTTGTCTCCATGCTTCATTGGACCATTCCTGGTCCTCAGCAGGATTGGCGAGTTGACTTATCACCTGGCTTTACCACCTCAGTTGCACCAGGTGCACGACGTCTTCCACGTATCTTAGCTGAGTAGATACATTCACGACCCGACACACATCATTGACCATGGGGAGCTAGACGTGGATGATGGGGCGACTTTTACGGAGGTCCCGATGGGGATAGAGGATCGACAGGAGAGGTTCCTACGTGGGTGATCGATTCCTCTTGTGCGCATCAGATGGCAGCACATGAACCTCTAGGAGAGCACTTGGGAGCGGGGGGCTCAGATGCGTTCTCAGTACCGCCTTTGTATCCCTATGTTTTTGGTGATGCTTTATGGGGACGTAAAGCCCTGTGGTGGGAGTAATGTAAAGACCCATAAATTTCAAGTAATTTTTTTTTTCATAATTTTCTTTGGAATTTCAAAAGAACGCAGCTTCTGACGGCACCTGATTCCGAGGCCCGGTGTGCCCAGAATCATTTTCCAAAGTTTGGCTTGGGTACATTCAGTGAACGAAAGAGTGGGGTTTTCTAACTTTTGAACTGGTGCTCGGAATTGAATTCTGAGGGCACCGATGGTTTCGCAGCACCGGTATTTGCTTAGAAACGCATCTTCTGGAGTTCTATTTTCTCGGGTGTGGTTTTTATTTTTCGGTCTTAAAGTTAAGAAATACAATAATTGTACGAAAATATTTATTTTATTTCACTTAAGCCACTTGGAAGCCACTTAAAGCGGCTTAAGCTGAGTTGATGCGGATAGGGTGCTATCCAAAAATATCCTACCCTCTTGGTAGGATATATGTGGGGTAGGGCCCGCACGAGCCCCGCTGTTTCTTTTCCGCTAAGTAACGCACCCGCGAAAACCCGTCATTATGAAAGTCAACCGACGCGTTTTCTTAAATTCTTAACGCACCAATTAATTGGGTAGTTTTATTCGTCCAATTAATTGGGTGGTTTTATTCGTTGAATTAAATGGGCGGTTTATTCGTTGAAATTAATTCTATGAATTAATTTCATTCATTTCCAAACCAGTTTGAAATCCGTTGGCGTAATAATAAAATAAGACCAACGCCGACATTTGGAGGATTACACGTTGAGAGGGTTTTGACAGAAGTTCTTGTGCGTTCACCCTTCTTCACGAAGAACGCGAAGAACGCGAAGAACGTGAAGAACGCCGGCCTCCGACGAACAACGCCGAACCTGCGGAAATCGACGACGCGACGCCGTGTGCCACGACGCCGACGTTTCCTTTCCTGCAAAGTTCTTCTGCGACGTCTCTTCCTCCGCAACGAAATCTTCGGTCAGCTGTTTGAGGTAAGAGACTTCGCGTTTCTTTTAAAACTCCTTTGTGGTTTTTAACAACACAGATTTAATTATTTATTAATAAATCTTTTTGTTCGTGAACCTCGGAGTTCGTCGACGCGACACCCTTCCGTGACGACGCGACGCTGGATACCGCGACGACGCGACGATCCCCACTTTCCACAAAGAACGCGCGTGCGACAACTTGACGAGGTAGGGGTTGTTGTGAAATAATTTCTATTCCCATGAACGTTTCTTTTAAATTAAATAACTGGTTTCATAAGGACAATTTTAATTTATTAAAATTGTTTTTTGGCGTATTGTTTTATCCTCCCGATTGATACCGTCTAACGAGGAGGGAGCGGGCCAAACGAACACGGCCCGACAACCCTCCGTCGTTCTTCGTGGTTGTGCGGATTTGGCGGGCGATGGAAAAACATGACGCAAGGGCGATTTGACGATCCCGTAGTGAAGAACGGAACCCGGGAGGAGCACCGGCGCAGACGGGAAGGAAAACGGACCACTGGAGAAACTCTGGTGGCACGCGGAAGCCTCCGGCGGCGCGGGTCACTGGCGCGGTGGCGCCGGCGGCCGGAGGCGGCGGCGCCCCAGCGCGCCGCCGGACAGGACCGTTGCGGCTGAAGCCGTGGCGATGGCAGCCAGCGGACCCGCAGCCACGCAGGTCCGGCCCTCTTGCATGGGACGTGGCTATGTCGCGTCCGTTGACTCCAGCGCGACCCTTCAAGGGTCGCAGCTTCCTCAACCCGCGGGGGCGGCGCCCCGTGGCTGTCGCGCTCGGTCGCTCGGCCGAGCCGAGCCAGGCCAGTCCGACCGGCCAGGCCGCGCCCTGGCCGGACCGGACCGGGTCCATCCGGGTCAGACCGGGTCGGGTCGACCCGGTTCGGCCAACCCAGGGGGGGTCGGGCCGGGCCCAGACCCCCCGTCTTCGGACCGATTCGGTCTTTTGCTCGTAACTTGAGCTACGGGACTCCGAACAACGTACCGTCAGCAGAAACACGATCCTTGTATCGAGACAGTCGTTTCGGTATATCGCACTCAAGGTTTCGGAATACTTTGGGTTTGGCCGGGTTGGTTCGTACACAAAACCAACCGGGCCCTCGGAGCGGAAACACTCATATCTTGAGCTACAGACGTCTGATTGATGTGCCGTCGGCTTTGGTGGATTCCTCTATGTGAGAAGGATCTTTTGTCATACTCTTCCCGAGGTATGGACGCAGTTGGAGTACAGTCGGGTTGGTTTTTCCTTAAAAACCAACCGGGCCCCTGGGACGAAAAGGCCAATAACTCTCAGACCGGGCGTCCGATTGACGCGCCGTCTGCGACGTTGAGTTCCTGTTGACGATACGGAACTTTTGGATACATCAACTTCGGACTTTGTGTTAGTTGATGTATCAGCCTCTCGGCTCGTGGGGCGGACCCTCCCGAACGAGCTTGATGTGTGCGGGAACCCTAGAGCTGGCTGCAACTGCTGCTGTGACAACGACGACTGTGCAGAGATCCTCAGTGGGTTCGACTGCGACGATGATGAAAAACAGTATGAAAATCCTCCGTGTTTTCGGTAGTAACTACTACGGTACATCTTGGGATACATCAGCTCCGGACTACATGTCAGTTGATGCATCGACCATTTAGCTCGTGGAGTGGACCCTCCCGGAACGAGCATGCTGTGTGCAGAAAACCCTAGAGCCGGTTGGGACTTGACAACTGCTGATCGAACGACTCTGTGTGTTACAGATAACATGACAGAGGTTCGCTTGGTTGTAGCGGCACGGGGGAGTGCTTGGTTGTAGCGGCAGACCCACGACAGAGTTGCGCTTGGTTGTAGCGGTACAGGGGAGCGCTTGGTTGTAGCGGCAGACCCACGACAGAGGTGCGCTTGGTTGTAGCGGCACAGGGGAGCGCTTGGTTGTAGCGGCAGACCCACGACGGAGGAGCGCTTGGTTGTAGGGGAACGAGGGAGCGCTTGGTTGTAGCGGCAGACCCACGATGGAGGAGCGCTTGGTTGTAGGGGCACGAGGGAGCGCTTGGTTGTAGTAGCAGGCCCACAGTACCCAATAGATGGATAACTACAGCAGTCCAAGGTAAGAGGGAAGCACTTGGTTTTAGCGGCATAACCACTATACTTGATGGAGAAGGAGTTTCCCAATAGCTTTGGGTTCAACTTCATGATCGATCCTATGTGGGTCTTTGCGGGGGTTAGTACCCTTCGATCCTTTGTGGGTCTGACGACTTAGATGGATCAGTGATCATCTTTATCATCATACGAAGAAGTATACCTGTGTGAGCTGAATCCTGTGTTACTCTCCTTTGTGGATTGTGTTGAGCTATCCTGTGTGGATTTACTGTTTACTATCCTTTGTAGATTGTGTTGTGCTATCATGTGTGGGTATACGTTTGCTTTCCTGTGTGGACTGGGTTGTGCTTGGGCTAGGATGTTGGAGCCGAACGGGGATTGATGACTTAGGTATATGTATGGGCGTATACCTAAGCAGTGTCGGTCGTTACTTCGTGATTGTATCTTTCCTTTGTGGTTTATCCTTTGTGGATTTTGGGAGATCTTCGGGGGTCTCGGGGTCCCTACTGAGTAGCTTATACTCACCCCTGCACGGGCTATGCCCGCACTACGTTGTGTTGGTTGCAGACGACGAACAACGTTGATCGTGGTTGAGGCTTGCAGAGCAAGACGGTACCTGGAGGTGGACCACTGGGAGGACGTGCTCGGAGCAGACGGCTGGACCCGAGGAGCAGTGGATCTATCTATACCCACCCTTCAGGTGGGATTTCCAGTGGGCAGCTCGGTGTAGCGGCTTTTACTTTGCAGTTGCTGTTTTTCCCTTTTAGTTTTACTTTACAGTTGGGCTTGTATTTCCTGCCCCTTTTACTTTAAGCACAGCTTGTTACAGTTTTTACTCAGTGTTTACTTTTCCACTTGCTTACTCTGTGGTGCTTTTTTACTTTTCAAAGGCAATGCCTTCCCTTTTGTTGGAATTTACGCCTTGGTGCTAGTCGCCAGCCCCTGGCCTATGGAAGGCGGGCTTGGGGTAGTCACAGCACGGGCCCCGAGGACAGGTCGTGACAATGAGTGGATTGATTTTGTTTCCTATAGTAAATACGCACATAATAATTTTTTATGGAAAATTAGAACAGTTTACTCTATTTAATTAAAAATAGTTTTAATAAAAAAAATTCTTACATATAACCTAAACAAGGAAAATGAACTCATAATTTGATATTGGGAAAATTATAAAAACATAAAACAAATTTTATATTCTCATTCGACATCATTTTTAAGAGTGGTACAAGGACTCTATTATATATAACTAATAGGCTTAACCCCGTCAACTTAATGAATTTTAAGGATGAATAAAGATTGGATGACACATGATTTTTTTCCATGGACCAACAAATTAACCTAATATATTCACAATAAATATTTAAAAAACTATTTTTTGATTGAAGTGGGATATTATTACCCATGACAGTAGGTAATATATCACTAAAAAATAAGTCTTAGTATTTTATGTTTTGAGGAAATTATTATGTTCCAATTTGGGTTAATGTTGTATTTATTAAGAAATAGATGGGTTATAAATATTTGAAAAAATAGTACCAATATAAAAATAGACATCATTAAAATTAGAAAATAATAAATCAAATTTACAAATATACTAAAAAACCATGTCCTAATAGAAAATAACATGATCAATATTAGAATATGAATCCACATAAAAATGATATAAAATAATGATATTCTCATGAATAAATGTTTTGTACAAAAAACTGAACCCATTGCTTAAAATTTACCTAAGCATAGGAAAATTAAAATCCAATGGGGTTTCATCAAATGGATTAAAATGTACGATAATAGAAGTAAAATGGTTCTCCTGGAAATATTTCATAGATTTTACTATTTTAAATTTCAAAACATCATTCTAGAACTCCATGGAATGTGTAACCTTATAGACATTCAAGTTCATTTTGGCAGTTTTGAGGTAGGGTATAAATATGGAAATTTTTGTATAAGAATTTACCTGATTATCCTCCATGACAAGAATATAGAAATCTAAAATAATTTTAATGTATATTGCCAGAATAAGTACATCCTTATTGAATCATAATGAATATTCCATAGATATATTTTTTTAAATTTCACTTCCACTCATTCTTACATCAACCCACAGATATATTATGAAGATTAAAATAAGTGAGGAATTATATTTACGGAAGATACAAAATAAAAATAAAAATTCGAAATGTTTGACTTCATTGTGGTGCATGGGGTGTTGAAATACATAGGAGCCTTCAACATTGTTGATACCAAATATACCCACCTAAGGAGTATCGACACATTCTTTACATGATAGATAAGATAATTTCTCTTGTTCTCTATTTTCATGGTATAATATCCTTTTATTAATTTTACAAACCATTTAATTAATATAATGGACATAGGAAGATGGATTTTTATATCAACTCTAAATAATGTATAGAAAATACATTTTATAATTGAATAACCAATCATCATTATGGATTGAACATGTATTTTTGGTAATGGATTGGGTTTTGGAGGTACCTAATTAATATTCTTCTTAACATTCTATTTTTCCATTTCTTGCTCGTAGAGTAGAGGATATTATGGAATTTCCCCATGTTGGGTGAATCATAGTCGATATGTAAGAACAAATTACTCAACAAAATTTTCCCCTCCTCACTTTGATGGAAGTAACATCACCCTTTACATTTGGTTTGGATTAGGGGGGATAATTTTGGAGTTATTGTTTCCCATTTCATGGTCGGTGGTGGAAATATAGATCATGTGTTTCTTAAGATCATGTAACTACTTTATATTACAAGTTATTGTATATGTTTTATTAGAAAATATTTCAAAATATCATCACTTTTAATATAGACCAATTATTTTTAATACCACTGATTTTTTACAATTTATTTATTCTTATGATTCAAATATCATGTGGATTTTCAAAAAAAATACTTGTAAGGTTGATTTTTCATGTTGTTTTATTGAAAATGATACCATCTTTGTGTCCATAAACGAACAAAATTTCTTTTTCATATTTTAACCCTTGGATTTATATTAGTTAAAACTATTCATAATTATTTGTTTAGGATGCCTATCATTGTTTTTAGAATAACATACTCGATAAAATGGTTTCCAAATCCTCAATATATTTTAGTTTTGGGAAACACTCTAAGGGATGGTATATAGTAGTAAAAATATAGAAATATTTTCTGTAGTGGGGGGTAGGAATATTTATCTAGGAATATCTATCTAACAATATTGGTTAATTAATCCAACCTAGTATGAATTAAATGTATTTATATAGATGAAGGGATTAACTAATGTAATTTCTTTATAACCAAATAACCATAATAAATGAATTTTTTAGAGTTATGTATAATATTATGGAAAAATGAAGTGGTGGACATTAGGTTTTTATCGAAAAATACTCTTATTTCAACAATATCCATGATGCTTCTCTCATTGGGTGTGTGGCCTTCTTAGTTCAAATAGATGAGGTTGTTTTTGTTGATTTAGTAATACGTGTTTCAATAATACAACTTTTTGAACCTATACTAACTATCAAATATCAATGATCCTTTTTGGTTAAAATATTCATGGGATCTCCCTTTAAATTTTCAGGCTTACTTATGCGAGGAAATATATCGATATGTGGTTCATGAAAATATGTATCTCCCTAAAATTATTTCATAAATAATGAGAGTTATCACAAGCAGTCTAAAAATATTTTTGATTTTAACACAATGAAGCACTGTGATTAACCAAGATCATTTTCATTATATAGAGGGGAATTAGAAAACCCTTCTAATTTTTTTAGTAAAAAATAAAAAAAAATAAAATGATAAAATCAATTGTGGTTAGGATTGAATAAATTCAGCATAAAAAAATACATTCACGTAAAAAAATTCATTGAAAATTTTAATTTAATAAGAAGCGATCAACAAAATATACCCCTTCATTATTCATTCATAATTATATCTTATATTTAAATCAATTTATGTACAATATATTAATCTTTTCAACTCCTTAACCTAATAAAATTAATATAACCATAAGTATTGGAATAAATTAACTGTAGTTTGACACCCAAATGTCCAATCTGGAAACCCTTCAAAGTATTGGGTATAAAAACCAACAATTAGGTTGTGTCCTATTATGTCAAAATATAAACACTAGAAATTCAAAATAACTGGGTTTGAAGATAATATTATTACACTACAAAAATCTCCAAATTAGATTTTATTTTGTGTTTAAAGATCGAATTTCATCTTTCATAGAATCTATTCCCCACAGAGTAGGTGAAAATTGATAAATTTTGATAGAAATTAAAATTATGTTATTTAATCAAAATTTATGATTAAAATTTTGATAATATATTCAAAAAAATAAATTAATACTGTTGGAATTAGATTTCATGTAAAAAATAAATTTCTTTACAAGGGTGGAGTAGTCATCATAGAGATGATTTTCATAAGAAAAGGATTTGGAGATTAAAAAAATATTATTAATCCTCATATTGATTCCAAACCAATGAATAATTACTAAATTAGTTTGTAATAATAAAAAATAAATTTTACTGAAGCAAATGGGTTATTACATTAACAAAATAAAATATCAAATAATTAAATAAAGAAATTGAGAATAGTAATAGAAGTGATACTTTCATGGAGAATTACATATTCAAAATGGTTATAGGAATATAATTTTTCAAATATCATTCAAAACCCATTAAAATCATAAAACACCTATCCCCAAATGTGAGAACATCAATTAAATGATTGTCTAAGTATTAGGGATTGAGATAGAAATAGGGGAACATGAAGAAATAAACGTCCAAAAATTAATTTCATATGGTTATGCATTTTAGAAAATATTTAATGGATAATAATATTTCACTTCAATATTTTTTAAATTATTTTAATTTATCCCCCTAACATATTAAAAAATTTCATCACATTCCATGTCTTATGAAAATGTCATGTCTAAGTGGTGAAGAGATGCCAAATCTATTGAATACATCCCATATCCATATTAATATTTATTTTACACACCCAAAATATGGGAACCATATATCATGATCTAAAAAAATGTATAAAAATTATTGACTTATTGTAACATAAAATTTCATGTCAACATTCAGGTCACAAAAAATTTATGGATACAATTTCAAGAGTGAAATAACAAGGGGAAAATAGAATTTTCATAAAATTTTCAAATTCAAGTGAAAAATATGTATTTTCATTCAATAATTATGTAAGTATTAATGTGTGTATTTTATATAAATAATTATCAACAAAATAAGTATAAAAACATTTTTTAACAACTTTGACATAAAATCCAACATTTTTCTAGATGACCCAATTCCACTACTTTACTATAATGTTTATAAAAATATAGTGAAATTATTTAATAATAACAATAATAACTTAGTCTCCTAACAATTTTTTCATTTCCCACGGTTTTATTAACCTCTTAATAACATATACCAAATAAAAATTTTCAAGATATAACAATAATTATAATATCAAATAATAAAAAACCCTATAGTTTATCTATATATTATTAATTTATTATTCATTAAAGAAAATAATATTTTCCCAAAACATCATCAGTAAACATATAATACCACTAAATAAAGAATCAAGAAAGATATATATACTTTTAAAAATAGGAAACTCTTAAAATTGATATCCCTTTAATAAAATACCATTTTGTCAAACTCTTGAAATACAATATGTATACACTTTAACCATTCTCTATAAACATTTAAATAGGATTTTACATATTTTTCCACAAAAAATCATTCAGGTGATATAAAATGTCAATAATTTCTTATGATTAATTAATATCAATATAATCAGGGTTCTTACATTAAACATAAGAATAAATATTAACATTATTTGTATCTTTAAAATGTTATCATCAATTTCATCATCATTGACATTTAACATTGGTAGTCATTTATTCTTATAATCTTGTAAATCCCCTTAAAGTTATTAAATACATGTGAATTGATTTGAAAAACTACTATACTAACATTATTTTAATCATTACACTATTAGTGATACATTATAAATACATTTATTTCCATCAATTGAGTTATCCTAAGTCTTCTTTTTTTCAGGAAATTTTTTTCTCTATTCCCTCCTCTTCCATATATCAAATATCATACTTTTCATTTGAGACATTTTAATTAGTTATTATTTTCACATTTAAAACAAAAATGATATTTATTCTTTTTCCCTTCATGATGTATATAACCAGAACATCTATAAAACTCAAATTAACAATTATTTAGTTAGTTTACAAATTCTTCTAGTTCAAAATTATCTATAGAAACTAATGATAAAATCTTTTTAATTAACACGCTATTTTTTACTCAAAATAAAATATATGATTATGTTAATTTTATAAGGATTTATAGTCATTTTTTACATAATTCCTCCTAGTTCAAGCTATTGACTGAAACTAAAGCACTTAGTGGAATTATCAACACAAAATAACAAGAGATATAAATTTTATAAAAAATAAATTTTTTTAATAATATGATATAATGTATCAAAAATTATTACAAATATATGGAAATTTAGGCTAATAAAATATCACATTGGTTAATCATAGGTTCTCATAAGATATAACTGCTCATTTCTAAGAAAATGAATCTCCAAAACCCACCTTAATTGATTGAAACTAATGTGACCTAAGCATCACTTCAAAAAATGTAACATAGTTTTATATTAATGTTAAATATATATAAATATATATATATATATATCAAAAATGATATATGGATTAGACCCATAATGGTTTAGTGTACTTTTAGAGTTGTAAAATATTAAAATTATTTTATGTCTAATATTATATTTCACTAATAATGTTATTCTCATATTTTTATCTTATAGGATATATCCAACTTAATAAATAGGTACCTAACATGCATAAAATGAAACATATGAAAGAGTGTGGTCAAATGATTGGAAAGCGCAAAAAGAGGAGGTGTCAATCAATTATCATAAATGGTAATAAAAAATGAATAGTGGTATTTAAACATATTCATTACTTATGAAAACATACCCATCAATTCAAATACAATATATAATGTCATGGAATATTGATTGGTTAAATCGAGTGAAATTTTTCATAATATTGTATAGTAAATAATAAAAAATAGTACATATCATAAGAACAATAGATAATATTTTTTAAATACATATATGGAATGAATTTTTTCTCATATTCATGGAAAAACTATCAAGACTATCAAAGTGGATAGATTCTAATAGTGGATTGGGTTCACTCCTCATTCCTCAAAAGATAGGGTTTATTATCCCTTAGTTGATTGGGTTCACCCCCATTCTCTCTCATATCATATCATGAAATATAAACATTAAAGAAAATCTCAAGATGGATATATAATTATGGACCCACCAACCATGTATTGATTATTAAATATATGCATAGAAAAATATCAACAAATGCTTTCAACATTTCACCATAGGTGACATAACATATGTGAAATAAATTATTTAAAAAAATATCCTTAGAAAATAATTTTAATAAGATATTGTTTCGGGGATTCGGTCTCAAAACGCCCAACGGTTCCTTATCTGATGACGTGTGGACCTGCTTTCCAAAGGTAGGTATTCACTGGATGGTCTGACCTGTGACACTTAAGAACTCACGTTGGTTAGGAGAATGGGAATTTAGGCTCATCGCACCTTTTTGGGGGGAATTATTTCCTGTTCCAGGACTCTCTTATAGATTTAAGACGTATTCATATGTTTTTGAATCTTTGGTTTTAACCCAAACATAGTATCAGTGGATTTAACCCTGGTGGGAAATGGTAAACTGGAAACAGGGGGTTTGGAATCATTTAGGCTTGAGTTTTACCATCCCTCGTTGGATTAATGACCCCGTGGAGTCGGAACACATTGATGCGGCACAAGGAGTGGCACGGTGAACCGATGTGAAGATAGTCAGATCAATCAGTTGTTGGTCTTGAACCTCATGGAGAATTCCTACGTACCCTGCCTTGGAGACAGGGATCAAATTCCATGTAGTTCGTATTAAAAAGTTGGGCATGAACCTCATGGAGTCTTCATACGTACCCTACCTAGGGGACAGGGATCAAAGTCCACGATGTTCGAAAGGGGAGCGTCAGAGAACCGATGTGAAGGTGGACCCGGGGGTCCATTGGTAATCGGGCTGGAACCTCATGGAGGCTTCCTACGTATCCATGTGGTAGGGAATCAAAGTCCTCATGGTTCAAATTTTCTTGGGACTTACACTCTATGGAGGCCCAGAATGACGGATTGGGTCTTACACTCTGAGGAGGCCCATAAGAGGATGTCATGGTCGATGATAACTCTAATCCCACGTGAGTCATTCTCGGTGTGAGAAACAAGAGGTATCAGGGACCATAGGATCATGTTGCGAACGGTGCATCCGTGAGAAGTGGAGTGGGGCTTACGCATGAGGGTGGCCCATTAAGTCGAGGGTTACTCCGGGTTGGGCGCCCATGGCGACAAGGCGTAGCGGGAGAGGGAAAGGGGGTGCTCTTGTGCCCATTTACTCTCTTGCAGTGCATGAGGGCTTCCTTCTGATGGTGATTTTACTACCCCCGAGGATCCCTTAACATGTAGAGTGGAAGAAAGGGGACTCCCAAGCATAGACTCCACATTACCATGGGAATGTGAACCCATGAATGCTTTGGGAATATTTTCAAGGGTTGGGGAAACCCCTTCGCCTCTATTTACCGTGGGTATGTGAACTCAAAACGGCGCGCTGATGCACCTGAGCGTTACACCACACGGATCTGGTGGCTCTGGTGGAGGCCTTGGCTCGGGGCCGATGAGTAGACCAGTGAAGGAGTAATTATGGATTAGGCCAGATCGGGAGGATCATATGTTGCTCGGGGAACGGGAACTCCTAAGGATTCGGCGGACCACACAAGGGTATGGGTGGCGGCGCCCTTCGCGTAGGGAAGTGCTACATGGCTGGAGAGGCTGTCCACGAACCAAGGTGGTCCGCGGACTAAGAGGCCACCTGGGAACCACGGAGGTCCGAGGACTGAGAGGTCGCCCGTGAACCAGGGTGGTCCGTGGACAGAGAGGTCGTCCGCGGACCAGGTTGGTCTACGGACTGTGAAGCTATCCGTGAACCAGGAGGGTCCGTGGACTAATTGGCATCCCACGAACCAAGGGGGTTTGTGGATTCGGGTTTGTCCCGTGTACTAGGTTGGTATGCGGGGGGTTCCACGCGAGCAGTGGCGACCAAGGTTAGCATCGGTCGGGGGTTCGTCGGTCGAGGCTTCGCCCGCATAGGGGGTGCTACGCGGTGCGACGGATTGGAAAAGAGGCATAAACTCCCTAGTCTACGGGGAGTGCATCCGTAGAGGGGATATGGTTCACAGCCTTCTCTTTTTATGTTATTTTAAGTTCGTTGTTCACCAAATTATTTATGCAAATTAGTTTGTTCCCAGGTTCATACTTGCTCTTTTTCGCGAACTGGAACTTTCTAAATCCTAAGAATTCCTTTGAAATCCTTCCACCCGAATCTGATCGATCTCCTCTGAATCCTATTCCTCTAAATCCGAGTCCCATTTTCCTCTCCCCCATCCTCCTTTTATAGAGTGGGGAAAGAGATGTATCTGCAGTCACGCGACACCTTTTGAGGAGGCCCATGACCGAATACCCGGATTACGGCTAACTTGGTCAATCTATAATTCGTGGTCGGTATTGAGCGCTTCTACACCCCCCCCCCCACGCAAAACAAAAGGGGGGGAGTTCTTCACAGTTGCGGAGGGTTCTGCCTCCATTTTGAGAACAACAGTAGAGGCGGTTCGGGCCGGCTGACACGGCTTGGGGCTGGGGTGGTTCGTGTTGGTGAATCGGATTGGCGCCCACCCTTCTTCGTGCCCGTGGAGGATCTCCACCTCCATTTCGCGAATGACACTAGTTTATGGAGGAGATGGCCATCCTCGAAGGACATGGCCTTCCGTGAAATAGGTGGCCTCATGTGTCTCACGTTTTGGTTTCTCCTCTATGTGAAAGAGTGCATCCGTGGACGATATGGGGTCCGCGGATAGTCGCGGAACCTTACCACTGCGAGGGATTTCTCCAGTGTCTCCACACGGGTTTTCACCTATCCTTCCTCCTCTTTATTTTTGGTGCCCCTCGGTGACTAATTATAGAGTCACGAAGGGTATATATTGATGGGCACCTGGCACTTTCTACGGAATCCCATGAAGTAATCCCCACCCTCGGATGACTCAGTCAATAAGTATTTGATGAGTCGCGGCAGGCGGGGTTGCTTCGTGGCGGCACACCAATCTGCCTCTATTCCGCGAATGATGAGTTTTGCAGCAGCATGGGCAGTTTGTCACAGCTCGTGGTGGTGGAAAGGCCTGGCATCCGTCGATGCTCTTCCTAGTTCATGCCCGCATAGGCCCTCCACCCCCATTTCGTGAACGAGAGCGTCTGCGGGAGGGCGGTTCTCCAAACCGGCCACATACTATTACTGGGAGCCGGTTCACAAACCGGTTCAGTCCTTTTCCATGTTTTGGGGTAATTGGATTTCCCCCTTTTGGATTTTTTAGGAACCTACAAATTCCCCCCATCATAATGGGGTCTGATCGGAATGAAGATGGGGCCATTCTGATGTAGAGTGGTCCTAAAAATCAATGAGTGATTAGACAATGCTCTAACTTTTTCCTGAGCTAAGGGACTCAGCGAGCACAGTTTGACTATTGTTGTGGATTTGTAGAAAAACCATTCAAACTTTTTGTCTTTTTCTAATGCCCAAATTTTTCCTCGGCTCATTTAGTGTGAACCCAGCGAGTATGGCCTGACTTTTTCATAGTTCGCCATTTTCTGGATTTCAGCCTAACTGGCTTTGTGCCTATTTTTGTGAGCGGTTTAAAGTCCTGCTGACAAGAATATCATTACTGATGTTTTAGGTCGAACAGATTTGACCAGACATGGTGGGGAAAGGGACCCAATGGGGTTTGGTTAATTAAAAGATGTATCGGTGTCCATCAGACGCACTTGGAGGGAGTGTGTTTGAATTTTAATGGCATGCGCGGCATGTCTCAAGGCATGGGAGCTGTGTCGGCGTGTAGAGGAGGGAGGAGGATTTCCTTAAGGAAATCATGCCTTTGGTAGATGAGCCATGTGTGATCAATATGCAGAGCCGTTGAGGGCATGGTATGCATAGTCATACAAAGGTTTCCTTAAGCCAATGATTGTCTATTTCTGATGGCCCGAGGACTTCATGGAAGTCCGACTCATGGAAACCACCATGGGTGTATTGGAGGATTATGAAACCCACTGGGGTGTCATGGAAAGGGTATATGAGGTCTGGAAGGTTTTGAGAACATCTGTACTAATCAGAGGTGTGGTCGGGAGACCACTTTCCTACAAATTTAGTTACCGTAAGGGATGGTTGAAGCTTGGAGCAGTTTAAAGTCATGCATCTGGGACATCATCTGGAATGGAACGACTTCTCCTGGTCCTCGGTAATATTTTCAGATACATTCCACAATATTTAGGCAGGGTTGTGAAAGAGGTTGGTAAACTGTAACTCAGAGGGTTTCTGAATCCCAGGATAGACATGGGGGCTCGGAGGCCAAGAGGTGTACGGAGAGAAGCATTGCATAAGGAAATATTTCCTTTGGTATATGGTCCAGGGGCGATCAATATAAAGAGCCGCTGAGGGCATGGTATTCATAGTGATGAAAAGGTGTCCTTAGGTCAATGATTGTATTCCCCCGATAGCTGAGCAACTTCAGGGAAGTTGAGATTTGGGACCACCAGGGGTGTCTTATGAGAGTCCGAATTTTTCTGAGTACAGAGTATGGTGTATGATGAGATGGTACCGTGATATGGAGGAAACATCTAGTCTAAACTTCCCAAGAATGGGTGAAGTAGTCCCTTCTCACGTGGGTGTGAGACGGTGGCTTGTGTCGGTCTGACCCGTGCACTGAAGGACAGAGAAAATCCTTTGTTCCTTACTGAACCTGTGGTGGGTTTGACCGTGTATTTTTGTGTCATGCGGTAAAGATGAAGAGGATTATTAAAGGATTTTGTGTAGTTTAACATCATGCAGCATGGATGATTGACCATGTAGTTTAACGTCATGCGGTGAGGACGTAGTTAAAAAGGCCTCTCTTGATTAGAATGTAACTAGTCCCGAGTATCATGGAATGTCCAATACTTGGAGGGGGTTGATTGTGTAAATCATGGATTTGGTGCTTCTTGGATCGGGGGAGATGTCATGGAGGATGTGAGGCCATTAAGCGTACGGAGAAAGGAAGAGTATCGCTCGGGGAAATCTTCCCTTTGGTAGATGGTCCAGGGGCTATCAATATGCAGAGCTGCTGAGGGCATGGTATGTATAGTCATGCAAAGGTGTCTCCGGGTCGATGGATTTCCAATTCCAATGGTCATGAATGGTTATGAAGATCCGAAATTATCAGGGCCATGAAGTCTGTCATCTGGGAAGGAAATATCTGAACATGTCGGGCATACTCAGCCCTGGTTGCTGTTAAATCTTAGAGAGCTCCCTGTTTTGATTTATTTTGCACACGGGGGTGTACCTTTACTCCATGCAGTTTAACATCGTACGGTAAGGACGAGGTACTCCTAGTTTAGTGGTCATAGAGCTCTGACCATTGGGTGACCACTACTGCAGTCACTCAAAGGATAACTGAGTCTACATGTTCTGATATACTTGGACAAGGTGGGGGATGAAGGTTGTAAACTTCAACTTTGAGTTTTCCTGGATCAATAGGTGTGGCATGGGGGCTCTGAGGACGGTAAGTGTACGGAGCTAGGAAGAGTGTCACCCGAGGAAATCTTGCCTTTGATGGACGAGTCAAGGTCTATCATTATGCAGAGCCGCTGAGGGCACGGTATGCATAGTCATAAAAAGGTGTCCCCTAGTTAATAACTTTCCACTTCTGATGGCTATGAATGATTATGAGATTCCGTTATTTCTCACAGTGCATAGTTCGGCACGTGGTTATAATGGTGTCCGAGTATACAAGAAACATCTTCATTGAAATTGTCTGTTGAGTCAAAGTATCCTAGTCCTGGCTTGATGTTCATTGATGCAAGTCACTATGTGAAACAATGGCAAACACATAGGATAGCTAGATAGGGATACCCTGGCAACACTTGGATGTGAAAAAGGGGGATGAACTTGTAAACCATTGCTCCATAAATTTTGGATCGGGAGATGTGATATGGGGACTCTGAGGTCGGTAGGCATACGGGGCTATGAAGAGTTACGCCTAAGTAAATCTTTCCTTTGGTAGACGGGCCAGGGGTTATCAATATGCAGAGCCGCTAAGGACATGGTATGCATAGTCGTACAAAGGTGTCCATGGGTTGATGACATTCCAATTCTGATGGCCATGAGTGGTTATGAATATCCATAATTATCCAGGTCGTGGAGTCTGGTGTATAGAGAGGATGCATCCAAATGTGCAATGATTATCTCCATCTCATATCTCCATGTGTCTTGGGTGTGTCGCAACGCAGTCCATGCAGTTTATCATCATGAGGTCAAGACGAAGTCTGTGCAGTTTAAGGTCATGCGGTAAGGACGAGGTATACACCTCGTGCAGTTCTGGTCTGTACACGGGGGAAGGGGGAATTTTTAACATTATTGTCCGTGCAGTTTAACATCGTGCGACAAGGATGCCAAAATACAACATGTGTAGGTCTAGCCCACACACGGGGAAAAAAGAGCATTTTTAAATCTGACTATCCATGCAGTTTTATGTCGTGCGGTAATAAAGATAAGTACACCCCATGCCGATCTGGTCCATACACGGGGGAAAGGGCATTTTTATCTTTTATTCAGGGGGTTGGGCTAGGACAAGGAACCCTAGCGTCACTATGTATCCTAGGAGGGCAGGAACCAATCCGCACGTAGTTCTCTGGAAGAAGTACACCTCGTGCAGCTCTGGTCCATACATGGGGGGAGAGGGAATTGTCTAACTTCTATTTTATTTTATTTGGAGGTGGATGGGTCAGGATGGGGAACCCTAGCGTCACTATGTATCCTGCGAGGGAAGGAATCCATCCATATGTAGTTATCTGAAAGAAGTACACCCTGTGCAGGTCTGGTCCATACACGGGGGGGAGAGGGGCATTTTTAAAATTCTTGTCCGTTTAGTTTAGCTTCGTGCAGTAAGGATGAGGGATACACCCTATGCATTTCTAGTCCGTACACGGGGGTAAGAAGGGATTTTTCACTTTTATTTGGGAGTGGATGGGACAGGATAGGGGATCCCGACATCACTACGTATCATGTGAGGGTAGGAATAAAGTCGTACATAGTTCTCTGAAATTAGTGCAGTTTACTGTCATGCGTTATGAAATAAATCCATACAGTTTAACGTCATGTGGTTAGGAAGAGAGGTTTTATTAGATTTTGTGCAGTTTAATGTCGTGCGGTAAGGATGAACTCCATGCAGTTTAACGTCATGCGGTGAGGACGTGATACTCTTAGTTTAGGGTCATAGAGATTGAACCATTGGGTGCTTGGCAGTTTAACGTCCTTCTGCTCGGACGATGACTACTTTTAGTTATGCCGATGAGGAAAGGATGATATTAGTTTAGGGTCATCGAGTTTGGACCATTGGGTGTTTGGTAGTTTACTATCATACAGCTCAGACGATAACTGCTTTTAGTTATTATGCGAAATACTTCTTCAGGAATCTCACATTTGTAGGAGCGGTTGTAAATTGTCCATCCATGGAGATCAGGGTATATAATCTGTTGGAGTAGACCTTGTGTACAACGTATGGTCCCTCCCACATGGGCTCCATCTTTGGAGGCTTCCTGCCGGGTATCATTGGGGTCCAGAGGACCAACTCTAATT
Organism: Viscum album; assembly: GCA_963277665.1. Classification (NCBI taxonomy): domain Eukaryota; kingdom Viridiplantae; phylum Streptophyta; class Magnoliopsida; order Santalales; family Viscaceae; genus Viscum; species Viscum album. The sequence goes on from CAUJRU010000468.1 coordinate 469,991, forward strand.
CTCCTTCCAAGAAATACGAAAAAAGAACCTTTTTGTTGAAGGCTTGTGTGATCCGGTTCTGGTATACCTCCAAATGGTGAAAAGTGTGCAACTACTTCTCATCTAGCTATTCCAGTTAACCTAGCCGCTTTTCTGGCTGCTCATCATTAGATAATTGATCATAGATGGAAACACAGAGTGAGGGAAGTTGGAGTTCAATGGGCAGGACCACCTCCGTGTCGTACACCAATGAGTATAGGCTAGCCCTAGTAGCGGTGTTGATTGTGGTTCGATAATCCCAAAATGCATGGAAGAGTTTATCCATCCATGAATTCTTTTCTTTCTCCACCATTTTCTGAAGAATGTTGGAAAAGGTCTTGTTAAAAGCCACAATCTGTCTGTTGGCCACTACATGGTAGAGGGATGAGTGGTTAGCCTTGATACCATACTCGTGGAATAGTTTCATCAATTCAGCAGAGCAGAAGTTGGTGTTGTTTTCCGTCAGTATGGTATGAGGGACACCAAATCTGGTGATGATATTGGTCTTCACAAAGCTGACAATATTTCTTGCCCCGACTTCCTTGAAGGGTATGGCTTCTGCCCATTTGGAAAAGAATTTGGTTTCCATGAGGATATGCTTCAGATGTTTAGCCATGGTGGGAGGATATGGTCCCACAACGTCCATCCCCCAGACAGAAAATGGACATGAGTACTTGGCTTGATGAAGTAACTCTGGGGGTTGGTAAATGAAGTTGGCATGAATATGGCATGAGTGGCATCTCATGGTAAAACGATCACAGTCTCGTGCCACTATGGGCTAGTAGAACCCAAGCCTTCCAACCGGATGGGAATGCTTGGTCCCCGGTTGATGTGCTCCACTTGCACCGACATGTACTTTATTCATTATGGCAGTGGTTTCTTCTCCATCAATGCATCTGAGGAGCACTCCATTGAGGCCTCTTTTGTAGAGGACCTCTTACTGACCCGCTCCGCCATATAGGACAAAGTTTATTTCCCTTCTCCATATTTTCTCTCGTTTAGCCCTATCTGATGGAAGTTATCCCTGTTGATGGTAGGTTCCAATGGGGGTCATCTAACCAGTGGCATGAGCATATGGCTTAGGGATTGGACTGACTTCATGGATTTCTTCCATCATGGTTTGAACAAATGGAAATAACATTCGACGATGAGCAATACTGATAACCATTTTATCCCGGCCTGGGTTAGCTAGGGTTGTGGCCGGATTGGCTATTGCATCAGCCTGAGTGTTCTGAGACTGGGGAATATAGGTCAATGTTGGTTCTGTGGAGAATTTCTCCATTAACCCTTAGACATGGTCAAACATAGGAATTAGCTCTTCTTTTTTAATAGCATAGTCACCATTGACTTTCTTGATGACTAGCTCCGAGTCACTTTTTACCTTAAGGTGTTGTACATGTGCCTGGAGTGCGAGTTCCAGGCCTGTAATGAGAGATTGATATTCCGCTTCATTGTTCGTACATCCTTCTGATAGGAGGACGGAATATGGCAAGACTTCCTTTTCTAGTGACACGAGTATTATCCCCAAACCCACTTTTTTGAATCTGAGATCCTTCATCCTCTTCCCAGTTGGGCTTCGGGATGTACCGTCGAATTACATTTCCTATGTCGGGAACTCCTTTTGAACCGAGAAGATGTCTTCATCAGGTAGCTCGGCATCCGGTGCAGTGGTCCCTGTCGAAGGGTGCTCTTCTAGAAATTATGCTAATGCCTGATCCTTGATGGATTTCTAAGGAACAAATCTAATGTCAAACTATTGCTGGATGACCACCCATTGGGATAGGCGTCTGGTTAGCATCGGGCGGCTAAGGATGTACTTGAGCGGGTTAGTCCACAATATCAAATGGACTTCATGATGAGGAAGATAATGTTGCGGCTTTTGAGCCATGAAGACCAAGGGAAAACAACTCTTCTCGATATTTGAGTATCGAGTCTCAGTATCAATCATGGTTCGACCTAGGTAATAGAGATTGTTTTCACTGCCTGCGTCATTCTTTTGTGCGAGGAAGGCTCCCAATGATCACTCTAAGGCTGTAATGTACAAGATGAGAGGTCTTCCTTCAACTGGGGGCATGACAACCAGTGGGCTTAAGAGGTACTTCATCAAGTTTTCGAATGCCTCTTGGAAGTCATTCATCCATTGGTACGTGACCCCCTTCTTCATTAACCTGGTGAAGGGAAAACATTTGCCTGCCAGGTTTTCTATGAACCTCCTAATATAGGATAGGTTTCCTTGGAATCCCCTCATCTTAGTGAGGTTGCTGGGAGGTGGTAATCCAAGTATAACCTTTTTCTTTTCAAGGTCGACTTTGATGCCACGATGTCGTACGACGAAGCCAATAAATTTCCCTGAGGTAACCCCAAAGGCGCATTTCAAGGGGTTCATCTTCAAGTTATGATGTTGGAGTTTGTTGAAGATGGTCTCAAGGTATGACAGGTGATCTGAGCACTATCTGGACTTGACCACCAGTTCATCCACGTAACATTCAACGAATTTCCCCAAGAACTGTTTAAAGATCTGATGCATGGCATGCTGATATGTGGCGTCGGCGTTCTTAAGACCAAAGGGCATGGCCCTGTAATAGAATACCCCTTGAGGGGCCCTAAAGTTAGTGGATTCTTCATCTTATTGGGCCATCATGATTTGATTACATCCAGAATTTCCATCCATGAAGGATAGAGCCTCGTACTCGGGCATCGCATCAATTAATAATTCGGTGGTCGGGACCTAGAAATCATCTTTCAGACAATGCCGATTGAGATCTCTGAAGTCAATGCAGATGCAGATTTGTCCGTCATTTTTCTTGATAGGGACAATGTTGGCCAGCCAAATGGGGTACTGGACCTCCTGAATGAAGCCTGCTTTAATGAGCTTATCGACTTCAGCATCTATTTTGGCGGTATGTGAGGGATGTGTACTTCTGGCGGCCTGTTTATAGCCCCGGTGGTCTTCTGGATGACCCAGATGATGAGTTGACACTTCAGAATCGAGTCTCGTCATTTCTGTGTAATTCCAAGAAAAAACATAATAATGTTGCCTCAGGACAGAGGTATATACCTTGTGCTCCTCAGGGGACATGGCTGCATTAATGAGAGTAGGCCTCAGATCTTCCTCAGTACCCAAGTTTATTTCCCTGAGCTCATTTACCATGGTGGAGATACCCTCCTCAAATGCAGGAGGTGCATCCCTGAGATCTTCCCCCTCTTCTTCTCCCAAGTCCTCGTCTTCTTGATCTGACAAGGAGAGAGCTTCTGTTCTGAGCCTTCGAGGGTTTGAGGGAGAGGCATCATGGGCTTCCCTGCTTGATTATTTGTCCCCAGATTGAGGGTTGGTAGGTGTTCCTGCATTGTCGTGGTCATCCATCATGGATGAAGTCATGAGGACATCCGAGTGTGTGTCCGTACTTGAACTCCTACTCTCAACATGGTTGATGGGCAGGACATAATCTCTGCCAAGATGCCTGAGGGGGTCATTAGGATCCATTTCCAGGCCATTTGGAGCGGGGATCCAGTTGACACCATCGACCAAAGGCTTCATTTTCATTTGCTCATAGAACCCGATGTCAATGTAATGTGACTAGGAGAGCTCAAAAGGGGCCTTGTCAGCATGCAATGTTCCACATTGTCCATTGACGTAGTACTTGATACACTGGTGGTAGGATGAAGGAACGACCATGTGCTTATGGAGCCACGGCCTTCCTAGCAGGGAATTGAATGTTGTTCTCTGCCGAACCACTAAGAATTCCGTGTAGGCTACCAGATCACCAAAATGGGTCTTTAGCTTAATTTTTCCCATTGGTTTCTACTCACTCTTATCGTAACCCAATAGAGTTGTGGCTGAAGGAATTAGGTTTTCCTCACTGTAGCCTAATTTACGGAGTGTCCATTGGGGAAGGAGGTTAACTCTAGAGCCATTGTCTATAAAGATTTTTGGATCTCAATACCATTCAGTGTGCCGGACACATATAGTGGTCTGATGTGTCCTTGCATTATGGCATCTTCACCCTGATCGGTGAAGGAAATCAGCACATTGCATTCAGTCGGGTCAGTCTTCGTCCCGTAAATTTCGGCAGCAGATACCTCACCTTGAAACTCCTAGGGACTATTCAAAGATTCTATAAGCGCCTCCTTGAGGTATGTTGACAGACTTAGGGCATCGAGGATTGACAGCTTGGCTGGTACCGATGCCAGCTTCTTAAGGATATCCTATTTCTGCTCTAGTGGCTGACGCTTCTCTATTGGTGGGAGAGTCTTAGCGGGTGATTTAGGGGCTGGAGCAGTTGACAAGGAGGTACCGGCTATGGACTCATATATTGATGGCGCTCCCGAGTTTTGAGGACTTGGCCCAGTCGGTCTGTTTATGTACACTACGCGGCCAGACACTTGTTCCTCCGCTAGTGGGTATCACAGAACAATAGGGCCATAATGTCTTCTTGTGGAGGCGAAGGGGCATTCTTTCTTCTGCTGAGTCCGTTGAAGGGCTCTTCAATGTGTTTCCACAATATTAATGGTTTGGGCTTGGGTCCAACCGTAGGGTTGGTTTTGACCACCGTTGTGCCTCTCCAGGTATCCCCTACCTCTATGATTCCTCCTCCCAGCTCATCGTGAAGGGAACTCGGGTTCGTAACCATACCCTTCGTCCGGGAATGATTCTATAAGATGGATGACGTTAATAGAACCAAATATTGTCTCTTCATCCTCTGACAGCTCAACATGGTCTTTTGTTCCTGATGGTGCCATTTGGTGGGTCAGTGCCCGTGGCGCCAAATTCGAGGGCATATATTCTTCCAGTGTCCGGACTAACATTGGCCCCGTCGCGGACTTATCCTCTTGCAATTGTTTCCTCCTTCGATTATGCCCGGATGACCGGATCGTGGAGGGTTTTGAGGTTGATACTGTCGGCTATGTGGCGTCAAGGGTTCTTGGTGGCAACACTGGCTACTGTAGTTGAGCCCGTAGTATGCCCTGGTCTCGGTTGATAGTCTTCCGAGTCATCCAGTTGTCAAATTTCTGCCCCTGCTTGCTGGTGACTTTCTTCCACCCTTCCTCTTTATCGGAGTCAGTGGTAGAGATACATGCCACATGTGATGGGGGTGGTCCCAGCTTGACCTGTCTAGAGTCCACCATCCTCTACAGGAGGTCTTTGATGGAGAATCATTCTCAGATATTTTGCCCCAACATCCGATGGTAGGGGTAGTAATCTAGCCTATCATCATGGCCAACCTCTTCAGGTTTCCTCAGCTTCTAGAGGAGGAGCAAGTTGCAGTTCATGGCAGTAATGAAGTAGCCTCAGACTTGATCGTATCAGAATGAGTATACTTTTTGTATTAGTTCCTCAAACTGGTTCCGCTTCGGTCGTCGCTGATCGTCCCGTTTAGGCAGAGGTGGCCGCTGATATACAGGAGGCCCTTGACGATTTGGTGGAGTCCTAAGTGGTGGAGCAGGAAGAGGGGCCATCTTGAGTGTGACAGTGGATGATTCAGCTCTAGGGGCTCATTTCGCAGAAGCCTGTGAGCCTATTCGGGGCTTCGAATTACTCCACTATAGTCAGTCCCCAATTCCTTGGGCAATAGCCGAGAGATGGCGGAAGCCAGTGGTGCACTCCACTGGTATGAGCGGTGTTCACACCTCATCTCGAAGATTATCGATGCATATGGATAGCATCTCATCTTGAGGCATTGGCCTGTTCAGGGAAGAGGTCAGACATTTCCATCTAGCGATGAAATTTGAGACCCTCTCGTTCACCATCTAGTTGTAGTTCATGAGATCACTCGCCATTGTTTTAGGCAATGTTGAGATGAAGTGGAACAAGAACTGCTACCAAAGGTCTTACCAGCTCTCTATTGACTGGGCTGGTAGACTCGTATACCAGACAAAGGCAGATCCTTGCAAGGTCCGTACGAAGCATCTGAGTTTCAGTGCTTCTTGTTGTTCCAGATTCCCCATCATAGGGTCGCAATAGGATGTGTAGTGCATCAAATGATGTTCTGGATCGGCTGACCCATTGAAGACAGGGAAAGTAGGACTCCAAAAATTGGGTGGAGGTAGTGTGTTGTTCACCCAATACGGGTAGGGTTTCCACTCTGTCTGCATCGGAGCGCATCGACCTTCCATCACTTCCAATCGAGCTGTTAGTGCCTCGATGGTGTTAGTGAGAACCTGGATTACATCCTGTTGGGCATGGTCTTGGGCAGGCATATCCTAAGGCATTTCTTGAGGATCCCGATTGGCTGGCACTAGGGGTACATGTACCATTTCTGGCACCTTCGTAGGGTTCATGCATACTTGCTCCGGTTGCTCCCTGAGTGGAAGGAAGTCTTGGTATCCAGCTAAATCAATGTTTAGGTAGTTGGACGAGCCGGGCGCCTTGTTGGACGGGAGCCCTGACCATGTTCAGTTTGCCAGGACAAACCTTAGTCTTTGAGGTTCACTTACTGGGAGTGCATGATGTGGCTCTTCTTGGGACTCACTTTCAATAAGGTGGTTCTTCTAGAGTATCTCGGCGTTAAGCTGCCTCAATTCTTTTATCTCCTCTTCTTGTCGAGATAATCTCTCTTTGAGTGTGAGTGGCTCAAATTTATTGAGAGAATGAGGTATGTTAAGGGTAACCAGTCCTTTGTTCTTATCCTTGTTGGAAGCTCGTTGGGTAGGTGGAGGAGGGTTGGCTGGAAGGATGACCATATTTTGGGCGGCCCTCTGGTTCCGGGTGTGCACACCTGGTGGTTCGTTGTGAGTCACAGCCTGACCGAAACTATCTTCTCCTGATCTCTCCTGATTTGTAGTATCTCTGGTGTCACCCGTGGGGTTAACCTATAAGACGTTGATAGATGCATATCACGGGGCGGAGAAGATGTCATCTACCAAATGGGAAGAGGATCTCCTGCGTCTTCTACTGGCCTTCCCTTTCGCGACCTGAGATTGCCTTCTGACTTCTTGACAAAGGGTGATGCGTAGAGTTCTTTAATGAGGCATTACGGTGCGCCTTCCTATCGGGGGGGGATGACGATTCAAAAGGTGAGATAGGATGGGAACCTCCTCTTCTAATTGTACTCCCTAGACTAGAGAATACTAACTCTCGTGGGGGAGGTTTTTTTTGAGTGGGTAATAATGCCCCCAGCCCTGAGGGCTGGGGTTGGATCCGTTCCTTGGACATTGAGTCTCTTCCCAGTTTTATTGGTATTGCATGGGAATTCATTGTTAAAAATGGCCACAGCCCTACAGGCAGGGGCTGACCCTGGATTGCGGCAGTGGCTGCGGCTATCGCTACCTGCCTGATCTTGCGTGCCCCCATTCAGGGGCTGAACTGGGTTTGGTGCTGAGTTCTTCTATGAATCCATCCCTTCTGGGGAGGCAGGAAAAGATTCCTGATTGGCCTCTCTTAGGCAAGAGGCATGTTGTATGCTCTCGGTGGACTGATTTAGGAGTTCTTGAATGACTTGTTCCTGTTGGTCCTGATTCTTCTGGGACTTACTCAAGGCCTGACTCTGCTAGGTGTGTTGCCTTTTCTGAATAGCGAGACCACTCGATCTCCATCTTGATGTTATGATGTTGTAACAAAACACACTGAATGGGTTTTCCTGGGTGGGGAGCGGAGTGAAATGTAGATCTCCATGATCTCCCCATCCCCTGATGTGGACTCCTGTCGGGGAGTCACCGATGAGGTGGCGCAGCTGGTGCAGCGCACGGAGGCAGGCTATCTCCATGTTTCCTTTACGCCTCTCGGGTCACTGTTTTCGTGCGGATGGAAGAGCTTCCAGGTTGATGTGACGCATGAGGTCTTATATTTTCTTGACGTGGTCTACATACCCTTCGTAGGGCAGGAATCTTGATTTCAGTCGGTGGAGGTTTGTCCATATATTATGGCGGATTCCATGCACACATTCTTCCGACAACTCTCTGGGTATGTCGAACTGAGAGGTGGCCATAGGCCAAAACATAACTGGTATATCATCCCTGGCCAGTTGTTTCCTCAAGTGAAGCATATCAGCATACTCCTCCACTAGTGTATCCTCTACCTGGTCAGCCCAACTGAGATGCTCGCTGTCAGTATAGTCAGAGGTAGTGGGACCGGTAGGTGCTCAATCATTATGTGGGAGATTCCGTGGTGGTTCAGAGGATGAACGCGGCCCTGGAACATCTCCTGATTGTATAAGGATGTCGTCGGTGACTAACTGGGAATTTGACATGCTTGATCTCGTCCTTCTGAGTGCCTAGTCATACGAGGGCTTCTCAGTGCTTGATTCGGTAGGAGGAAGACCTTCTTGTCGATATGATATGTCATCGTGGGGAGGACCTTCGCAATGGCGGCCGTAATGGTGAGGACTACCATTACTAGTTGATGCTTCACTGCATAGAGGAAATTTGTAGTGCACACCCTGGGGAGGACCTCCAAGACGTGTCGCAACAAGGGGAGGACCTTCTGGCTGCGTAGCATTGTTACAGGGAAGACCTTCGCAACAACTACCATAATGTTGAGGACAACCATAATGGCTTTACATTCGATGTGCATCCTGGGGAGGACCTTCAGGACACACTGTGACAAGGGGAGGACCTTATTGTTGCTTGGGGCCAGTGCAAAGAGGACCTTCACAATGGCGGTCGTGGTGGCGAGGACTATCATCACAGCTGCGGCAATGGTGAGGACTACCATTACTACTGCCGTAGGGAGAATATCTGCAGGATACATCCTGGGGAGGGCCTCTAGAATGTACCAAAACGAGGGGAGGGCCTTCCCATTGCTTGAAGTCTCTATGGGGAGGACCTTCATTATCAGGGTGGAGTGGACTACCACTGTGATCTGATGCCCGGCTGTGCGGATTTTCTCTACAGCGTAACCCCTAGGGAGGACCTTCAGGGCATGCCACGACAAGGGGAGGGCCTTCTTTTTATGATGAGACATCACTGTGGGGAGGGCCTCCGTAGTTGTGACTATGATAGTGAGGACTAATGTCATAATCTTTGGTCTCACTGCATGGAGAGTGATTGCAGTGTATACCCCGGGGAGGACCTTCAGGGTGGACCGCAGCAAGTGGAGGACCTTCTTGCTGCTCGATCTTCTGGTCACATGGAGGGTTTCCGTGACTCGCATCAAAAGAGGAGCTCTCATGATCGATCGTTATATACCCACGGGGGAGGCCCCCATGGGTGCTCTGGGGAGGACCTTCAGAGCTCCTGGTAGAAACATTGCGGGGAGAACCTTCACAACTACTACTGCCACTACCATAATTTGTTATGGATGGGCAGCATTTTGAGCCTTTAATATATGCTTAGTGGCATTGTGAACCCCAGCTTCTAGCAGAGCGGAGTCCTGAACTCTATCTTTATTTTACGGCTGCCTTCAGCGCGTTCGGGGTGCTCTTTTGCGGGAAGCATGGACCGTCCGCTGTTAACAACAGCCTTCACCTTTGGGTCCCTGTCTAATTGGGTCTTGTGATGCTGCTCGGATACACCAAAGAACGTATTGACTTTTAGCATGGATATATGCCTACTCTGGAGAATCCACCGTGATGGACAGTTGTCCCCCATTTGGAACGAGTGAAGCTACACAATTCGGTTGCCCTTGGGTCACGGAATATGGATGGAGACCCTCCTAGGAAGAAGCAGGGATGCAGATCTATACCGAGGCAGCTATCTCATCTCTCAGATGAGTCACCTTAATTGGGGAGACGGGCTCACGGGCCCAAGTCCTTGTTGTTTCCACTGATGCAATTACATTCTTGCAAGTCTGCAAGATATGATCTGGGATCAATACCTGCTCCTCCATCATTTCCAAGATATTTAGAGAGGCATATTTGGATGGAATGGGTATGAAGGCTCATTCCGGTATCGGAGTAGGAATATCCTGCTCTGGTCCCCCGGTAGTCAGTGGGTACTGAAATTCTCCTATGTTGGAGGAGGTGAACGAATCATCCCCTATATTGGGATACGACGGTTTATCTCTCCGTCTGCTGCCACATCGAGATGGCAAACATTACTTGCATCCGTAGGGAGCTGGCCATGCATATATTGGTTTCCCACCGTATCGAGTCGGTGGACTTTTTTGGTGGGGAGACATGCCCGCCTATGATTTTTGGCCACATCTGGGTGGCGGGCTTTGTTGATCGCCACCATATTAGGATGGCAGGTGCCAGAAGAAATTGCTAGGAGCTGGTCCTACAGGTTCCGGGTCACCACCACATCAGGTTGGTGGGCTTCACGACCCACGGTAGGGAGAGGTGTCTGCCTAGTAAGTGTCGACCTGTGTAAGTGACGTGCTTGATGGAGATCAGTGGGGACACGTGAAGGCTTATATAATTCCACCATGTCTGGATTACGGGCTCGAGATGAGCGAATAGGTGTAGGATCATGTTCGTGGTATGTATCCGTGGCTGGGCAGCGAAGATCCTTCTTAGGGACCATGGTGATGACCGGTCCGTGATTGTACGTCTGCCACCCTCGTCGGGCGGTCTGAGGGGCCAGAGCTCGGGGAGCGTGGGCCTAAATCCTTGGCGATATATCCTCCTCAGCGCGGGGATGTTGAATTGCGGTGTGACCGCGATGACATCTGTCAGCGGGGACCTTGGAGTGTAACCCTCGTTCGGTGGGGATGAAGTCCTCAAAGCCGACCTCATCTGTCTCCCTATGATAAGGGAGGTACATGTTGTCCCGTTCTGGGTATAGACTCCCGAAACGGTTGGAGACAGAAACAAGGGTCATATGGATCTACCATTGCAGCCACTACTGGGTAGGCGACCGGATAGTCCTGGAAGACTTGAGGGTGTGCATGGCCGCCTCCACTGTTGGGAGAGTACCATTCACGTAGTACTCTCGGATCAGCATGTCCGAGACCCAACGTTGACGACATTGGGTGGGTGACGGGCTCCCTTGTAGGTGAGGATGTCCGATCATTGCGTTTTTGGAAGCATGTACTGGTGAGTTCCTTCGGGATGCCATTGGATCGAATGGATTTCTGAAGGTAGTCTCTGCAAAACATTGTAGCAAATACAAGCAGCAAACCCTTCAAATCAGCAACTCATGATCCCATGCATAATTAATGACCTTGCTTGGACCTCCTTGTGAGTAAAAGGGGCACAGGGTGGGATTAAGTTAAATCTGTCATGCATGGTTAAAGATTCACGTTGGGTTCACCATTTTTTCGGGGTTTCGATCTCGAAACACCCAACGGTTCCATATCAAATGACGTGTGTACATGGTTTTCAAAGGCAGGTGTTCGCCAGATGGTCTGACCTGCGACGCTTAAGAACTCACATTGGTCGAGAGGATGGGAAGTCAGGCTCATCGCACCTTTTTGGGGGGAATTATTTCCTGTTCCGGGATTCAGTTATAGATTTAAGACATATTCATATGTTCGTGAATCTTTGGTTTATACCCAAACATAGTATCCATGGATTTAACCCTGGTGGGCAATGGTAAACTAGATGCATGGGGTTTGGAATCATTTAGGCCTGAGGTTTACCATCCCTTGTTGGATTAATGACCCCGTGGAGTCGGAACTCATTGAAGCGGCACTAGGAGTGGCGCGGTGAACTGATGTGAAGACAGTTGGATCAACCGGTTGTTGGGCATAAACCTCATGGAGACTTCCTACATACCCTTCCTAGGAGACAGGGATCAAAGTCCACATATTTCACATTAAAAAGTTTGTCTTGAACCTCATGGAGGCTTCCTATGTACCCTTCCTAGGGGATAGGGATCGAAGTCCACGTAGTTTGAAAGGGGAGCATCGGAGAACTGATGTGAAGGTGGACCCAGGGGTCTATTGGTGATCGGGCTTAAACCTCATGGAGGCTTCCTACATATCCTGGGGTAGGAAATCAAAGTCCTCGTAGTTTGAATTGGCTTGGGACTTACACTCTAAGGAGGCCCAGAATGATGGATTCGGGCTTACACTCTGGGGAGGCCCATAAGAGGATGTCATGGTTGATGCTTACTCTAACCCCACATGATTCATGATTGGTGTGAGAAACAAGAAGCGGTAGGGACCAGAGGATCACGTCGTGAAAGGTGAGTCCGTGAGAAGTGGAGTGGGGCTTCCACATGAGGGCATCCCGTTAAGTCAGGGCTCACTCCAGGTTGGACGCCCATGGCGACAAGGTGAAGCGGGAGAGTCAAAGGGGGTGCTCCTGTGGCCATTTCCTCTCTTTCATTGCATGAGGGCTTCCTTTTGATGGGTATTTTACTACCCCCGAGGAGCCCTAAATAATTAGAGGGGAAAAAGGGGACTCCTGAGCTCAAAATCCACATTACCCTGGGAATGTGAACCTAGTAATGCTTTGGGAATCTTCTCAAGGGTTAGGGAAACCCATTCTCCTCTATTTACCATGGGTATGTGAACTCAAAACGGCGCACTGATGCACCTAAGGGTTACACCACACGGATCTAGTGGCTCTAGAGGAGGCCTTAGCTCTGTGAAGATGACTAGGCTAGTGATGGAGTCACGGAGGATCAGGCCGGATCGGGAGGATCTTATGTGGCTCAGGGAACGAGAACTATGAAGGATTCGGCGGACCACACAGGGGTATAGGTGGCGGCGCCCTTTGCGTAGGGTTGTGCAATGTGGCTGGAGAGGCCATCCATGAACCAGGGTAGTCTGCGGACTGAGAGGCCGCCCGCAAACTAGGGTGGTCTGCGGACTGAGAGGCCGCCCATGAACCAGGGTGGTTCATGGACTAAGAGGTCATCCACGAACCAGGGTGGTTCGCGGACTGAGAGGCCATCTGTGAACCAAGAGGGTCTGCGGACTGATTGGAATCCCGCGAACCAAGAGGGTTCACGACTTCGAGTTTGGACAGTGTACAAGGTTGGTACCCAGAGGGTTCCACGTGAGCAGCAACGACCAAGGTTGGCCCTTTTCGGGGGTTCGGCTGTCGAGGCTTCGCCTGCGTAGGGGGGGTGATACGAGGTGCGACGGATCAAAAAAGAGGCATAACCTCACGGGTTCGCGGGGAGTTCATACGTTGAGGGACTATGGTTCACGGTCTTCTCTTTTTATGTTATTTTAGGTTCATGGTTCACCAAATTATTTATGTGTTTTCGGTTCCTTATTATTTTGTTCCCAGGTTTATACCTGCTCTGGTTCATGAACTGGAACTTTCAAAATCCTAAGCCTTCCTTTGAAATCCTTCCACTCGTATCTGATCGATCTCTTATGAATCCTATTCCTCCGAATCTGAGTCCGCTTTTCCTTTCCCCCTTGGTATCCTTTTATAGAGTGGTGAAAGAGATGTATCTGCGGTCACGTAGCACCTTTTGCGGAGGCCCAAGACCGAATACCCGGTTTACGACTGACTTGGTCAATCTCTAATTCGTGGTGGGTATTGAGCGCTTCTCCTCCCCCCACCCTCCCCCCCACCCCCCCCCCCCCCCCCCGCGATCCGAATGAGGGGAGTTCTTCATGGCCACAGAGGGTTCCGCCTCCATTTCACGAATGAAAGCGGAGGCAGTTCGGGCCGGCTAACACGACTCGCAGCTGGGGTGGTTCATGTCGGTGAATCGGATTGGCGCCCGCCCGGCTTCGTGCCCGTGGAGGATCTCCGCCTCTATTTCGCAAACGACACTGCTCCGTGGAGGAGATGGTCGTCCGTGAAGGAGATGGTCTTCCGCGAAGAAGGTGGCCACATGGGGCATGCGGTTTGGTTTCTCCTCTATGCGGAAGAGTGCATCCACGGACGATATGGGGTCTGCAGATGGGCGAGGAACTTTACCGCTGGGAGGGATTTCTCCAACGTCTCCCCGCGGGTTTTCACCCGTCCTTCCTTCTCTTTATTTATGGTTCCCATCGGTGACTTTTTAGAGAGTCATGAAGGGGATATATCGATGAGAAAACAGAACTTTCTACAGAAGCCCATGAAGGAATCCCCATCCGCGGATGTCTCGGTCAATCGATATTTGTTGAGTCACGGCAGGCATGGTTGCTTCATGGAGGCACACTAATCTGCCTCTATTTCGCGAATGATGAGGTTCGCAGTGCCATGGGAAGTTTTTCACGGTTCGCGGCGGTGGACTAGTCTGGCGTCCGTCGGTGTTCTTCCTGGTTCGCGCCTGCTTAGGCACTCCGACCCCATTTCACAAATGACAGCATCTGCGGGAGGGTGGTTCACTGAACCGGTCGCGTAATATTGCTAGGAGCTAGTTCGCAGACCGATTCATTCCTTTTCCATGTTTTGGAATAATTGGATTTCCCCTTTCGGAATTTTCAGGACCCTATAGATATATATATTGAAAAAGTGGATAGTATCTTAATATCACATCATTATTGAACCATATATATCATTTATGATGTTGATAGATATGGAGTATATATTTATAAAATCATTTGATAAATGCTTGGGGGAAAAATTAAAATTCCATACATATTGTATGTTTCCCAAACAAACAATTCCTAAAATAATGGAAATATAAATTCATTTGAAAAAACACTATGAATTATATAAGAATATTCAAGATAATGAATTGACATTATCATTGGAAAATAAATTCAACCAGTTATTGTTAAAAATATATTATTTTCTCACTTTTATAAGGAAGGATAAAAATGAACCCCTGGGAAAGAGTATAGAAAATTCCCTAAAAATTTTATATATAATATAAAATATAGTATAACAAAAACATTATTGATCAATTTATTCTAGATAATAACTTCCCTAGAATTATTTTTTAAAAAATTGATCACGAAGAGGAATATTTCCACAAAAAAACTTGAAATAAACAAATTTTTACTTAAATCCATTACATATAAAATTTTGAGTATAAATGTTGGAAAAAAGGAAAAGAATGCTTGAAAAATATATAAATAAAAATAAAAAAATAAAAAATATGTGGTTTAAGAGAGAAATAATATAAAATTTAAATTGACTATGCTTAATATAGATGGATATTAAATAATTTAATATCAATATTCAGCACATTATAAAAATGAATACTCTAGGAGCATAATACTATAGTTTGTTTGGAATCATGGAACACATTCTTTTATTATGGTGAAATGTCATCAAAATGATTCTTATACATCATCCACTTTATTAATATTATATAAAACAATTATTTATAACCGAGGTGAAGGAAACATAAGAAGTGTGTGACCTCGAATGATTATTACGGCTAAATAAAGGAAATACATGTCAAAAACATGAAAATAAGTGTATAATTACATGATCATAACATTGTAAGATAACAATATGCATAAAAAGAGTGTACTCATGATACATGGAATAAATAATTTATGTTCATAATGTGTAAATCCAAAGAGAAAAAAGAGAATTTCCCAAGAAAACATAACATAAAAATATTCATGGAATTTTTTCAATAATCATTATCATAGAAAATCATTTCCCATGACTACCTACCAATACCATACTAACTTTTTATGTTTTGCCTACTAACCCATGTATATGCTTCAGGGATTCCTTCCCATAAAGCCTCTTGTTTCAGGCATGGGATTCTTTACCATGTACCTTTTTTTTAGGACTGGGAGGCCCACCAGTGCACTATCTTGTTTTGATCATGGGATGACCTTTAGTGTACCCACTTGTTTTTTGGATTTTAATTAACTCTTAGTTACACTCTTATTTTAGGATTGGGATGCCATCTAATTTACCCCCTTTTTTAGGTAGGATGACATTTCATGTACCCTCGTGTTTTTTGGATTTTAATTACCTATAAGTTACACTCTTTTTTCAGGATTGGGATGACATCTCATTTTCTCCCTTGTATAGGTATTGGGATTCCCTCTCGTGTACCCTCTCAAGATTATAAATCATTTTTCATTACCCAATGCATTGGAGAGAAATATAGGTCTCATCCATCACATAATGAAATCATACAATCATGTTCCACTAGATAACAGAACATTCATCATATCATGACCAATAAAATGAAATGGGTTTCATTAAACTTTCAATACAACAAAATCCATAAGAAATGGGATAGTTTTTATAATAATTCCATCTAATAAAAATCATTTAAAATAAGTGGGATACAAAAAACTTATAACCGATGAATTATAAATAGGTTTCGTAAAAATATTTTTATTAAAACAGAACTCATTCACAAAATAATATGAATGATATTAATAAACTATAACATGTCCATAATAATAAATAAAGAAGAATTTTGAATCATAAAATAGAACATTATTTAAGTAAAATAGAATTTATTAGAAAAAAAATCAATAAAATTTTCAAATATACCATTTTAAAAAATAATTATATTAAATTTAATGTAAATCATTTCTTCAAGTAAATATCGTTTTTTCTAAAAAATGATTTTTAAAACACCTAGAATTTTGAAAACCATTTTCGGTGATCATAACATGAATACATATAGTTAAGGATTAAAATAATTTTCAAAATACATTTCTAGAAATAGGTTTCGAAAAAATATAATGAAAATGGAAATCATTGATATTATTTTAATTGAAAATAACCCATTTGAAAACTAATAAAGTGATCATTAAAAATAATTTAAAGAAATTTATAAATAGAAAGTTTTCTTAAACCCTTTTCCATGAAATGATACATTTGTCAAATGATGGTCTGGATGAAGCATTAGTCCATACATGCTGAACAATCCTTTTTCACCTTAAATTTTTTAGAGAAGTTACTTATTTAGAAACGATAAGAGTATTCCTTTTGAAAATGTTTTTTAAAAGGTGTAAAATGGGTAGAAATACCATTTAAAAATCATAGGATAATAGTAATAAAATTTTACTCAATTCTATAAAAAAAGTTCTTGAAAACACACATATTTCAGACTGATTGAATAAATAATGTAATATTTTCATAAAAATAGTCTCCTAATTATATTAAGTACAAATGAGTGGTAAAAAATGGTAATAATACATTGAGATATAATTAATAACAAGATTATAACAAATTAAATGTGTTTTCATTATATATTGACAAATTCATTTCATCAATGGATGCATAATCATATACAACCTCAACAAAAGATAAGAGTATAGAAATAAACAGCTGCCGCAGAGGAAATTTTGAATCATAATACTATTGAAAAAATAAAATTACATGAAGATAAAATATCATAAGATTAATTATATTAATTATATAACATTTCAGTGTGTAGTATATTTACCTCATAGAAAAATATAGGTTCTTAACATTGCATATTTCTCAAGGATGGAAAACTGAGAGAAAATTGGTTTATTGATTTGGTTACTTTTGAACCATAAATCCCATGAAATAAATACAATAAATTGGATATTTAAATACCCATTAATTTAATTATATGAATCATATATTAATTTATTGGTCTTTATACACACCACACAAACAAAATAAGTGGTGAATAATCCATGTGTCTCCAAGAAATAAAATGTGACATGGAATTCCCATTCCGTAAGTCTAAAATTTAATTATACATGTTTAAAAATATACTATAATTAATATATGTTTATTATTCATATACCATGTAACCATATTATCCTATAAAATAAGATAAATGATTCACTTATGAATTTTTATTAACTATTAATTAACAATTAATTTTTAAAACGGTGTTTTTTGGTAATAACCATTTGGTTTTCTGTACGTGTTCTGACTCATTATTCTTGATAATATTAGTTAGATCATTATTTAATTATTTCACAAATGTAATAATTTATTTATATATCATATATATTCACTATAATTTCTTTAGTAATTTAAAAAATATAGAAATGTTAAATGAAATATACCATTCATGGAGATAGTAGGTTGAAAAAATGCATGCATGTAACTTATGTTTTATTATATTATTGAAATAAAGTAATTAAATAATATATATATATATATATTGTTATTAAATTATAATTATTTTTTCATATATATATTATAATTCTATTAAACTTATCCTTAATAAATTTCATTGTATGTTTGAATGAATCACGTCACTTTGAGGAGGTAGTAATCGACACTTCCACAAATGATTTTATCTTATTTGACTGAATTGGAAAGCATGAAGGTATGATTTAAATAATTACTATAGAATTATAAATACATCATACATATCCTATGTATCATATAATAACAGATTTCCCAACATAATTCAAACCCCTAAAAGGTAGTTAAGGTAAAAAGAACCACATCATTCCATGAGGCGGTAGCTCACCTTACACAAGAACAATATTTTTAAAACCCCTAAGCTGGAAGTGTATGTAAGTGGAGGCTGGTTAATTAGATTGAAAACAATTAGTATATTTAGGATACTAGTGTTATTATATAATCATATAATAATAATAATTGAGATGGTAGAGAAAGACAATAAATGAAAGGGGCTTGATGAATGATTTTATATATTCTTTTGAAATATCATTTCGGTTTCAATGAAATGGCTTCCTTTGTAGAATTGTTTCCCAAAGGGAGGATTCAAGGAAGAATATAGTGATATTGGGAAATTAATTGGGTAGATATTTTCTGATCATAAGTGGCTAATCATATGTTAATTGGGTAGATATTTTATAATCACATTTTTTATAGGAATATATTTTATTTATATAAAAATAATTTAAAAAAAATTTAAAATAGGTTATTTATTTTCATATTACTATATTTAATTCTTATGTTATATCTATCTCATTTAAATAATATCATGATGTTCTGTAGATACTCAGTGTTTCATGTAAGACAAACCTTGTTAGTGTTTCATGTAGTGCAATATATTATAGGTAATGAATCTTGTGAACTCATTGAAAATATTGTGAATATATATATATATATATAAACTATATTTAGTGCTATGTGAAAAGGAAAAATCCAAAATAGTTAAATTAATTTTAAAACAAATATATCTCAAAAAATGGTGGGTTACATTATACCCCCATTAAAATGATTTATTTCCCTCCAAATTTGTGTTAGTTATCAAAATATTTAATAATAGAGAGTTCCTTTCATAGAAACATAAATCATTAAAATGAATAAAAAACATTCTTCAAATAGTTTAATGTTTGAAACATGTAAATTACCAAAATTAACACATTACAAATTTTCCACATGGGAGTGCACTAGTGGAAAGTGAAAATCTGTAATTGAAGGTAATGTTTAAATATATATAGGTTCTAATTGTGGTCATAAATATCAAACAACTGTATGATAAGTGGAAATTTTAGGTCCTCAGACTCATAAACTTGTGATGATTTAAAATTCTATTTGTTCAACCAAAATTATGGTATTTAGATAACATATTCTTTTATCATTTTATTAATATTGTATAATTAATTTATTTTCCATGATTATAAGGAAACATACATACATGATATATTTCTATAAACACAATTTCATTCTCTAGGTATGCTTCAATCAATTGTTAATTCATCCATTAAATGATTAAATGGATGTCCAAAAAGTAACTTTGATGCAAAAAACCACTAAAATAAACTTTTAAAAGATCATATGTCTCTTATAATAATGAAAACTATGAATATTTTTTTCAAACAATTATCCAAATTCCATATGGTTAATAAGTTAATCTCTAGAACTCAAAAGTAATAGTAATGGTTCATCATTAATATTTATTCATTTGAATTTTTAACCAAAAAAACAAGATATCACATATTCCACTGGGAGGCGTAAATTCCATATCGTCATTTGATAATGGTTTCAAGACTCTTGGACTTGTCGGAATGTTTGAGTTGTTACTCAAACAAACGTTTTTACTATTCTAAAACTAAATTGATGAAGTTTCCAAAATAAATATGATTAGTATCTTTGAAATATGTATAATCCTTAAATATCCCTTTAATTTATTTTTTATGTGTAACCTCGATATATAAATACTACCTCTAAATTCTACCATAGAAATCTCATAAATGGATAACCTTATAACCCTTTTAAAATGTGAAAATCAATAACATTGTATGCAATTTAATGAAATCATCTTAAAATTGATACCCATATATTGTACAATATCTCGTGATTGCCACATTCCAAACATGTGAATAAACTCGTCATGTATTATCATGAAACATGGTAATAACATGAAATACCTTAAATAATTTTTCTGAACATTCATTCTTCCTTATTTTAAATATTGTTGTATAATTCCACAAATCCAATAATTGATCAACTATATACATGATTGCATAGATTACTTTTTTAAAAAAAACCTTTATCAGTTAGGAGGTAATTATTACCATTTCATTTGCACAATCATATCCAACATATTTTTATCCACATGTTATTATCTCAATATCTAAAATAACTTATGGGTTACTTTCCCATAATCTAAATATCACCATCCCCTCAAATAACTATTTTTCATAACCCACACCACTTAACATATCCCTTAAAATCTTTAATGAAAATATTATAATGAAAATAATTATATATTTCATGATACATAAAACATAATCCTTGAACACAAAAAATGTATATATGAATTATAGATCATTATTTTTAAAAAATTACCCATGCATAATCATCATATCTCCTAGTACCAATTTTCTAAAATATGAAATATGAATCATGTTATACGGTTCTTCAAAATTAAACTAATCATGCTTCCTACATTTAATAAGAATAATAATGAAATAACATTGCATACCATTCACATGTCTTTTTTGGTCTTCTTAACTTAAAAAGTATATATAATACTTATACCACCTTCCTTATTGCATTCGTAAGCTTCCCAATTATGACATTTATTTTTATAATGCACATATATTAAATATTTTAAAAATTCATTATTAACCTAGTTCCTTCTAATTACTAACAATTGAAAGGATAGGGTGAAAAACACTTGTCATATTAGAAAACCACACAATAATTAAAAAATACTTATATGATGTATAAATAATGGAACATACTTCTTTAATATATTACACCTTAGAATTATTGTTTGTTATTCATACTCATATTATATTTAAATACTTCACGATAGTTCATAAAAAAATTGTGAATTCTAAAATCATATCCCATAGGAGTGTCAAAACTAGTGCACAGTAAGGACAATTTTTATATACCAGGATACGCTCCTATCAGGATCGACACTCCATGTAAAATATTTTACTCTTAAGTAAATCTATACCAGAACCACATTCAGTTGTAGTAGTTGGAGATGTATGTTTCTTTTGGAACCCCTTTCCCAATCCTTTACAAAAATTATAGTAAATTTTCCTAAACATTAAAAAATAATTAGACTCATCCATAGAGACACCCCTTTATATATCCGTATAAAAATACTAAAATAACAATATATAGTTTCTCTCATCCTAGTTTCCAAATGTTTTCTAAAATTTTACATTGATATAAATTTTAGTGCCACTAGCATAAAATACATAGATATTACATCATTTTAGATGAATGTTCATTACATCAAAAAATACATTCCTGAGAACAATAATAGTTTAGTGTCTTCGGAATCATGGAACCCATTTTTATTTTACAGTTAATGGTCTTCAAAAATCTTCCTTAAAGATCATCCCATTTATTAATCCCACATAATTCCTTTCTTTATAACCTAAGGAAATCAAACATAATAAATTGGTGATCTCTAAATCTTAGTAAGGGTATGTAAAACAAATAAATAACTATAACATGAACATAATGGTATGATAACATGATTATTACATTGTATGATCATTCCCTTCATAAAGAGATCATAATTCTGAGATAGGTCCTATATATTCATAGTTAATAAGACATTAATCATAATCGAAACCAGAGCATAATCCATTCAAAAAATTCTTAGGAATAAGACATTAAATTTTTGGCATACACATAAGAATAGAAAATCCTATTTCATGTCTACCTACAAATACCTTCATTGCATATTATTCATGGTAAAATAATCCATGTACCTGCTTCAGTATTGGGATTCCCTATTTTTTACACTCATGCTTCAGTCTTTGGATGACTTCTTGTGTACCAAATTTTTTATGTCATGGAATTACTACTAGTGTACTCTCTTGTTTAAATATTGGGATGACAACCTATGTACCCTATATATTGATCATGAGATTCAATCCCATGTACCCTGTTGTTTTATGAATGGGATTCCATCTCATGTACCCTCTTGTTTGGGAATTGGGATACCCTCATGTATACCCTCTTGTTTTGGGCTTGAGATTCCCTCTAATTATAGTCTAATGATTCCCTTCTAGTGTACCCTCATGAAAAGATAAAACATTTACCATTACTTAATTCATTAGAGAGATATATAGGTCAGACCCATCACATAATGAAATCATACATGCATGTTCCACAAAATAATAATATATTCACCATTTCATGAACCAGTAAATGAAATGGGTATCATTAATATTTCATCATATTAGATCCTACAAAAAATGATTTGTTTCTTAATCATTTCATAAAACAATAACCCATAAAGTGAATAGAGATTCAAAATAATATAAACTTTGAAAGAGAAATTTTGTTTATAATATTTATTCATCAAAACATAAAAAATTCAATAAATAATTTTAATTATATCCATAGACTATAAAAATGTACTACCTCTTAGATTGAGAATGATTTTGAAAGATAAAATGGAATATTTTAAACAAACAATTTCCTTTCATCAAAAACCCATTTCATAAAACCATTTAAATAATGAATTTCCTTTAATTATTTATTTAAAATTTCATTCAAAATATTTCTTAAAGAAAATATATTTTCCTCTTAAAAGAAATTATTTTTTAAAACCCAAAAAAACATAAAAACATTTTCATTTGAAAACACCTTGAAAACATAAAAATATTTCTTAAAACACTTTGGAATTACTTTTATAGAATTATTTTTGAAAACTTATATAGAAAACATGGAATCATTGAAATCTTTATCTTTGAGAATTACCATTTTGAAATAAAATAAATGGAGGCTACAAAATATTTTAAAACAGATTTTAAATTTTAGATAATTTGAAATTATTTTCCTTGAAAACCGATTCAGAATAAACTAATTTCTGAAATAAAAAATAAAACATTTTATTTTAAAATAAACACATAATCATATATAGGAAGCTTCTGGTAATGGATGATCATGATGAAGGGTATGTATTTAAATGTTGATGATTCCTCTGTTACAATAATAATTTTATAAAATATCCTTGATCAGAAAAATATAAGGGGATTCTATTTCATAAAATAATTTCAAAATGAAAAACATTTGTCAAAACTCTTATAAACAAAATAGGATTATAAGAAAAAAATATTAAATTTTTTTTTGAAAACTATATTTTTAATGAACATATATATCTAACCGAAAGGATAATAAAAGTTATATTTTATTAAGAACATATTTTTAATTATATTTAGTTCCAAAGATTGGAATAAATGTTAATAATACATATATATATCATGGATAACAATATTATAATAAAATTAATAAGTTTTCTTGAGAGATGGATCATAGAGTTCATCAATGGAAGCATAATCACAAATGACGTTGATAAAAATGAGATTTTATCAATAGAGTTACCATTGTGGTATCGTTGAATCATAATACCATGTAAATAAAAAAATTGAGTGATATGAAAATTTCATTAATATAACTATATTCATGATATAACACGTAAAAGAGTATTATATACACCTTGTAGAAAAATATATGTTCATAACATGGAATGAGTCTCCCTGAAAGTTAAATTGAGACACAATTATTTAACCAATTAGGTAAATTTTTAAACATATATCCCATTAATGAAATATATTCAAAATCTGTAGGTAAATGACAAATATATTTATTTAAAATAATCATAGAATAAATCCACGGGATGTATGCACACCACACAAATTAAAATGATGGTGAATAAGGCATGTATCCAATTGATATATAATGTTAGATGACATTCCCTTACCATAATTCTTCACATTTTTTGTACATGTTTAAACCTCCAAAAATAATAAATATATGTATATTATACATATATCATAGAACCATATTCTTATATTTAATAACATATATTATTCACTTATAAAATCGTATGACTAATATGTTAACAATTTCATTTTATTGTAATGTTTTGTGTAATAATTTCTTTGTTTATCGTATGAGATTTGACCTATTATTGTTGATCATATTACATGGATAATGATTTAATTATTATCATAATGAAAATATTTCTGTATATATCATATATATTCAGTATTTAAATATTTATATTAATTTACAAAATATAGAAATATTAAATGAAATATATTTTTCATGGAGACGGTTGGTCGTACGTACACATGAACACAGATTCCATATTATTTTCATACTGAAATAATAAAAGTAGATGAAATATATATATAAATATATAATATAATTATAGTAGTTTTTTTATTTCCTACATATCATTCCATGTAATGTTTAAATTAATCACATCTCTTAGAAGAGAGGGTTATCCACATGTCCATAATAAAAGTTACTATATTAACACAATTGGAATGAACGAAGGTATAATTTTTATAATAACTATATTGTTATAAATAAATCATAAATATTTTATATAATAAATAAATAACAGGTTTTCTGCATAATTACCAATCATAATATATGGTTAAGTTAAAATAAACCACATAATTTTGTGTGGTGTAGTCCGTCGTACACAAGAACTGTATATTTGTTACCCATTGGTTGGAATTTCGTGTAAGTTCTGGTCAAAACCATATTTTCATAAAATAATATTATATTTAAGATATTGGTGTTATTAAATAATAAATTAATTAGAATAATTTATCTGATGTAGAATGAATATTTAGGAAAGGATCTTGAGGATGGATGTTACCTCTTCTTTCTATAGATCCTTTTTATTTTGCGCCAATGGGATTCCTTTGATGGATTTTTGTAAAAAGGATGGATTGAAGGAGGAAGGGATGTATTTTTTTTAGTGAATTGGGAATATATTTTTAGAGCTAATGTGGCTTAGGAGGTGTAAATATTGGTGAGGGTTGGAGGCCTTTTATAATGGAGGGAGGGGACACATTTGGCATTTTTGAAAAAAAAAGTTTGGTGTACCCACTTTTTTACCTAAAAAATGCATATAACCCAACAGAAATAATTAATGTGAGGTTTATGTATGAAATATGTAAATGCTTTGGGTGTTTAACAAGTGAACATTTTATTCTTTATCATAATTTTATGTTTTAGTCACCTGCAATGCTTAATTTATCCTTAGTCATTGTAATTAATTTTAATCACATTAACTAATCCTTTTGGTTCAAAAAATATGTTGATATTATAAGACTATAAAAATTATAATGATTAAAAATATGTATTCCTCTTTTTTAAAACTCATTTCATGGAAGAAAAATAATTATGATTCATTCTAATCCCACAGACGTGGCGATAAATGAGGTTTTTAATAAGAGAATATTGAAAATATCATTAAGCATTTATATATAAATTCAACATTAAAGTGATTATGATGAACCATATGGAAATAATAATAATATAATCGATATATTTTTAAATTAAAAAAACATAATATTAAATTTTACTATATAAATAAATTATATGAAAAATTAGTTTGGAATTTAAATTCAGTATTTTTTTAATATTAACAAAAAAATGATGTTTCCGAGAAAATTCCAAACAATTCACCCTAAGATAATTTGGACATTATGAATTAAAAAATATGTTTTATATAAAAATATTTATCTTATAGTGTCTTAAATTTATTTTATTTTTATTAACATAAGGACATTAAAATTATTTTTTTTGAGAAAATAGAATTTACATACATATAAAGACATTTCCAATATTACATGTTTTATTATCAATATTATTTATTTATATAAAACAATTATAAATAATTATTTTAAAATATTTATTTCTATCATTATTACAATATTTGACTTAATGGTTATAACTATCTTTTTTTATATTAAAAACTAATGTTTTGAAGAAACTCAGTGTTGATTGTAACACAAGAAAAGTAGGAGTTACGTATAGTGCTAGCTAACCTTAGTCTTATGTGTAATGAACCCAAGCCAAAAATATTTTTTCTAATAAATCTAAAAAAACAAAATTTATTATTTAATTAAATATAAAAGATAAAAAATATTAAACTAATTTCAAAAATAATATTTCACAAAATCTAAGGGTGTTACATAGATTCCAATAATGGAAATGGAATCATAGGCAATCCTGATAAAATTGAGATTGTATCAAAATACCTAATATTATTGGATAAATTATAATTAAATCTAAATGACATTTATAACCATATGTGGATTAGATAATGAGAATATTTTTTTCTTAAATTATCATACATATAAATCAAGAGAAGTATATAATCAAAAAAAATAATGAAGCTTTTGAATATAGATCAAATTTCAATGAGAGAAAATTGAGATGAGGAAAATCTTACCTCAAGTCCCAATATACATCAGAAAAACTCCAAACTCAATTATATATTTTTTTTTACATAATATAAATTAATTATAAAATTATTTTAAACTCATCTTACTATATATTATTTCTATGTAATTATAATCTACCCCCTTATTAATAATGCATCATTAAAATCAATATTCCTAGGTTAATTATTATATTTTCCATATAATATTTTATTTATATAATTAGGTACTTTCACATTTTTCAAGGATTTATAATCTAAATTAAATTAATTATTTCATCAATATATTATTTGTTTAGTACAAAAAAATTTATAACATTTCATTTGAGTAGGTGATGAAATATGAATTACATCACTTATTGGTGGTGGCGGTCTACATTTATGAAATGGTGATGGTTTATGTTTCTAATGTATTAAATATAATCGATTTGAACAACATTTTCTCCACTATAATTCATATTTTTTTCTTAAATACCATATATATACATTAAATCTATCAATACATCTATACATGACAGATGATTATGATAAATTAAATACATTGTTTCATGGAAGCAATGGTCCACACATATGAATTAGGGAACCATTCATTTTCCATTGGATATATGTGATGTATATAATGTTTATTCTATCCCCATAATAAAATTTAAAAATTTTTATTATAATTATTTAATCTTATTATGAATTATATAAAATATTTGGAGGGTGTGAAAAAATAAATAATCCTAAAGGAAATTGGTTAAGTTCATAACCTATTCTTTTGAAATCCTCTATTGTATTAAACATAAGAATTCTGGAAGATGGGTTTATAGTCACTATAATGGATTGGGAATATGTTATTGGAATATTTTTATGGTATTCCCATAGACCATTATGATTAAACAGAGCTCATATGTGTCTTTTTAATACCTATATTTATCACTTTTTATATTAAAAATTTAATGGCTTCTTCGTAATTATTTTTTTATTTTCTGGTCAAGAATTGTTTTTTAAAAATTAAAAGTAGAAAATTAATGCAACATGTATGGTATTTTAAGAAAATGTTTTGATGACCCCGCTCGAATGACCACTTAATCGGTAGTCGGACCGGGAATCACATGGCCTCAGGTGCATCTCCCCATTCTCTGGAGGTTACTAACTAGAAGTGAGGGCCTCTGGTGGTTGTAGTTGGGAGACTATTTTTTCATATCATAGAATACATGGTGGCATTAATAAATAATAAAAAATAATAGGCATTGGAAGAAATATATAAAAAGGTGACAATGTAGTGGAATATTTATATACAATTTGAATACAAATGTCTCCAACACCAGTTTATACAAAGTATGCATATAATGTTGAAGACACATAACTGAAATAGTAAACATAAAAAATTATTAACAATTCAGAAAAATATATTACACAAGTATATAAAATAACTAAAACCCTAATTTGATCTCCCCATGTATCCCAAGATCCATCGTAGTCCATTCCACCTAACTCCCAAGTATAATCACACATCGAAAAAGAAAGGTCCAAGGTACTGTGAACAACATGGTCTACTTGGGAATCCTAGTGAAATGGAGGCCTAAGGAGGGTCTGAGATATAAATTAAAGTAGGCTGGAACACTTGTTGTCCAACCCAGTCTAGAAATCATAATTTAAAATTAAATAGTGAGTAGGCATAGAGAAATAATTTACAGAAATAAAAAAACACACAACCACCCATCTAGGTTCCCAAGGGACACCTAACAGTTATACCTACTTCGTATCACATCCAGAAAATGATTCTGATCATGTTACAATATATATAGTAAATATATCTATATATACTACTCGAGTGGATAGAGACATAACACAAAGTCTTCCAACAACAGTCTTTGAGCTGTTTATCTTCACTCATAGGGTTGTAAGCCTAATATATAAGTATATTTTTTTAAAGAGGGAAATGACTTAACACATAGGAATCAAACTCCATTCTAATAGATGATACTCTAATAATGGGTTAGTAATCCCAAAATCCTGATTGAGTGGTGTTCTTCAATTAAGAAATTTTATTGGTTATACCAAAACATTCCAAAACCAATTGTTATGCTCAAAGTCAACATATGATACCTTGTTTAATATATATATATATATATGATCCCATCTTGAATAATTCATCCTATACAATACATTGATTGTAAAAATTCACTTATCCTAGACATGGATGTTTCATTAATAAGACTCAAAGGGTTAAATGGAATGTTCCCTGGTAACAAGGCATACGCCTACATGGGAAAGTAATTTAAACTAACTAAGCATGACAATTCAATTCATATTATTCAAAGGGTAAAAGTATAACATTCCGTAAAATAGGAACACATAATAAAGATATAGAAAACTAAAACCATGAATAAGAAGGATATAAATAATTATGACTATGTTTTGGTTTAGAAGAATGTGCCACTCTATTGGAGGGTTTTATTATAAAATGATGACATTGTTTATTGAACTAGTCATCTATTATACATAATAATTTCATTAATGGTTTTATGTTCAACATATCAAAGGAAATCATGCTTAAAATTATTAAAATAATTTATTAATGTATTATTAAAAATTAATAGTAATGGGAATGGATCATACCTCAAAGAGTAAACTAGCTGAACTCTTTGGAACATGACAACCCTGATGATAGATACTCGAATTCTCTCCACACCTCCACATAGATACATTCATATATATATATATATATCACAAAATCCAATGAATATATTCCCATATCCATGATGTAACATGTACAAGGAAGGTATATATATATATAACATATGTATATGTGTCCAAGACTTCATGTAGTCACCCAACACTAAAAAACAATACTAGGAAATCAAAAACACTTTTGAAATGGACCCCACACCCATGGATAAATACCATAACCTCAAAAAATATTAAAAACCCAATTATAAATACAGATAAAATGAATAATGATGAAAAAACATACCCCAATTCGACAAAGGAAAAATGATTTGAACCAATCCACTTCTCCTTCAGTGACAGATACAGGAATAAGAACAAGGGAGTCCCAAAAACCCCTTCACACAACATATATTGGAGTAAACCACAAAAGATTAGTTTTACTCTTCCTATGGATTGAAAAAACCTCACTAGGTGATGGGATGAGGGAAAAACAGCCATGCAATGAAGGAGGTAGGAGGCAGGGTGCTTATCATGGTGATTTGAAAGAGAAACATGATGAAATCACGAGAGATCATTGAATGTATATTCGGCAAAGGGGGAGGTGCATCACTTGGCCAAGGGAAAACCCTAGGGGTGTGTCGTGAAAAATGGAGGGGGATAAATATGTTTTTAGGGATTTAGTTTTAATTTATGAATGTTTCAAATAATTAATTTCATTATTTAAAATAGGGTATCATTCATGGTTTTGGCCACACGATTTGGAAGGACGTGCGCTAAACATGCGCCCCCAATTAGATACCTCAGGCACCACGCACATTCTACCCACATAGTTTGGGAATACTATGCCCACCATGTACTGAATAGTACTTAGAAATAACCTCTTCCCACTAACTATGTGTTATAGGTGCACTGTTTGGTAAATTGTTCAGAGCCAGTGTGACACCTTCAGATCCCTTAAAGTGGGACAAACGGTTAACTATCAAGGATTCATAATATCTGACAAATCCTGCACCCTCAACTAACTTCTAAAACATATATTTCTTAGCCATAGAATGTTTGAAACAAAATAAGACAACTAGAAAACCATATGGGCCTTCACCCAAGTCCAAAAACATATCATTGAAGGGTTCCAACTCTCGGAATTATAATTCAATGCTCGGTTTTTAAATCCAGCTCATTCTATAAACACAAAAATTTAAGTTTCCTTACATTATTTATCATGTTGTAAACCCAGTTTTCTCTATCTTTTCATAAAAACATTCCTCTCATAATAATATTATGATTTCTAAATAAAATAAAAAAACATTTCATAAACAGTAATTATTCTTAATTGCATTTTGGGGATTATTCACGTGTTTTGATTTTATAAAAATTAAGGTTACAGTGGATTTTAATTTCCAACACAAAAATAATCACATAACATTATTAATTATATATAAACATTTTAAACACCATTAGTTATCCAAATATTATGAAATTAAATAAAATAATATCATTGACTTGATTTTTCATTTTTGTTTGACCAGAACTAAGTTGATAATGAGTATGGATTTTAAATAAATATAATTTTATTTATAATTGAAATTAAATTATTGGCATTAATTAAATTTATTGCAAATCAATATGTTATTCTCCGCAATTCATAATGTATTTTTATCACTATAAATATCATGATAGAATATTATTTTATTTAGAATGAAAAATTGGTTGTATATTAATCATATAATGTAAAAATAACATAATAATAAAATACAATGGAACCGAATGAAAAATTATTTTACAATAGGATATTGTAGGATCCAAATAAAATCATAAAATAAAATTTAGAAATTTTTTTCAGTATTTTTGTCATTATATCTCTTTTTAACCCTCTCATTAACCCATTTTGACATTTATAATCAGAACATAACTTCTAACCTTGGTAGGTTATTTTTATGAACAAAAATGAAATTGAAAATATAACTAAATTTGACATTATAATTTTAAATATAAAATTTATTTTATTTCACTAAATTTCTAAAAGTGTTATAAACTAAAATTTATTTTTATTGATGAAATTTTATGAAAAATAGTACGTAGAAAAAATATTTTTCATTCATAAAAATGAATTTACACCAAAATAAAATATTGAACTAGAATATATTAAATATATTTAATAAAAAAATATTTTATAACTTTTAATGTAATCTAACACCGAATGAATCATAATAAAAACATAATTAGAGGAA
Organism: Viscum album; assembly: GCA_963277665.1. Taxonomy (NCBI): domain Eukaryota; kingdom Viridiplantae; phylum Streptophyta; class Magnoliopsida; order Santalales; family Viscaceae; genus Viscum; species Viscum album. The sequence goes on from CAUJRU010000468.1 coordinate 501,166, forward strand.
ATGACTAAGATAGTTTTTCAATTAAAATAAAATAAAACTTACGTACCAAAACCTCAAGCATGTTTCTCCTAATTCATCACTATAGTTTTTAATGCATTATTGACTCCTTAAATAATTGTTTGGTCAAGCCAATTGTTCCAAATATATATAATTCATTCTTATACCATTGTTATTTCATAAATGTTATAGTATTTGTAAAACTTGAATTTTTCTAATCATGTATAAATCATCCCCTTCATATTAATCCTGAAAATAAAATGTAATCTAAATTTTGAATTTTGAATTAAGAAAAACAAAAATTCATTTCAAAAAAACCAAATTTTTAAATTAAAATAATTTAATATTAATGAAAAATAAAACTAAAAACCTATTTAATATATAATGGAAATTTTAATCATTATTTCCTCTTTGTATTATTTCCCATCATTTAGAAAATTAAAAATATATTATTATATTAGTTCATAGAACAAATATTATGACAACCACCTTTCAAAGGTTACAAATCTAAATTTTTATTATAAAATAAGAAACACTTTTAAAAATTGTTCTTTGAAAAATAAAGATTTTCTCATTGAATAATATTAAATATTTATCTAGTTAATGATTTATTTTCAAATTATTATTATCAATTAACATTATAGAAGTTTTATTTTACATATTTTATTCCTAAAAATGTATATATGTTGTGTCACAATCGGTTTTAGTTTTAGGTTTCATGTAACCTAATCTTGAAAATAATATAATTTAAATGAAAATAGATTATAAAATCTTGTTGTGATATATGGTCATCAAATCTATCCCATGAAAATGTAAAAAAAATTACATAAAATCGATTAATCATAGAAATATAATTATTAGGATATTCCCAAAAACATATCTATCAAATATGGATTAGGTGTAAAAATTCATTAATGAATAAGTAAGAAAATCCAATAAATCATCAACACTTGATCAAGTACCACCCACCCTCATTATTACTCACACACCTAAATATAATATACACATAGAATAAAATATTTTCAAAATAAACATATATAAAAGGAATCATACAACCACTTCCCCAACCAAATAGTCATTGTAATATCATAATGAAATTAATACTAGTGCTCTTATAACCTTCATAACAATATAAAAATATAGCTTCACAAATATATAATAAGAATAACTACACAATTCACAACCATATCCATGTCATTCCATAAATTATGCCACATGTATCATATCCCCAACACTACTTCACATCATATCCTCCAAGTGGTAATGTATATTATCATGAATTACCTAGATCACATTAACTCACTCATACCCCAGAAGGAATATGAGAATTGTATAATCATTCAATGTTAATATTTTATATAAAATTAAAATTTTATATTCATCATAACACTAAATCTATGAAACTAGGTTTATATTCATCCATGGATTAGTTGAAACTATTTTATATTTCTTGAAAAATTGAATTGGTACCTTGGTGGAACTGTATAACCCCTATTATAATCTTCTCAACTCTAAATCACCCAATATTTGATGATATAATATAGAATCCCTATAGATCATCCACACATTAACTAAATCTATTGTAACACCATTATATGATCCTTGTGTTCTTTCCGCGATGGATCAAGAGCATTAAAATGTAGTTTCATTTCATGAAAAATGAAAACTCAATCAGAGAAACAAGGATCAATTTGATCATGTTATTCCATCAATTTCACTCAAAATTTCTTCAAAGAGAATGTGAGATAACTCCATGTTATTTCAAATGGGTTGATTCTCTAATTTTATTGGGAAAATAATAAAAAATATCATGGTATATATCAATAAAATAATTTTTTTTCCGCGAATAATTTTAAAAATAATTTATTTAACCTTAGATAATCATGTCATTATATAAGAAATATTTTACTTCTCAATTGTAACAATCCTTAATGTCACATGATACAAATTAACGTATACTTCACTCATTACCTCTCATAATTTTTTACAATCATTTATCATGTAATAATCATTCAAAATATTTTCTCTCATTTAATATTAAATACTAAATAAATAAATAATGATTGAAATTAAAATTGAATTATTATAAACTCAAATAATTATAATTTAATTTATTTATTATTTAAAATTCATATTTCACACTTGGATGTCCATCATCCCACTCACGTAGTTTAATATTCATTCAATAATGTCAATGTAAATTAATTAGAGAAACATGTTGATAAACAAAATGTTTGACCCTATATTCCATAATATCTATATAAGTTTAGTATACTCACAATAAAAGAGTTTTGGAGAGTAAGAAATCATTTCATATAAATATAAAATTGTTATCTATGGATATTAATACCACTAAAAACACTATGTAGTATAATAACATTGTTTTGTCAAACCAGATAATTGATGTTCTATACATTGTTTCACCATAAAATAATGTTTTCTTTACCTTTAATTGACTATGGATGATATAATTTCCATCATCCTTCATGGGAAAGGATTTAGTTAAAGAACTAAAATCATTTTACAATATTAAAATACATCTTCCTCTAATTTAAAATTGAAAACACAATTCATAGTCATTCAATAAAAAAATTCATGAGTGGAAAATACGATGAAAGATACTCCACCAAAAACATTAATATCATTTTTCTATCATTAGAATATGTATGTGACCTAATGATACACACAGATAAAAAAAATTAATTCAAGAGACCAATATAATTGGCCATAGATAAGGAGTTAACATGCTACCCACAATATGTGTTGTTTCTAATGGTAGTTCAGTCTAAATAATCTCTTTTAATGGAGATCACCATGCCTGAGAACCATGAAAAGATGTCACTATACATATTATCCACATGCACTAGTTGGTTATATATCATATTTGTCCCATTAGAATGATATATCATGAATGTATGAAATTATTTTCTGATTATTTTCATGGTATCTAAAAATAATCATTATAGTTATAAAATTATATAACACATTAAAACAAAAAATAAAACAAGTTTATTACTCATTAAATAGTGTATAGATATGTAATATAAAAATAATTGTAACAAAAATTCTTTTATATCACCATGTATACAAGATAATTTAAGTTAAAAGTACCATCAAAGTTATGTATAAATAACCAGATCTCAAAAAGGTCCCAAATACACTAGAGCGAACCTAATATGTTCAGCCTTCAAGCTCTAATAAGATAAATCATACAGATACTGAATTATGGTTTTAGTATTTAGTCCCACCACACTTTCATCATAGGATAATTTGATATTTATGTCTTCAAAAATTATTTTAGAGTCTTATTTTTGATGATATCAAGGATAATATTCCTTTTTCTCATATAATTAACATTAAATATTAGCTATTTCATTTTTTATAATATTATTATAATATATATATATTGTTATAATATGTCACTTTTTTACTAAAATTAAAAATACTAAAATAAACCACATGTTTTATATAAAAATTATAAAGATGAATCTTAATCCTCACATACAAAGTATCTATATGTAAGACTACCATTTAATTCTTTATGATCTACTATTTTACATTTTAAAATTTCTACATTAAATGTAGTGGGAAAAATGAAAATAGGTTGAACTAAAATTATAAATAATTAAAAATCAATTAAACAATAATAGAATCTAAAACATGATATTAAAAAATCCCCATAAACCATGTTAATGTATATTTGTGTGATATTCCCAAAATAAACACACCAAAATGAAATTCAAAAAACAAAAATGAAAAAGTATATTTGATAATAATGATAGTCCAGATCTGAAAGAGGGTATAAGAAGTTGATGCCCTGTTAAATTATGAAACATGAAATACCGAAAGAAACACCCAGATAGTTTTGGGATGACATCGATCCCTCTCCAACCCCACCTTATCTGGTCAATTAAGAAGCACTAATAAAGGGAAAACCCATCTATGTTTTACAGAAACAAGTCCAACGTTTATGTAAGATGAATATGACTGGATCTCATTTATGAGGAACTTAAAAACCACATCTATAATAAATTATAGGGAAGACCAAGGAGATAATCTAGATAAATAAATTCCCACCATATTAAATGTGAGTAGAGTTGATGATAAAGAAACAAAGATGATGTTTTACTTCTTTTATAGGGCTCCTGTTAATGATGGTGATAAAACTAATAATATACTAATATTATATTCATGAATACACATATTTGTTTTCAAATAAATATAATCATCACTTACACATTTATTATCACATAGAAAATTCATTATTTTACTAAAATTTCATCGAATTAGTCATAAAAAACTTTTCGAAATGTTTTAATATCCATGGGCTACGAAATAAATGTTCATTGGTCTCTTATAAAGTATACTAAAGGAGGGGTCACACATATAAATGTCAGGATTCCACATCCCAACACAATAATTTCATATCGCAATAATTTTTATACTTATTCTTTATAAAAATCATAAAAAAATTAATTTCTTATTATATAATTTATTTATTAATAATTTATTATATAATTTTAATATTTGACACTAAATCGAATTGTGTTATAGTTTTTTTTATGAATTTGTTCACTGAGAGATTGACCAGAATCTATTAAAGATGATTTTAAAATAATATTAATTACATTCAACATTGTTATTAATCACTCATGATATTTTTAAAATGAAATAAATAATAATTTGGTTATAATTTGTATTTAATGTAATCATAAAATGAATTTAAAATTAATTCTATCAAATTATGAACATCATGGACAAAGAGAAATCAACATATAAAAATAATGAAATGATATCATATAAACTGATTTATTTTTGTTCCTTTATAAAATTATAATATTTTTTTATCAAAATATATATTTTCGTTCATTTATATAATTAATTCTATAATGTATTAGAAACATTTTCCCCTCCCTTTGTTTCCTCTTCAATTATTATATTTTTATCAAAAAAATGTATTATATAAATATATTATGATTTTGATATATTACATTGAAATTAATTTTTTTCCATTTTCCCTTTAACTTTTTGGGATATACTTATGATTCCAATATCCAAAAATTAAATTCATATACTTTAAAACATATGAAATATGTGAAATTCATCTATATGAATTTTATTTAAAAGATCTATTCATTTCATGGAAGACCTATCTTATAACATATAATGTCCCCCTCTAAACATTAATATAAATTAAATTAATTTTTTTGTAAAACATAATACATTACAAAGAGAGACGCCCAAAGACCATATTTGATTAGTTCCTTTGGAAACATGGAATGTTATAAACTGGTTAATAAGTGAGATTAATTATCTCCAAATAGATTCTTCATGACTATCACACTTCTTAGACACATAATACATAATACATTCCTTCATAAATAGGGGGAAAGAATCTTAATGATGGGTGATCATATAAGCTCAGTCCATGTAAACAAAGGAGATATGTAAGCATAATCCTGAGCTTAAGGTTATGAGAATGTGATCATGAAATTATAATATCATACCCAATATATCAAATATCATAAATATGAATCATGGAATAATGATTTGAATTTAAAAAAACATGAATTATAATGGAATCTAGAGGATAATCCTTGAATGCATAACATACAAATAATAAGTTGAGTTTTGGAATATACATAAACATATAAAAATGATTTCCAAAGAATTTAAGGCATAGCTATCAAGACCATATTAATGGAATGGGTTATCTCCCCAAACCATATTATTAGTCATGCTTCACTACTAAGAAAATATTATCGGACGTATCCATTTATTAAAATGTGTTCACTCCCCATTCTATACATGTCTGTCTCATGAGATATAAATTTTCCCCCAGTGCATTGTAGGGGGATATAGGTATCACCATTATCACAATAAAATCATAAATTTTTGTGCTACTAGATCATAAAAATTATCATATAAAATCTCATCAAATTAAATTGGAATCACAAACATGTAATAATATCATTCCCATTAGGTAATATATAGGTTTCATAATCATTTCATCAAATCATATCCTATAAAAAATTGGTTGTATAAGCATATAACCCTTAAAAGAGAAACTAATTTCACAAACCAAATTCCACAAAAACAAATACCATTCAGAGAAATAATATGATGGAACCTATAAATAATTTCCCATAAAGGAAAGATTAAAACCAATATATTTCATCATATATGTCAAATAAATAAGAATTTTATTTTTTAAAAAAATCTAAAGGATAACATCTTTTTTCCCTTGAAAAAATATATTTTTAAATTAAAAATCATTTTTAAAACATATTTTTTGGAAAAGATATTTGAAAATATATAACAAAATTATTGAAAAACATAAAATATTTTTGAAACCAATTTCCCTTGAATATGATTTTAAATTTTATTAAAAAAATCAAAACCATTTTTTTAAAGGAGATTTTTTTTTAATATTACAGATTTCTAACCAAAGAGTGAAATATGGACCGATTTTCCAAAAAACATTTTTTAATTATATTATGTACCAAAGAGTGAGAAAATGTTAATAATAAATTAAAATATCATTAAAAAATATATATTATAATAGAAATAATTATTGTTCTTGGGATATGGATCACAATATTTAATCAATGGAAGCATAATCGTTACAATCCCGATAAACGATAAGTTTTTTGGGATAAACTATAACCACTTAGGTAAAATTGAATCAAAATCCATATGATAGAAATTTAAATTAAATTATTATTTATATGTTATTATTATTAGGTAATTCATGATATAAATTGTTAAATTATAGTATATACACCTCGCAAATGAATATAGGAGCATAATAAAATATTTGTCTCAAAATACATTATTGATTTGGTAACATATGGTCATTAAAACCCCATGAAATAGATATCATAATATCAGTATAAAAATAATAAATTTTTTATAGAAAATAATCACATTATACATTAATTAGTAGTATATACCCCACACAAAATAAATGATTGTGGAATATTGCGTAAGTCTCATTCAAATAAAAGTGAGACTTGAAGTCACCTTACGTTATGTATTGATTATAATAGTACACATTAGAAATAAATTTTTTATAAATATATAGCTACAAAAAATATATAAAAACCATATTTTTTTCTATAATACCATATATGATTTACTTATGACATTATATTACCAATTTTTGAACAATTCTGTGCTAATGTTATGTTTTAGCTAGAAACCGATTTGTTTTTCACATGAGATTTCATTAGATAGAATTATTTCCCAAAAATTTATATAATGATATAATTAATTAAATAAATGACATAATGATAATATATAGTTAGTATATATGTATTTATAACATTCAATAAATGGTATAAATAGAAAATTAAATATATTATTCATAAAAATACTAGGTCATACATACCCATAAATAATGTTTCCATATTAAATAAAATAAAACTAAAAGATAAATATATTATAATTATAATAAAATTATAAATTCATATATGTCATATAAATTTACTAAAATTATTCTTAATAAATTCCATGTTTGGTGTGAATGAATCGCATCGCTTTTAAGAGGTAGTAGTTCGCACACCCACAAATTAAGTTGTCGTGTTAACAAAAATGGAAAGTTCTAAGGTATGTGTCTCATGACAATTAAAAAATTAAAGAGAAATCATAAATAATATATATATCATATAAAATTTATTTTCTATCATTATTCACAAACATTGATGTTTTTAATGCAAGAATGAGTGACATCAGTTCTCGAGGCATAGCCTATCATATAAAAGAAAGATTATTGTGTATCCCATTTGATGTAAGTTTGTGTGGGTTTAGGTAAAACCCTTAAAAAATAATAAATATATATTTAATATAATAATGTTATAAAATAATCATGTAATAAGAAGAGTTCAGGCTGTGAAGAATCAAAATAAAACAGAATAGTTTGTCTACAGATGTTACCTCTCCTTTAAGTAACACCTTATTTTTTTACACAAAATGGATTCCATTTTTGGATTTATACTAAAAGGATATATTCTATGATTAATAATGGGAAATTGGGAGGATATTTTGGAAGGGGTATTTTGAGCCAATGTGTATTATAGGAGTAAATAAGTGAAGGGGTGAGTTCCCTTTTATAGTTGAGGAGGATTGGATTTCATGTAAATATAAAATAGTTAAACACTATTAATAGGACTCCCTTAGATCATTTGACTGAAATAAATAACCATTTTTTATTTAATAGGGTAAATGGTCGAAATATTTCTAGACAAGGGATTTTGGACATTTTTCTAGGTTATTTGGAACCTTAAATTCAATGTTAACTATAATGAAATCTTGTATTTACCTTAATAATTGGAATTATCTTTAACTAATTCCACTAATAATTTATCTAAAATTACAAATTTACCATATTAGACATTATAAATAATTATCATTCCAAATATAAAATAAATTTTTTAAAAAATTAATCACATATGTGGTATAAATTAATTTAAAATTAATCCCATCGAAGTGTCGCGACATCGGGATTTTAAAAGAAATATTTAAATGATTGAATTATTTTTATATTTTTTTCAATTCTAAATTGGTTCTAGTGTCCTAAATTACATTAATTAAAATAAAATTTATCTAATTTCACTATTAAAAAAAATTATGATATAAATTATCAAAATAAATAAATGAGTCGGAAATGAAATTTTGAATTTAAATTTAGTATTTTTCACTATTCGTCAAAAAATTCCATTTTTCCGAAAAAATCCAAAAAAATACACGAAGATAATTATAAAATTCAGAATTTAAATAATAATTTTATTTAATCCAAATAAATTTATATTTTGTTTTAGAATTAATTTTATTAATGTTTAGATAAGGACATAAAAATAGTTCATTAAAAAAATAATATTTTCAAACATATAAAGATCATAAAAAAATTATTATTAATTATCCATATGATTCAGTTTTATAAAAAATTAATATCTAAATATATGTCATTAATATTCATATTACTAATTATAATGACTATGTTATAACTATCAAATTTAAATAATTATTATAAAAAATAACCTTACGTAGAAACTCATTATTGTATGTAATGAAAGCTAAGTCGGTGTTCTGTGTAGTGAGAAATTATATTGGTATTGTGTATAATTTAATAATAACATGGTGTAAAATTAAAAAAACATTATAGAAGTGAAATTTACTTGAACAAAAATATAATAAATCTTGGTGTTATATTCTACCCCCCTTAAAATGAATTTCACCATAGAAATTCTTTGTTCCTATATAAAAAAATGAGGAAACATCAAAACAATCATGTCCTCGTGTTACCACATATGAAATATCCTACTCTAATAGTACGACCTATGAGTTCATTATATTTGATGGATCAGTTATATAAATACTCTTGAGTGATACATGGAAAACATCATGGACTTTGTAGATGTTTTTCCGAATATCCAAGTTATATTATTGCACCTTGATATGATTAATAATTTCAAAGGTATTGATATATCAATGAATGAGTTTCCCTTTATTTATGAATCTGATAACCTTATTATAGGGAGAGATTCATCAAAATAACTTCTTAATAACTTCAAATTCTAATCAAATAAATGGTTATCAATATATAATTTCCTCATACATGAGCTACCTTGATATTCTACTAAATGGTTCTAACATTCTCATCCATTTCATCAACGATCTCAAGTACCAATAGAATTATTTCACAACCTTCATCCCAAATTGTTAGATATGTAAATTTATTCCTATATAGGAATTTATAAGGATGCATCTGAATTTTTTAGGGAAATCTATTATTTTTTAGAAAAACTAGAGAAGTGTGTTAATTACCTCAACATTATAAATCCATAGAACAAAATCACAACATATCCTATAGGGATTGAATTATTCTTTTAGACTAAGCATCCAACTATGGATGATAAGAAGTGGTGAAACTCAATTCTTTATCATGTTCTTACTAAAGAAATTTCCATAAAATTGAGTTAAATATCGATTCTTGATCTGATATAGTGGAACATGGTAATACAATTAACCTTACCAATTATTTAATGTATGTATTTGAAAAATGATCCAGAGAGAAGTATTATCAATGAAAAATTATGTGTTATGAATTTATAAGTTTATTGAATACCACCCATATACCACTAAACCCTTTAGAGTTTTTACGAGAGTACAATGATAAATTTTTTAGTGATGTTCTACTGTTTCTATTCTGGAATGGTTCATGGATGGAAAATCCTGTTATATGATTGTCTTTCAGCATTAATTTGTGGGAATTCCAAAAATAGAGACACAATATCTATGATATACCTCTTCATTTTGTCCCACTAGAAGTATTACTTCAATTATCTATACATATTTTAAGCAATGGGATGAATAGAGATTAAAAAGCTATGATTTTCCTCAAATAGATTCGTCTTCAAATCCTGTATCGATGGAACACATTCACAGTCTTTGGGCATTATAATTCCATCTTGATCAATATAAAACTCTGTAATAGTTCTTATATTCTTCTATAGTTCTAAATCCTTCTTCTATACCCCTTTAATCATTAGTTGGATAGAGGGTTGGTCATTCAATAGAAAATGATATTATTTTCCCCCTCCATCAATACTTTTAGGTCTATCCATTACAAATCAATAAATACTGGGTCATTTTTTATCCTCGTCATGGATAAGATAACATGATCCTTTCAAAATAATGCATTACCCCCGTGTTCAGTTTCACATGGTGGTAATGTATTCACAATTCTTAATCCCTAATCGGATCTAACAATCTTCTGGGGTTTATTTTCCACTACTTCTACGTGAATACATATTGAATACTGTATTGACTAATTTATATATATATATATATTTATATCACAAATTTCTCCATAATTATATTTCCTACATATAATTATTAAAAAAATGACCACAGTTAACTTCAAATCATGAGTTGGGTAAATTTTCTCATGAATCTCATATTGTCGTGCAGAATAGGCTATAACAATGTTATTATTCATTAGAACACATCCCAATACTTTCATGAATGCATCATTCTAGATTGCCAACCCCTATTTACTATACAGTTGTGTAAGCACAGGTGTGCCTAATAACATTCTCTTCAGTTCCTTGAAATTTCCCTAACACTCATTTTTATATAGAAACATGTCACCCTTATGAGGTAACATGGTAACATTATTATATATTTGTGATAATTCATCCGTAAAACATATATAATTTTTAGATAAACAAATAAAATGTCGGATCATATTCAACAAGGTTGATCTGGGCCAGCATTAAATTATCTTCATCTTTTATAGATCTACTTTTATACCCTCTCTCTAGACTATATTTCTGAGAGATGAAACATTTTTTACCAAAATTTACACTTTGTAAATTTTTCCAAATGTTTCTCATTCCTTATGGTCTTTAGTGCTTCATGTTATCCATTAAACATTTACTATTTGAGAATATGATATATGAAGATTAGATTAAATTAATCAAGGTATTATCTAAATACTACATTCATCAAATCCATGAAAATATATGTGGAATTATTAAGGAAATGAGGAATCACTAAATACTCACAGTTTTCGTACCTTGTGTGAAATTTCATTAGAGTTATACCCTTCTTCGTTACCCTCAATTGATGATATCCATAATGAAGATCAATCATGGATGTGTTTTGAATTCTGTATAGTTGATCAAACAATTCATTAATATGGGGAAGAGGATACTAGATATTGATCATGATCTTAGTCAACTCCTGATAATTAATGTATAGTTACATTGATCCATATTTATTTAACACAAAAAGAATTGGTGAACCCTAATGGGACACACATGATTGAATGAATCCCATTTAATGGTTTTCATAGAGTAACTTCTTCGATTCCTATAAACTCCATCATTTCCATTCAATATTGAGTCATTGAATTTTTTATAGAATCATGTATGAGTTTTATTGTGTACTCAATATCATGTTTTAGTGGAAGTTTAGGAAACTGTTTTGGAAATTCATCAAAACATTTCCAAAAAACTAATTATATCCTTGATGTTAATTTTATCCTAAACCATTTGAGATAAAAAAGCATTATAAATTTAAATTAATACCCATACACATGATTTGATCTCCCAAAGAAGTTTATAGTTATTATCACAATTATATATGAACATAGTTTAGTTTGGAATATCAATCATAACATCCCTTTGTGGACATTTGTTTTGGGAGTTATGAATATAAATCCAATCCATGAATAATATCACATCATATTCAACCATAATAAGAATAAAAATATTTTAAGGAATCACAGTCTCAAAAACATCAACCATAGAGGAATCATACACATGAGATTCAGTCATTTTACCATTAGAGGATTTCACTAGTATTTTCACATATAATAGTTTTTTTGGAATCTTAATACCCTAAAAAATTCAGAAGATATGAATGATTTGGTATATCCTGAATAAAGTAATAAAATAGTAGTTAGGTTGTGTATAGTTTTTGTTGCATTCACCACTTTATTATCACACCCCCTTTTAAAAAACAGAATCAAATGATATTTCACATTTTACCTCATCTTAAGTGGTTACTAACACTGATCATAATCATTAATGTTCTAGTTCGGATATTGGATAACATAATTTGAATTCTCCTTAAACTTGTAGCACTGAAGTGTGGGGGGGGGGGGGTTCTGTTCATATTTTTGTCTATTCTCATTTTCAGCTAACTTCTTTCAATCACTATAATAATCAAATACTCGATGAAATTTCCTTTTACACTTAAAATTTTTATCATAATCGTTTATCTGAGTTCATACATGATTGTTTCTAGACATAGATCATAAGTGAAATATCATTTTATTCTCCTCGTGGTTTTTATATTTTCTTTTCAAATCCATCATCCATATATTTTCAAAACCATGATATTTATATATAACTCTAACCTCCATATCATTCATGATTTTACAATGTACAATATAATGAAAGACAATAATGTATCCAATGTATAATTACTATATGATACTTGGATTTAATCCACTGGAGAACCTATTGACATTACATTCTTGTGGGATGATAATACCAGAGTCACACCTAAAAAGTTAGTGCATTTATCATGCTTGGTAGAAATAGATTTACCATCCCTTTTCATTAACTCAAGGAAATCTTTCTATTTCATTGTATGACGGAAAATAGGAAAGTAATTACTGAAAAATGTTTTCTTTTACTCATCCCAATACATGGATTCAATCTCATCCTTCTTCCATATCTTATTTTTTATTGTTCACAACTAGTCTGATTTTCCTTGTAACCAATAAATAGCTAGAATGAATTTCTCATGTTCTGAACACTAGAGAATTGAGAATATATTTTCTGTGGTACTAATCTATTTTTTAGTGAAAATTTGATCAAAAGACTCACTTGAAGACTATGGTTGTTTCTTAATGATGGACTCAAAATAATATTTCCCCTCATATGATGAATTGGGAGTCTATCTTGATTCATCACTTGATAGTGTTGGGTTAGTGTAGAAATGATATTTTTCATTCCAAATACCATAGTATTTGGATACTAATGAGAGAAATAATTTAATTTTCTATCCCACCTGGCATTGACATGTTTATTTATCTTTCAACAATTGAATAAAAAAATCTAGAAAGAAACAATAATATTATAGGGAAACCAAATAAACAAGAGAAACCACTTATAATATGTTCAAATTATTGAACCTTAATTAATATATTACACCTTATAATTATCCATGTTTTTTCATATCCATATTCTATTATAATAATTTACGATGGTTTATAATTTTTTTTTTGAATTTACCAAGCATATATACTGGGAGTGTCGCACTAGGTTGGCATCAATGATCGTTGTCAGGAAGTAATTCTAGAGTGAGTTAAGTTCAACATAGTGTTTTCAGATTATTACCCCAATTTACATCTTTTATAGAGCCACAACCACTTATTGAATCTAGAAAGCAATGTATTTCAGGTAAACAACTCACTTTATACTCTACAAAAATTCCAGGACATTTTGATATACATTGAACAATCCTTATACTTATCCTTAGTGAAATGTTCTTAGGGAATCTACAATTGTTTTCTCATATTAGTTTCCAAATTTTAACAAAACATTTCTGTAATACCAACTATATCAACCCTAAATTAATATTAATATACATTGAATATTCCTTTTCCAAAATAGTTAATATAATACACTATGTATTCCCAAATACCATATTATTTTAGTCCCTTTGAAAATATTATAACACAAGAACTTGAACATCAGTGAGACATATTATCTCCAACTAGTTTATTCATTAATAACACACTTCATAGAAACATCATAAATAATACATAACATCCTAAATAGTGGAAATTAAACATAAATAGTTGTGATATCAAATACTTAGTAATGTAAAATAAGGGAGATATGTATGTATAATCATGTGCATAAGGGTATGATAACATGATCATAAAATTAGAAGATTGTACTTTTCACATCAATGATCATAACAATTAATCAAAAAATAAATATGTTATGTTCATAAAAAATTAATAATTAGGGAACCAAGTCAACAATCCATGAAAGCTCAACATAGGAATATGAAATGTAATTATAGATGAAATATAATCAAAAAAATGATTTCCATAGAAGTCAAGGAATCACTACTAAGTCCATAATAATGGGGGGAAAGACCATATTATTAGTTAATGTTCACTTCCAATTCCATCATAGAGGGAATAATCCATTATATAACTAAGTTACCTTCACATTCCATCCCTTTTTGTCTTCTAATATATAAATCATTAACCAATTCATTAGTGGGGGATATGTGTCCCACTAATTTGATTATGAAATCATACATTTGTGTGACACTAGATCATAAATATTTATCATATCATCACCCATTAAATTAAAAGGGTGTCATAATAAGGTAATCATATAATAACCTATGGAAAGAAGACCATATTAATAATCTTTTTTATCAAGTCGTAACCCTTATAAAGTAGTGGGTTTCACAAACTTATAACCAATGAAATAGAAACTAGTTTCATTAACCTCATGACATAAAAAATAATCCATTATAAGAATGATTGAGAAGGGAATATTTGGATCATTATCTAGATATGCAAGAGTATCTCAAATTGATGTTATCTTATATGGAAAAATACATGGAAATATCATTTAAAATTATTTATTTAGTAAAATAACATTTCTTCTTCAAAGAATTGTTTTTAATATATAAAATATTTTATGAAAAACCTTTTCTTTAAAAACATCTTTGAAAACACATAAATAAATAATTGAAAACCATGGAACATTGGTAAAGTAATTATTTCATAGAAATTTTCTTAATGTAGAATTTTTAAAACATTTATTAAAACATTAATTTTTTTTATAAAATAGATTTCTGACCAAAGAGAGAAATAAGGTTTGATTTAAAAAACTTTATCCAATTATATTAAGTACCAAAGAGTAGAAAAATTGTAATAATAGATGAATATATGATATATACCTAGAGAAGAAGAAATTTAATTGGTGTTCTTGTGATATTTATCACAATAATTCATCAATGAATGCATAATCATAAACAATCCCAATAAACAATGAGACTATTTCAATAAACACGTACCAGTTTTGTAAATTCGAAATAAATAACTATTGAAAGGAAAAAAGTATGCACAGCATAAAATACAATTTAAATAATGATATTCATTATATAACATGTAAAATGTCATTATATAAACCTTGTAATAGATTATAGGTTCATAAAAATATATTAGTTTCAAAAATGTAAAATTGAAGCAAAATAGCATAATAATTTGGAAACATTTTAACCTTAAAACGCCAGGGAATATAGATCATAAAAATGGTATGAAAATACCGATAAATTTATGTATAGTAATAATGTAATACATTCATGGGAATTACATACATGACATAAAATAAACAAGTAGGGAATATAGAATATGTCTCATAGTAATTAAAGTGAGCCCTAAACTCTCTTTACTATATGTCTTGACTCTCTTCGTACTCATTAAAAAAGTATATATAATAAATAAAGGTTTATGATACATCTATCACATAACCATAATAATTTATGTAAAAGAATATAATTCTTACTATTGACTTTATATTATATGTTTATTAACAATTCCATGTTAATGTTACTCTTTGGGTAGCAGCAACTCTGTTTTTCATATGTGTTTTAATTTCTTAAATTTTTGGTCCTCATTATTATATAATTTTATAAAGAATTTAAAAAATAAAATAATCATCATATATATTTAGTATAAATATATTTATAACATTCTATAAATCATATAAAAATAAAATTAAATACACCATTCACAAAGACGGTGGGCTATACATACCCATGAATCATTTTTCCATTTTTTTTAATTTGAAAGAAAGAAAAGTAAATTATAAATATATTATAATTATAGGAGAATTAATATTCCAAATATATCATATAATTTAAAAAAAATTAATCCTTAATACATTCCATATAATATATGAATTAATATCATCTCATTGAGGAGGCGGTACACTGCTTGTTCCAAATAATTTATCTTGTTCGCACAAAATGGAAATCATGATGGTATACATTGATAAATTATTATGTATGCTTAAAAAATACTTCATAATATATATTTCTTATTGAAGATATTTTTATATCATTATTCCCAACCATTACTAGTGATAATGTGAGAACAAGGGACATTGGTTCGCAGGGCACTAGTCTATAGTAAACACAAACAATGATTGTGAATCCCATTTAATGGAAGTGTGTGATGTGTAGGTAAAAATATTGACATTAAAAAATATCAATATATTAAGGATCATTATTTTATTATATAATCTTTTAACAATAAGTTTTTAGGTGTTGGAGAACGAAAATAAAACAACAGATCTTGTGAAAGGGCATTACCTCTCCTTTGAGTGACCCTTTTTTAGTTTGAACCAACGAGATTCCTGAGTTGGATTTATGAAAAATTGAAGACTTTTGAGGATTCAGGAATGGAATTTTTTAGGATATTTGTTCATCGGTTTTCCAAGTAAAATGGATTTATAGGTATGAAGAACCGAGGGAGGTTAGTTCACTATTTATAGCTGAGGAGGAGTGGTATTCATGTATATATAAAAAGGTAAACACTAATGGGAGGTCTCTTTTACATTATTTGTCTCTCATAGTATTGAATTTTTAATAAATATTTCACGTTGTAAAAAAAATTCCATAAAATTGATTTTGGACATTTCTCTTGTTTATTTAGGAAATTAATATAATGTTTAACTACCAAGAAGTCTGGTTTTTACCATCATCACTCTAATTAAAATTAATTACAATCACAAATATTTCTGGTCAAAAACTGAGTCTAACTTATTATAAATTATAAACAATTACGAATCCAAATATGTAATCCATTTTTCCATATTTAATCATAGTAGTGATATAATTTAATTTAAAATTAATCCCATAGGCATGATATGAGGTCATGTTTTTTTAAGATAACCTTTTTTTAAAAATATTGAAAGGTTTTTATAAAATTTCATTCAGAATTTGCTTCCAATGAACAAAATTAGATTAATTGATATAATATTGATATAATTTAACATTAAAACCAGATTACAATGTTTCTTAATAATAAAAATATGTCAGATGAGAAAGAAGTTTTGAATCAAAATTCAATATTTTTCATTATTCATCCAGAAATGATTATTTCTCAGAATTAAACAAAAAATTATTCCTAAGATAAAATTTACATTATTAATTCAAAAATAAATTTTATTTAATAATATTATACTTATAAAACTAAATACAATTAATTTTATCATTCTTTACAGATAGATATAAAATTATTTCATTTGAATAAATAGTATTTCTAAACATATACAGACTTTACAAAAAATTATGTCTATTATTATCAGAAAATATTATTTAAATTATCCCATTAAGATTTAAAATTATTAATTAAAAATCATATTACTATGTTTAATAGCTATGATATAACAATATTGTTTAAATAATTATATTATTAAGTATCCTTTTCTTAATAATTATATTTTGTGTATAATGGAAGCCAAGTCAGGTTTGAATACAGAAAAAATATTATCTTGGTGTAGTTTATAAATAAATATCAACATGGAACATCATGAAACATATGAAATCTATGAAATATAATTTACTTCCAAAAAGGTTCATAAAGACTCAGGTTGTTACATATCTCTTATAAACACTTTATTATTTACAAAAATTATAATATTTCTTTAAATTTTTCTGTTTAAATACTTGTAATTTTACCATTAATTCATTTAAATGTAAATTTCAAACATTTTTATTTTGGTAAATAAATTCATTTCAGATGTTTTTCAAATAATTTATTCATATTATATAATTTACTTTTATATATATATATAATTTTAATAAATTATTTAATCAATGAATCATTATATATGTTATCATTCATTATTTGTAAATCCATTATTATATTACAACATACATGATTCTCCATTTTTTATATGATTATGCTTCGTGACATTGAATTTTTACCAATCCCTTGTTCTGTGGGGTTTCATGTTTTTTAATGACGCATGATTTCTATCCCGTGGAACACATATAAATGGAATAATATAATATAACTAGTGAAAAAATATATGTATAACCCCAAATAGATTGTGTAATGATATCATCTCATGAGAAAAAAATAAGGTTCATGGTAAATGATCCTATCATATTATGTTATGATGGATTGACATTGATCCTTGGAATATTTTTATGATAATATATTTATTTCGTGGGAAACATTATTATAATTCTCATCTTAATATAATTACTATATTCATATGTTATCATTACAAATTTTATTAGTTTTTATGAGATGATGCATGGCACACTAATTTTATACACTCTATAGGCTTTAGAGGAAGAATAATACCATACAAATATTCCTTAATTAAACTTAAGGTCAAATTTACTATGGTTTTCATTAGAATTATTGATATACAACATGAACACAATCAATTTAATCTATCTTGCCTTAGGTTTTCTATTATTCCATAGTTCATATAACTTCATTTTAAAATGGTTTCTTATTAAAACACTATTAATGATATGAAATTTAATTTTTACCAATAATACCCAAAATTGGTTAGAATACAACATTGATTTAAGAATGTTCATTCCATTTCCTGAATAGTTTTATTTTTTTTTATAATTCCATTATTTTGAGGTGAAATTTTTGGTAGAGATGGTCTATTTAATACCTATGATTATGAAAAAATAAATTAAATACTAGTTCTAAAATTCTCAACACCAATCCCTTCTTAATGAAATTATTTTAAATCCATTTTCATTTTAAACAAAGTTAAATAATATTTAAAAAAATAGAAATTATTATTTTTATATTTGTAGAAAATATGCCTATATAAATCACAAACTTTAATTACCAAAATTAATAAAATATGATATGTATACCAAAATTTATACTCTTCATAGTCAAAAAAATATATGTGGATTTGTTCTAGTGGATTGTATGTTGCATCTTTGATAATATTTTTAAGATATTAATAGTGTTTCATTCCAATCTATAATGAATCAAACATTCTGTGATTATCAAATTTATATCTAGGAAAATCCAGAACTCTGTGTTTCTGAAACAATTTATATAATATAAATACATTTTAGTATCCAATTATAGTAAATAAGATGCAAGATCATCTTGTCTCATCCATTTAATAATTTATTTTTTACACATCGAATTAAAATACAATATATAATCATTTATGTTTTTGGGTCCTCTAAATTTAAGATTTTTTTAAAAAAACATGTCAATATTTATTAAATAAATCAAAATAAAGTCCATCCTCATAATATTGAGAGAAACTAATCAAATTTTTCTTTAAATAATTAAAATATAACACATTTTATATTGAAATAAATTTTCAATACCTGAATGATCCAACTCTAAATATAATCACTTTATAATTATATATAATTTTTACTATCTCTCCATCCAAATTTGTTAATGTATGAAAATTAGATGATTCCCCACTCTTGTTTCTGGATAAACCAATATCCATATACAATAGTACATTTTTTTTCTTGTCTCATTTTTCCAATAGGGAATTAGTACCAAAGTTTTATTTAGTACCCAAATTTTATTTGGTAATGCTCTGTAAACACCAAAAATTCCAGCCACCATATTTTCATTATTTTGAAAAAAAATTACAATAAATGTATTAGATATCATTCTGTAAATCTAATCATTTTTTATTCCACTAATATACGGATATATTATGTAGTATTAATCAGAGTAATGTACCTTAATTCAGGAAATAAAAATAGTTACTCTAGGTATATTTTTATTTTTAGAACAAATTACAAATTAATTTCAATATTATTTTGACTTTCACCGTTACTTTTTATTCATTATTTTTCTTTTTTGATAACATTTTTTCCTATAACTCTATTTAATAATTCTCAAAAATTAGCTAATATATTATAAATTCTTTCTAATGGGTTTATATCAAATTGTAATTCTATTATTCAATTTTCAAAATTATTAATGTTGATGTTGATTTGTCAGTTTTTTCATCAAATTCATTGTTTTTTAACAAAAATTAGTTTTTTTCACTTATAATATCTCTATGAATATTCATTAGAAAAATGTTATTTTCACAATAGATTCAAATATTTATTCAATCGTGATGAAATAAAAGTCTAATTAGATGTTACTATATATTTTAGAACCAAAATTAGAAGAATAATAGGTTTTTATCTCATCTTCTTCCTTAGTCATAAAGCACATATTTTCTATTTTATTTTTGTACCATATTTTCTAACCGATTTAGATTAGATGTTGGAGTATTCTGATAGACTCTATATATCATTTAAATATATCTTTAATTTTCTCTCATAATCTACTCTCATTTGAATTTTCATTTCATTCTCCACCATATTTCCCTTTTTATAATATTACTCTGGGAAATCAGGTATAATATATTCCATTTTATTACATTAATAGTTTCATACATATGTAAATCCTCTATTATCCTTATTGGTAGTATTCTTAAACCACTCCCATTTCTTATAAAAATTTTATGATATTATGTCTTATTGAGGAAGATCTATTTCAGAAACTGAACATCCTAAATAAGTTGAGAATATAAAAAATCATTTTTCTCTTTTTATAAATCAGAGCAGTAGTATTAGCCGAATTATATTACAATGTTATAATTTTATAATCTTTAGATTTAGAATTTATTTATATTTAATAATTCAGAAGATTTGAAATAATTTATTTTATTGTCAAGTTATTTACTTGTGTTGATTATATTATAGAATAACATATCAATTCCATTAATAGTGTAATTATGTAAGTACATTCAATTCCCAATCTTATTGTGAAATTTATTTTCATAGGGAAACGAAACTATTGGTTATCTTTTTCAATGTTCTCTATATCTAGGTAAGTTAACATGTTAAATTTTATATTTGAAGTAGTATACCTTAATTTAATGAAATTTATAGTTCCTTCAAATGAAAAAGAATCAATTTTCCACATTTTATAGGTACTAGAAAATTTTGATACTCAGTTGAATTCATCTAAACCAAGTCACGGATATAATGGTGTTCTTTTCTCTTGAATTTATATCATACACAGTTTCCTTGGTGTCATACTGAGTTTCTTATTTTAGAAGGATTTTATATGAAGTGAAAATGATCATGTATACATTGAATCTATTATATTTCAAGTACATAATCATGCTAGGTTTCCAACATCCATAATTTTGGCCATTGATGTTAGGAACACAAATTAGTGATATAAATTCTTTTAGTTCATTCATATGAATCTATCGTTGTATTAACCTTCTAAATTGTGACATCTAATTCTTATCTACATTCTTCCAAAATCACTCCTCTAATTCTAATTTCTAGGTCTTAATAACAAATAGGTGCAAAAGAGGGGGGGGATTGTGGAATTTTAATAATCTAGATATATTTAATCATTTATCCTTCTTCATGATTTTTGTAGATATGAAGTTATCTCTTCTTTATGTAAGTTTATCATTAGCTAAATAGTTAATAACTACATAATAATTTTTATAGTGTTTCTTGTTTCATATATCCCCTAGTCCACTACACCAATACTCTCTTAGTGAGTTTGATGGTATTACTTAAATATAAAATACTTTTAGAATACCTTGACAATTTAATAAAATAATATGTGACCTTTAAAATCAATCATTTATTGGATATTATGGTTCATCTATAAGGAAATGAATCATCCAAAACATAGATAAGAAAGTTGATACTCCACCATGACTATGTTTGAGCATTCAATACTCTAATAAACCCACAAAGTGTGATTTGGTTGAATAAAGAGAGATTTCTTCAGAGTTCTAGAAGACCCTTTTAGAAAATTGATCTTCCCTATCAATGATAAATTTTTTCAAGAATTAATACCTTTAAATAGATCTTGGTATAAATTATATTCAATAATAACAACAAAAATCCACAAAAAATAATAATAATTAATTAGTAGCATTCATAAAGCATTTTTGCAACATGTATGTCTCCAATGTGTATTTCTTCAGAGTAGTCAATAAATTTAATATTTTTTATTTTATTAAGAGCTATGTATTAAAAAAATTACACAGATTTTGGAATATGTAAACACTCTTTCTATTTAATGAGAAAAAATTTATTCTTCTCATTCATAAAAGATCGATGATTATCTCCCGAAAAATTATAATCACTTGAATTTATAAAACAAAAAATGTAGTTGTACCTACTATTTGAAAAAGAAAGTATTTTTTCCATTGAATACAATCCATTAAATTAGTTTTAATATAACTTTAAATAGATATTTAGATTTGGGGAGACAATTTCAGAAAACATGTAATATATCATTAAATAAGAATTTGTAGTTTCCCATATAAAACACAAGGTTCCTTCACATAGAAAAAATATCCCAAATTAGGCATGAAAATGAATGATTGTTTACAAAAGTAGGGGTTTTGAATGATCTATTTATTCCCCAAATATAGGATTTCTTCCCAATATAAGGATATTTATATCTAATTTCCTTATGTTGTAGAGTTCATGGTCTATTCATTTTTTTAAAAATGTAGGGTTCCCAAACCATACATTATGCTTATAAATTTAGATTATGAAAATAGTTTCCAAAATAAATTTAAAACAAATCTATAATACATAATACAAATAAATTCACCCATTAATATGATAAAATTATAAATAAATATATTCCTAACAAATATAATACATATCTTCACTATCTAAATAATCAAGCCTATCTGTTGGAAAAAAATATTAATATGAATCATCGAATATTGTTGAGATAATACATGCCCAAAAATAATGCCCAAAACATTTTTTGTATTAAATTTTTTATTTATTTATTGTTTAAGAATTGATAATGTATTATATATTAATTTATATTCAGTATTTTCTCAAAAAATATTCCTTTATATGTGAATTGACGAATAATATGTTCTTTGACCAAGTAAACTAAGCCATTGTAATATTAAATAACATAGAATTTCAACTAGGAAATGTTTAGTCAAGGATCCATATATACTATAATTCACATATGATAATGTTTTTAACCCATTTCCCGATGGAAAAAACACAAAAATATATTTCAAAAAAGAGAATGAATTTTCAATTTTTCAACCTGTTTAGCTTGATCACATGGAAATGTTTTAAGAAATGGATATTTCAATCATAAATGGTAATCATTATATTTTTGTTCTAGTAGATAAACTCTAAAGATATAATTAATTATTATTTATATGACACAAAAACATATATTTTTCATATTTTAATAATTATAATATATATTTAGAAAACATTATTGTACTTACAATTAAGTCCATAAGAAGTGACCATGTTCATGAGTTAGAAATTCATAATCCTAAAACATTTTTCAAAAAACATTATTATAATCATATCATTTATATTACAATAACCCGACAAAAAGATGGTATAGTATAAATGACAAATAAAACCCCTAAAAATTTCTCATGTCCATGCTCAAGGAGCATGACATAACAATTTAGATTTTGTAAGAGGTTGTAAATTCATTTTATTACATAATGAATATTGTTTTATTAGTCCACTCCTAAAAATCACATCATATGAAATATAGAATTGATGAAATACAAAGGATAACCAATTTTTAGTATTTCTTGGAAATTATTTATTCATAAAATGAAGGATAATCATGAATACATTACTATGAAGAATGATGAATGAGTTTTCCTCGGATATTAAAAAACATATAAGCCATATTGGGTTATTAGTAAATGGAAAAAGGTTGTGATGGAATTTTTTTCATGTCCAAATAAATTAAACAACTTCACATGAGCCTATTTTTTCGTTACAAAACCTTATAGATGATCATATAAATCTCAATATGAATGCCATATTGTGTAACAACTTTGTGAAATAAGAAAAAAATATTTCTGTTATGGGTAACAATATGAACCAGAACCTATAAATGATTTTAAGATATACAGATCTTTTTCAATAGCTATTATGTCTCTAAGATACCATCCACAGATGTTGTAGTTGGAGAAATAGATAGAGGAACACAAACAATTTATTATCTTATAAATCATATCGAATGTCAATATTTCATGTCACAAATTGAACATAAAAATATCATTGTTTCAACTAATAATTAATTAGAGGTTATAGAAATCGTAGAACAAGAAAATCAATTTGAGATATATAATGCTTGTTAACAAGTAGATAGAACTAAAGAAACTTTGACCACAAAACCTAATTGGGTGTTTAGAAAATAATTGTTGATAAGTCATGCACTATATTTAAGTATAAGTATTTACTTTTTGCAGACAGATATAGTCAAGAAGATGGTATTTTCTATGAGTAAAACATTTCTCTAGTGATAAGACATGAATCCATCATAATGTTTATTGAATATGCAACACGTAATAATATAAAACTATATCATTTGGATTTCATGAGTGTAATATTGAAGGTTATATAGTTGAATAATGTTTTTCTAAACAACTACCCATATTTCAATATTCTCATTTTCTAAATCATGTTTTTAAATTTACAAATAATTTATATAGTTTAAAACAAAGTCATAGATATTGTAACGATAAAATCAACTCTTTATTTATTTCCAATGGGTTTTGAAAATGTATTGTTTTCCTAAAAATAATTTCTAAAAAAATTCCAAATGTTTTCTAGTTGTTAAAATTTAATATGATTATATTGTTTTTTGGATCTTTATTAAATTATATGTCTAATAATTGATTTAAAAACGATCAAATTTGATTTTTAAATGAGTTTAATAGGTGAGTTAATCTTTTTTGATTTTAAATATTTTCAAATTAATGGTGTAATTATTTTACATCAATGTATGCACATAGAATATCTTTATAAATGTTTTTTGAATAAAAATAAAAATTAGAGATAATTCCATGATTACAACCTATAAGCTAGATCTTGAAGAAACTTGAATATCATTAGATAAAACTAGTAACAGAGGTAGGATTATAAGCTTCCTATAAAAAACTACTAGCTGACAAGATATTATGAACTATGTATTTATGTATTTCCATTTTCAAGGATATCATAATGAATAACATTACTATATATTACAAAAATTAAAATACCATTTGAGAAAAACTAATTTTGGATTGTTCAATAAAAGAGGAAATGTATTTTATTTATGGAGTTACTCATATACAGATTTTGGGGGTAGTAAGTATGATAGAAAACTCCCCACTAGAAAATATAATCACTTTGGGAATCAATTAGTTTAATGGTGTTGAATGAACAAAAACTCAGTTCACTATCTAATATAGAGGGGTTATATGTTTTTTTGTATATATTTTGTGGATAAAACACAATTTACTATATTATAGTCATCAATTTCGATATGTACCTATAAATTTTGATGATAAAAGTTTGATAAATATTTCAATGAATATTTTATCTTCTTCTAGGGAAAAGCTATTGATGAAATACATCTCTTTTTGAGAGATATTTTCTAAATAAGGTGATATAACTATTGAAATCATTAGAATAAAAAATTATATTGTTGATACATTTACAATGACTTTAGACACTAAGAGACTAATATATATCAGTCATGTATTAGGAATAATAAACATTAGTTATTAACTATTCATCGATGATACACCATTAGATAATCCAAGGATTAATGATCCCCTATATAAAGATATATTATGGGAATATCAATCATTTTATGATCTAAAATTGATGTTCCAATGTTATTTATATACTAAAATATTATCCACTACTGGTGATACACTATTGGTGATCCTCCGATGAGCCGTCCTCCATCATTTATCCATCATTAGGTGATCCACTAATGTTTGATCCACTATTTATTAATCCACCAATGGGTGATCTATCAACCATTTTCTGATCCACCTTTATATAAACAACCTTTTTTGATCCACTATTGGAAAATATACAAGTAAAGACTCTTTTTATTTAAAACTAGTTATATCACCTATGTTTATATTTTTGTTCGATTTATTTATGTATAATTTATTCTATTAATCCCTAAATGATAAAATAATATCTTTAATCTTATTTATGGAACACTCTCACTAACACCTTTGTTCTAAAGATTTTACTTCCCTTCTATCTAGTCATTC
The DNA here is from genome assembly GCA_963277665.1 of Viscum album. NCBI lineage: Eukaryota > Viridiplantae > Streptophyta > Magnoliopsida > Santalales > Viscaceae > Viscum > Viscum album. The sequence goes on from CAUJRU010000468.1 coordinate 527,838, forward strand.
AACCTCATCACACTCATAATTATCCTATAGAATCTAGGAAATAGTGAGTGTAAAGAATTGTGCATTTTTTCTCCTAATGGACTATGTCCCATGAAGAGATCACTAGGATAATAGTCCCACACTAATTTTATCAAGACAAATAAAAAAACATTAGACTTTATTTATTTAAATGAATTATATATATTCTAAATTGTATATTTTGATAATTTAATTAGTACTATATGTGATTAAGGACCAAGGATGTATGGAATGGGTGTCAAGGAATGATATAGTATTCGTTCCTAGGTTTTTTCAAAAATTATACAATGGAAAATAGAATAGTTTCAGGGAGAATAATTATGTGATTAGAAGTATGATCTATGGAAGATAAGTAACCATTTAATTAATGTAATGGGATATATTCCTAAATTTTCCTCACATAGGTTTAACTGATGACAATCAAGTCTCTATTATGAGTATGAGAGGATTATTTTTATATAAGAATTATCTTATTGAGTTTAATGTGATTTATTTCATATGATAAAATGAAACTATAGAACATGAAGGAAATTATTGAATTTGGTTCATGTAATCCAGCACATGGTTTTTCCCTAAAAAGCGGTCATTAGAACGAGGAGATATCATGATTTGTTTTTATAAATTCTTATTAAAATTTTGGATATGATAATTTTTGTACATATTTAATTGTATACACAATGGTGATGAGAATTGCCTCAGTTAGATCATACTCCATGTTCTTTCATATATTTATCTCAATCGTATTAGAACCAAAACTCTTGATAGAAGAGAATGAAGATGATGTTATATGTTGTGTGGCTTCTTGTTTCATCTAGTTTAACATTCATGAGAATGAAGTTAAATTATATTATATGGTTTATTATGTTTATTTTGGACAATTATATGTTATATGAGTATTTAAATATTGTTTGGAACCCTACAATACCTATAGATATTTTTTATCTTGTATTTGATCCATATTATGTTTGATTTAATTCGATGAGTAAGTGTAAGGAAATGGGATTTGGAAAGAGAAGCAGTGTTGATATATATTTTAATTGAGAAATGGAGTGACCTAGATGTGGTCCTGAGCTCCATTATTACCTACGAATCTTCTAGCCCTTGTATGTACCTTTCTATAATATAGATTTCCTAGTGAAATAGAAGAAGAATATAATGAATTCACAGTTGAGGAACATACTGAAATTTCACCTGATATCTGAAAAGAAGTAGTTGATGTTTTTATGGTTATTGAAAATGGAAATTTTCTTTGACATAAACCTTTAGGAGGAAATGATACTATTTTTTATGTCAGAGTGGAATAAAAATCCCATCACTTTTCATGTACTTCTCTTTCTAGTCATAATGTTGGAGTGATGAGAGATTCATAGTTTCAGTTCATTGATGTTTCCACTATTAGAGATAATCCTAAATCTCATGTTGAGGGGGAAGAATCCATAGGTTCTATGATAAAAAAATATTGTTCATATGGAAAATCCTAATGTTTTACCCACTGTTGAGGATGAAACGCCTTCCAAGGGGGATCCATCTCTAGGTTTCAGGCATCTATCCTTCTCTTACCAACATTTAGATGTTGATTTTGATAGATGTGATGATGATGATCAAGGATGTATACCTGATTATAGTGGATTTTCTATCAAAATTGATGGAAAAGGATATACATAATCACGAGTGGGGGAAATTGATGAGGTTGGCCAGTTGGAGTTATTTCATCCATATGTTCTTACGTCTAGATCTTAGAATTTAGAGGTTTCTTTACCATAGAGTATTCCAAATCCACAAAAATATTCACATGTTCCTTAGGATTATGTCACTAAGATTGATTTATATACTTTCATATTGGGGATGCTTTCTTAAATATTTGGTTTCCTTAGATATTCACCACTTAAAGAAACAAAGATGGGTGAAGCTGACAATAAATTGATTTTTTAGTGGGTCATTTCTCATGTTCAGCCAAATATTATTATGAAAATTCTATAATTTTATATTGAGAATAGGTTATTAGATAATGATAGGTATGCAGTGAAGAAAATCATGGGGGATGAAAGATCCATATTAGATTAAATCCATTCATATTTTCTAGAATTTTTGGACACCTTACCAGCAACTGGTGCTTCTAAATCTCCTTTTCCATCTATTAAATATTCTATTAATAATAGAATGTTCTAATCTATTTAATATAAGTGTTGAATTATGTATTTTTGGATATCTCTACATCACATTAGGAGGATATTTGACTGATAAATCACATTGGGATCACATCTATAAATTATTTAGATAAATTTTTAATGAAGTTGGAAGTGGTAGGGGTTATCAATGATGCCAAAAAATACCACCTTTCCATAATTTATACCATGTATGATCTCAATTATGATTTCATGATTCTTCCTATAATTTTATGGTTTACTCTGAGAAATATGTATTATAAAGAGAAAGTGAACTACCTTAATTTTTGTATCCCTCTTCTCAATGAATATTATAGGGGAGAATAGATAATTAATCATAGCAATGGTTCATGGTGGAAACATCATTATAGATTTTATCAACATGATGAATCCCTTTTTTTATGTATATAAGACTAAAATGGGTGTGTCTGACGGTATAAATATGAATGATTTTAGTTCTTCAAAATCTTTTGTAACCTTTCCTCTACTGTTTCAACCTTTTTGTATGTCTCCATTTGAGTCAGTTTGGAATCTCATACTCGTTGTCACTCATGAGCTTCCTCAGACTACAGTTACACCCTCAACCTCTATCTACAGCACTCGTATCTCTGGAAAAGAAAATGATCTTATTGACCCTTCAACTCATCATACTGAGAGTGATTCACATCCAGATATGTCTTTTAAATGGATTATATTTTTTTATTATATTACTTTTTGTTATTCAATTCATTACAATAAAATATAATGAAAAACTCTCTTTTATTCAAATTAATAGCATTCCTTATATTTCATTTTATTTTTTATAATTATGATAATCTTAATTGGGAGGGTATTCTTGGGTTGAATTTATCATATTTTTATTATCTATTTAATTTCATTTATGTTTTAAATTTATATTTCAAGAAGGTCATATCTCATTTTCAAATATCCTCTTTTTATTATCACATACATGGATATAAATAAGATTATTTCTAATCATCAAATAGAAAGATATTGTAAGCACCTCCTTATTTTAATTCCCAAAATTCTTGATTATTATATTTATAACATGTTTGATGTTTTAGGATAGTCAATATTATTTAAATTAATTATTTGTTCAAATTTGGAAATGTACTAATCTCTAATTTGTTTTAATCTGTCTGCCATAAACCTCTTTCATTGATGGATCTATCAATATGAACATTGATTGTAAGTTCAATCAGATATAATGATGGACTAAATCTTTCGTTATTCACTACTATTGATATATATACCTTTGAAAACATCTATCATTAGTTCATAAGATTCTTCTGTTGAACTACATCCACCACTAGAGCATATATCGCTGACTGATCTAACATCACAGTTTTCATACAGACATCAATCATCCCCTTCCAAACTAGATATTCCACTATAATAGATATACTACCATACTAGAACTAAAACTAGACTGGATCAACCATCAAACAGAATCTACTAGTTGAAGGGATCTACCGCCAACAACTCCACACATGGGTTATGTTAAAGATAGATTCAATCTAACAGTAGTATAATTGACCTCCAGTTATAATCAACCATCAATATTATATCTTTATTTTAAGAAAAATAATTCCAATTTAATTCCCTTATATTTATTTTATGGAATTTAATTTTCTATTGATCACATTGATTTAAAAATTATTATTATTAGACTACTCTACTAATATATTGAAGACAATGTCAAGATTTATTATTTTAGTTCTCATTATTGGGTTTAATGATTTTATAATTAAGATCCTCAAACTGGTATTTGGACCATGAGAAATATAAATTTAGAATAACTCTCGTCTATGTATGGGTGTGTGAGATATGTGGAAAAGAGAATAGAATATAAGAAATTATAATTGTTACATTCTTAGATATCAAATCCTTTACACACTGGATCATCGATAAACATTGATAGAATGAAAATAGAAGGACTCATCAAACATCCAAAACATTCTATTTTCCCAAACAATATGATAAACCTATTTGAGCACCTCAAAATGAATGATATAAAGACCTTTGAACATCTAAATCTATTAATACTATGCATCACCACATCATTGAATCTCTAATCATTATGTCCTTTTTATCCTTTACATTTGAGATGTGTGTTTCATTAATCTAGTTATTTGTAAAATTTCATCATGTACAAAACTAGAGTGTGATTGATATACTCTTCTAAATTTATTTATTTTTATTCCCAAAAAATGATGGAAAACGTCTTCTGTAGAATTATTATTCATTTTATCCCATGTATAAGGGTGTAAGTGGATTTGTTCTTCGATAAAATTTTGTGTCATTGATTGTAAAACCAGTTCCATGTTGTGTATCAATTTATTGTTATAATAAACTTCTTGTCATTATGATATTTACATGTGTATGGGATTATGTTTTTACTTGATACTGAATGTCATGTTTATATTCCATTGTGTGATTTATCATTTTTGTTTTTTATTTTGATGTTAAATTGTATCTATTATTTAAATCTATAAAAAATACATTGATAGATATTCATAATTTGTGATTTTATAAATTTTCAAAGTAAATAATTAATTTTGAAATATTTAATGTGAATTAAAATATTGTTTCAAATTCACATTAATCCCTAAACTAGAAAATTATTTAAAAGATCAAATTTTAATATTTGAAATATTTTGATTAACTAATCATTTTTATTAATGTCAGGGGGTTATGTTTTAATTAATTTGTAACATAAATATTTATTGGGAACATATTTTAACCCATATTTAGGTAATAACTTTGGAACATAGTGATTTTCCTGACATACACCAAATGTCCAGATCTTATAGATATAGGTTATAAAATCACTATGAATGTGTACCAATTTACATCAGAATCAATACTGTTTATATGGATATGGTTGATTCCAATAAACCAGTATGAATCATAATTACCTCATTGAACTAAATGCTACCATGATAAATTGTATATGAATACAATAAATATTTGATTTATAGTAATTATCATGATATACTCACACATATAAAGGTAACATAAATTATAAATGAAAACAAACAAAAAAATCAACATGTGTTGATCAGGCCACCACGACACATAACCTCACATACACAAGAAATTTATTTTAATATATCTATTATAATGACATCATGAGGTATACCATTATTTATTTGAATCTTAATAACTAGTTTCAGGTATAGACCACCCCATTAGATTAGGCGATATCTATTTGCAACATATCGAATAATCTAATCCATCCACTCAGGGTAAGTCATCACAGTCGTGTCTCTAATCATGCAGTAAATGTTAACTGGATGGTTTTAGGAGGGAATAATTATAAACAAACTACCTCAGTTATAGAAATACCCCCTAAGATTAGGGGCCCATGGGAATAACTCACATCTATAAAATCATACACAATTAGAAAAATAAATAGGAAATCATGATGTCTTACTCCACACTCATTCTGAACAACACTAACATAAGAGAGGACATATAGATAAGACTCAGATACATAGGTTACCTAATAAGTGAATCTTAATACCAAACCTTTGACATGATCCAAAAAAAAAATATAATTCAAGTCTCATTGATACCTTTTTCCCTTGATCACACCCTCTATCTAAATACTGGTTATCATCAACATTACACATGTCTTACCCACTCACATGTGGTGTTTTCTCATAAAACATCACTTATGAAATCTTAATTCACATCACATGCCTCTAATTTCTCATTATGGATGTGAGATCATCACGGTGACAACAAAAATATTTAGGCCAATTAAATCAATACAATATTCAATAACTTTTTTTACATGGAAGATCAAAAAAATCAACACCCAAATAAAATTAAATTTGAATTATTGAAATTATATGAAAAATATAATCTTTATTAGATATAATGACATAATCAATGACAATAATTACTTATTATTTTTTTGAATATAATTTTAATAAGTATTCCGTGTGAATAAAAAAAATTAAAGGGGTTATTTTATTTGATCATTATATATTAATTTTATTTTAGATATAACATTATTCTATTTAATATTTATACATATAATATAATTTTTTTCAATTTTCAATTATTCTGAAATTTATAATAGATAATATAAAAGACACTTAAAATGTGAAATGAAAATTTTGATTAAAATTAATTTCTCTTTTTATATTGTATTTTTGTATAAAAAGAACATTTATAGATTTTATCACTTTAGCCTTATAAAATTAATATCAACTTTCAGTAACAAATTTTAATAATACGTTTGTATTATTTTAGTTTTTTTTGAAGTAATTGATTGTTAAGTAACTACATAAATATAAATTTTTTATAAAATCATAGAATATTGGAGTATATTAAGAAGTAAGTATAATATAGAATCTTATAAAAAATTATTATTAAAATATTTAGTTAAAGTATTCAAATAAAATTTTCAATATAATATTATGAATTTAAACAACCCAAATTTAACAACTTATTTAATATTTTAACAAAAAAACATTTTTTTGGTATTTTTTAGTTAGGTATTAATTAGAAAAATTTGGTTTTATTATTGATTAAAAGACACCTTAAATTTATTTTTTGTATTGGAAAAATTTATATCATTAAATTCAATTCTATATATATATATATATATTTCTATCATAGATAAAAAAATCTGCCTATATATATAATTTAATAAAATATATTTTGACATGTTACATGTCCTAATATGAAAATCAAAATTTTATATACAAAAAAATTTTAATCTAATAAAATGGATATCATATTTTTATGTATTTAATCCAAATTATGAAGACATTATCATTTAATTTTTTTTAATAAAATTAAATTAATTAATAACAAGTTACTACTATAATACCAAAAATGATAAAACTGAAAAAAATTATGAGAGTAATCATGTTTTAAAAAATTGATTTATTTTTAAAAATATACTATTTTTACACCCTTGTTAATCATATTAATTCTAATAGAGCCTATTTTCAAATGAGAAATTGTTAATATATCAATTTCAATGTAATTACCATAAGAAATATGAATATTTCTATTTGGGAACTCAATGTTTATTCAAACATATTTTCTTTTCTCTCTTATTTCCACAAACTAAATTTATAAAATATATATAATGAAATATTTATTTATTTTAAACTACATATTATTTTTATAGGGGTGTAAATATTAATCAAATATATCCTTTTCTATTTATATAGATGATATCGTCAATCCTGTGTTATATAGACTATCTCTTCCATGAAGCAATGACTTTTTTCACCACTCGATTTATTAGATCATTATAAATTTAATATTGAGGGATAAATTATAAATATTTAATATAATTGTTATTATTTATATAAAAAAATTTATCCACCTAATTTCCCTCTCATTCATTAATAATTAAGAATACTAACCATGTGTTGTGTAGAATAACTTCTTTATCATGTAACAAATATCATTTTTCTTCATGTTTTTATTATTTATTAAAATCTCATTAAATATGATTAAAAACTATAAAATTATATAAATAATATCATTATTAATTTATAATAATATAATTTTTCCAAAAAACACTTACATAATCATATTCATTCATTAAGTATAGTGTGATCATGTTTTGGTCAGTCTAACCAACTACATGAAAATTGGTGGATAATAATATCCTTATTGATGATGATAACTGAATTATATATCATATATAATATAAATAAGAAAATAAGTTTTTAATTTTTTCATTAAGGTTATCATTAATATAATAAACATTAATTTTTATACAAACATTATTTGGTTAAAAACATTGAAACATGTTCATCATCGATTTCATCATTATTAATTATATTACAAAATACATTAAACATTACTAATAAAATTATATAGAATTACTAACATAAATAACAATTTATGATCTAGAATGATGAAACTTTTGAGAATAGTGAAGAGAGGAATTACTAATAGAAACTACTTCGAAATGGTTAGGAATAATAAAACCTGATACTGATAATAGATAATAACTAACAGATATGTAGATAATAAATATAAATGGTTTTTATAAAATTTCCTTATATGAAATGATTTTTAAATTAGGGGATTAAGAAATTAACTTTCTAATTTAGACATTCAAGTGCTTTGGCATTAGTCAATAATATGCGAAAGGATTTCTTTTACCAAACATTCAACACTAGAGATATATTTCCTATATTACGTTCTATTTTCTTGTAATGGTATATCTACAAACCAATTAATGTATTTTACCATATTAATTTAGTTCTATTTTCTAATATCTATCTCTTATTCTCTATTAAAATGGATTTAATTCCAAAAATAATAAACTTGAAATGATTTTTATTAAATAAACTCCATTAATGGTGCTCTAATGCTTCCCCATGAACTTGTTTCTTCTATAAGTTGGTATGTTTCATGTTATGAGATTATTTTACAGTATCTTCTTTTCTTATCTATAGGGAACTAACCTCTAAATTCATATGTTTTACATTAGTAAAATTTCATTCTAAAAATGTAAATCATTTTTGAAAATAATTCATATACCCTTTAATGGAATTCTCCCCTCCAGTAAATATTTTACATTCCCCTTAATATTGTGCATTATAATTGGAAACATAATTATGTGTTTTATCATATGACCAACATATTTCCATTATCCCCTTTTTGAAATGACGTTTTGTTACTCTTTTTACAGTGTGGGTTTTCAATCGTGATATTTATGAATATTTAGATGATTATACATAAATTTAAATTCAAATGTTTCGTCTTAAATCACATAATTACTTTGCTAAAACATTATATATTTTGAAGGATCTGTTATTTATGTTCCATTTTATATTCTAATTATTATTTTATAATATTTTATATTCCAATTTTAAATTAACTTTTTAATGTTACCATTTATATAAAATTTTAATTAATGTATTTAAAAATATTTTTTTATAATTTTTTCAAGTGAGCAAATATTTCTTCCACCATTTTAGTTTTATATGAATCCTTTTCACCATATTACTTGTTTTTTCAGATAAATTATTTTTCTACCATATTTAATGAATATTTATTTTATTATTATTTTTTAATATCAATGATATTTATTATTACCAAGGTTTTTTTATAAAACTAACTAAATCTATTTTCAATCTATGTTATTACACATTATTTTATCTTTTTTTGGGCCAAAAATGATACTAAAATTTTACCATCCACCTTCTATCTTGTGATGGATTCCTAATAGTTATTTTCAATCAAAAAAAATATCACTAAATTTTATTTTTGTAACAAAAAAATATGAATAAAAATTAGTTTTCATCTAATAACTTTTATTTTTAAATATGTTGTTTCTCATTTCATTGATTTAATTATATTCACCAATATTATATAAATAGATTTACTAGGGAAATTATTGAAAAGTTATATCTTCTAATTATATTTCTCTATAAAAAATATATATTATCCATTTAATGAAAGGATCTTTAGATTGATTCCATATGCCTATTGATTAGAAAAATTATTGAAATGATCAAATTTTGTTTATCTATATCTTTTAAATATCGTTATCTTTATTGTCTTCATTGATTTTATTTACTGAAAAATTAACAAAAATGTATTTATTTCCCTTTATTATCAATTACCTCTTTATGATTTGATATGTGAATGCTTTTCAATTCTAACTCATCAGTATAGATGATTCCAAGTGGGTTCTAATATCACCCTTCAATGCATTGGTTAAAATATTACAACTCCCGAAATATATATGTGTCTGTGCGTGTGTGTTTGGGAAAAAACTATTTGTTATCCTGTGATGGTGAGTTTTTTAGACTCATGAAATTGTTTTTTATAAAGGATTAATTAAGTTATATTGTATTAATAAGCATATTTTTTACTCTTGAAATAAATTTTTCTATATAATAACTTTTTTCCAAAGTGAAAAGATGATATATACTTCTTATTTTTATAACTAGGTTATGCTCTCATTGGTTAGGTTTATTTACTCATGTTTCCTCATTCTATTGATTCACTTCCTTTATAATTCCTTGATTTATGACATATAATTTTTTATAACTTTATTATTTATCTTAATTATTAACATATTCTTTTTTATTCTAAATTATTATATTTTTTTATTATCTCTTATGTTTATCCTTACCTATCATCTTTGTCCACACCTTCATAATGCATGTATTTACCAACATTAAAAAGAAATTATAATTTATGATATTTTTGTAAGGATTCATGTTTGATTTAATAAAAAATAAACAATAAAGTGTATTATAAAATAAAATACATATGTAGCTAGTCCTAAAATATAATATATATTCACTTATTTTTTTTTGTGACTATTTTTCATATTGAATTATTATTCTTTTAAAAAAAATCATAAATTTGTTTATTTATATTTGTATTCTATTATCATTACCACCAAACATGGATGGATTATAATAATAAGAAAACCTAAAAGATATAAACCACGGATAAGAAACTAGCTATAAATACACCATTGTTTCTATATCGATCACTACTAGAGGTTAAAATAGATACACTATGAAACAAGAGTATTAATTCGTTAAAAGATGAATGAATCATAACCATTTTCCTAAAAAAATATTTTATAAATAAAATAATACTTTTATAGAACATAAGATTCACCTATATTAAACCCTCTAGGTTACTAGGAAAATTAATTTTCCCAGATCTAAAACCTATACAAATGATGCAGTCATTAGACAATTTTATATATGAAAACACATTTTCACTAAATCCTTAAGAGAGAGAAAATCACACAATGTTGGAATACACAACCCGACAAGACAACCCTGCATGAGTTCTTGTAATATTTTTTGGTTTTATTGAAACCATTTTACTTTAATCATATATTATAATTATGGAGTTAATTACATTAGGTTAAACCATCCGAACCATTTAATACCAAAATAATAACATTATATCAGTTTTTATCATAACCATATTCACAATATTTGGTAAAAAATATTATAAACAATATAAATAGTTAAATTATTCAATTATAATTATATATCTTTATTAAATAATAATTTAATTGTAGTTCCACAAGATTTTTGGATAAGAAAAGTATATCCAATTCCATACAAGACACACAAAACTAGGCTGCAAAGAACCATAGAATATTAGTAATGAAATATGATAGTTACAAAACTGCTATTGAATTGGAAGTCATAAATCAAATTAAGAAAAGTATTAAAAATAAAAAATAATTAATTAATATAAACTCATTGATTAATTCTTTCTAAAAGGTACTTAAGGTTCATTAATGTTATTTTATTCTTCGAAAGTACATTTTTTTAAAATATGATATTTATTTCTTAAAAAAAATTATAACTAATTTACATAACATTTATAAATTATAAAAAGAAAACAATTTTTTAAATTATAATATCATTATTAACTTCGTTTAGAATATTTTCATTTTTGTAAAGTGGTTGATTTTCCAGTGAATTTTGAAAAAATTCTAATTTTTTATGAAAACTGTATTTTTGTTTCAAGTGATTACAATATTCTATTTTGTTTGAAGATTATTTGAAACTAAAATTAATGATATTATATTATGGTTAAACTAATTATGTTTTTTTGAATCAATTTAATGATTGAATTTATTATAGTATCATATTTATACATAAATCATCTTTCTTGAAAAAATACTTTTTCACCAGTTTTTACACATTTATTTTAAAATTAAATACCGAAACATATAAAAATTCATTTGATAATATCAATTCACATTTTTTTAATCAGTTGATTCTAATGTTTTAAATAACCCATAATGTATTTGGTCAATATGAATAGTAATAACATTAAAATTTATCACCTAGGTAAAGGTTAAATCATGTTAAAATATGTTAAAATTAATTTATAAGGTCATATTATTTCATCTTAGTTTTTACTTAATAAAGGTAATTTTACCCTTATATAATAAGTATCATAATATTTTTTATAGATACTATACCTTGAATATAAATAATATATTATATAAATCAAATAATCTTAAAAAAATGTCACTTTATTAGTTGAACATATCTATTATGTGTACTTATGGACACCAATAATAGTTTTGAGTTAATGTAAATATATAATATTATGTTAATGTATTAAATAATTATTTTAATACCTTAATTGATATTCCATGTTGATGTCATATTTTCTCACTTAATTTAATTGTGAAATAAATAATTTTATCACTATGAAAAGTGATATAATTTTAATGACTTATATCATCATAGAACTCCAATGATGTGTGAAACAATTTTGTTGAGTTAAAATATTTATTTCAAATTTAAAATTTGTATTAATATGATTTCTGTCAAATTAATTAAATAATGTCAAAATTTACATTATTGATATTTTATAAAACTAATTCATAATCATAAAAATCATGAAAGAAAAAAATGTGGATATGATGTGTTTAAAATGTAATCCCACGGAAATTTAGGTGTAAATATTTAAATTATATGCTAAATTATAACCTTTAAGAGTGAAAAACATGTCATAGTAGTTATTATTAAAATTGTTTAACTAATGTTTTAAACCCAAATATAAGGTTTTAAAGAAAACATAATCCTAAAAAATATTATTTTTTATAGAACTTCAACACCATAATATCTTATATTAAAATCACTTCACTTTTGGTGGATTTTGAGATTAAGATGTCCTTTATTATAATTTAATTTTTCCTGATATTCAAAAAATGCACCAATACTCAATTATATAAGAGAACGACCTCCCAAAAAACTTTAAAAAACATTGAGAAACATAGTCAGAAATATCCAAATCCACTATACATATAATAATCCTTATCTATTTTCTCGATGATCTGGTATTCTCAAAAGGCTAACTCTCGGTTCCATAATAAATGATCTGAAAAGGTTCTTCCAAATAGAGGTAATCATCTTACCTGACCTCTTTCAATATATTTATCTTTTCACCTCCCCTGGATCTATTTAATTTTTTCTAATATTATAAATTATGTATTATTAATATACTTAAATAAAATAATTATTATTAAATCACAATTATCATCCATATTTTTCATCACATTGAATGTCAATATATCGCTCATTCTAATATACGACCTACCATCTCCACGAATGTTTTATTCCATTTTATTCTAGAAAACTTATTAAAGAATCAAAATATTTTTATAATTAATATATATTTTTTTATCATTAATAACATACTTAGGAATAATAAATCATTGTCAAATTATAATTACTGAATCTACTAAACTGAAACATACATGAAAAAGGATGTAGTTATCACCTGGAATATTATTTTAATAATGAATAGTTAATAAATGGGTAGAGTAAGATAAAAATAAATCAGTTGTCATATGATATATATTTTTATAATTATTTATTAGATGTATAATAAATATATATTTATAATATAATATTTCTGGAAACATCTAAAGGAAGTCAAACCGGAGGTCAATGTTTATTTGAAAAAATTACCACAATTAAGGATTGTAATGTTGTTCCCCATATTGGTGGAATTACATTAAATAAATTACCTAAGACCAATATATTTTCTTATACAATGGTTATTTATAGAAGATAAAATCCTTCATTTCATTTTACTCTCTTTATGTACACAGGGGACCAAAATAATAATCCTATAGTAAATTGACATCACTTTTTTTCTTTGTACTAATATCTATTCTATTCTGTGACAATGTTTCCTAAAAAAATTGAGAGTGTTTATCCAAATATAAAAAATATAATTCTGGGAATTATTTTGATTTTTTAAATATAAAAAATGTTTTAAAAGTAATGTTTCAGTAGCATTCTCAAGAATGAACATTTTAAAATTTTTACAGAAGTTTGAAAGGAATACTTTTTTTAAATTTATAAACATGATAATAAGTTTTTCCCATCCTAAATACTTATTTATCCAAATAATCCTTTTTAAATTATTCATGTTCAGAACAATATTTTGAATGAAAATTTTTTCTTTAGTATTTGGGAATTTTTTTAGATCTTAAATAGCATTTTAAAATGATTAAAATGTTATTTTCCTCATGAAATTTTTCCATTGAACTTTTGAAAAAATTATCTACTATGCCAACATTTATTACTTAATATTATGATTAACTATGTTTATACTCTTATTATACCATCCACCATATTTATTTAGAGGGTTTATGATCAGAATTACTAAGAACATCATTAATATTTCATGTACTAACTATTTTAACATGAAAAAATATTTATTTTTTACAGTATGATGGTTAAATTGTATTGTTCATTCATACGATGAATTAACCATACATTGAATGAAACTATAAATGGAAACTATATTTCTTTGATACAATGATAGGTCTTGTGATACAATCTAAATTGTGTTCTAGAATAGGCCTTACACATTTAAGTAGATGTATTTTCATAAGTGCTAAAGGAAATTTTAATATTATAATGTAGAAGTCCTTGACGTTATGTTTAAGATAACTAGAATTATGAATTCCAATTTTATGAAATTAGTTATTGATTCCCAAGTGATTATTTTATAATTTATTATATCTATTGATTTTTTTTGTTTAGATTATTAATATTTCAATATTTTATCATCATTTATTATTTCTATATTATCGATGTGTTATTTATCTTTGGTTATATGTATACTCTTACTGATCATTTGAGCTACCCTTTTTTATTTTTCCATTCTCAAATATAACATGAATTGTATTATTATTTATATTAAGGGTAATTATATAGGGTATTATGGTTCACTAAATGAAAACACTGCTTTTTATGTTATTTTTACAATTATAATGTGATATTCAACTATGAATCAAGTTTTCTCTCACTAATAAACTATTCAGTCTTTTATGAAGTAATCACTTGTATCATTTTATAAATAATTAATGTGACCACCGAATCTTTTCTAATTGAGTCTGGGTATTTATAATTTCAATCAGATCATGTTTTATGGAAAAATGGGAACTGATTTTGGAAAACATCAGTTGGGGAACATAACACAGTGATATACGTTGAGAACATCCCTAAACCAACAACAATTATTGTTTTGGGAACAGTCATAGTTTTATTAAATTTGTTTCTAGTGATTTAATAGTTCTTTAATGTTACATTATGGTTCATAATGTTATGATCTCATCAAGTATATTACATTTTTTTAGAAATGGAACACAGTGGATGGTACTGAAATTGTGTCATAAATGGTAGTCAATGAAATAAATTCTCTCTAAGGAATGATATTGAAAATGAATTTATAGATATAATTAGGGCTAAAAGGGCGTATAAATAAAAATTTATAGTCAACTCCAGTTATGAATAATAACTTAGAACTTATGTATCATCCATATAATCAAAAACATGGTATAAAAATGTTGAAAATGTTCATTTTTAGAAACCCTAAATCCATTAATAGGACTACAAAACAATTTTAGTTAAACAATTGGTAAGTTCCTTAGAACTAATATGTATTCCATTTGGATGTAATAAAAAGAACACGGTTTTTTTGGATTTTTATCATATCATAGGGGATAAAAATAAAATATGGTAATTCATTCAAAAATCTAGGAATGATAAAGATATAATGAGCTTATTATAGAAACTTTTTAAGGAACTTTTATTCAAAAAAACATTTTCCTTGCTAACAAATATTTGATGTGGAGAGAAAACACATATTTATATGAAAAGAGGATGTGTACATTTGTTTTATATTGGAATACAACATCATAATGTTATAAAGCTATTCTACAGACTATGTCCATAATTCATAGTGTAAGATTGACCATTAATTTGATGGTTAAACGGAAAAATTCATATGGATACAATTTTCAAAACATTGTCATCAAATGAGGATATGAAAACATGTGCCAAAAATAATTATAAATATTTATATAATTCAAATATATTTGATGGAAAATAAGATAAGAAGGGATGTAATAATAATAACTGATGATAGGGAATAATATAAAGATATAATTTACCACATATGATAATTTTGGAATGAAACACATTAATATTTTCTTAAAGGTAATAAGAGTTTTCTTCCAGTTTAGATAGAAAGAAAATCAAGAACCTAAATGAAAGAGTTATAACCATGAAATTTAAATGGATAATTGTCAATATTATGTTATTACTACTTTGAAAATGGAATGATTTAATTGATTATGTACATGGATTCAAAAACTATGTAGTGAGAATATTTTATAAATTATTTTGTTGTTATAAGAACCGTGAAATGTAAATGGATTATACAGTAATAGTTCTTATTTATGTATATAAAATCATTTGTTTAATTGTATAGATAACTAAGAAAGGTGGTTTATTGGATGGTGATATTTTGTATAATACCAAAATAATGGAAGGATACATATTAAAATTTTCTTGATAAAGAGTAAATAATTTTTACTTATGTTAGATTTTTTGACCTCTAAAATGTTTAGTGATTTGATGAGATAGTAATTTTTTAGGGTGTTTATATTAATTTTGGATTTTGGAAATATAATTTATAATATTAAATTTTATTTATGGAATTGGTAGAGAGTTGATTTTTGGAAGGTTATATGATTTCATAGAGGATTTATGGTAATTACCATATTTCAAGAGAATATGTGATCATGTTATTTTCATATTTGGTATATGAAAATTAGGAGCCACTTCAATGACAAATGTTATTTTTGTTTTAGAAATGAAAGGGAATATTGGAGAATAATCATATCTTTATCCATTTATGGAATAAATACAATTGCAATTTTGTTGTTACTATTGGGTTTCAGAAATTAGTAAAATATTGGATGACTTGTTCTAACAATTTTGGTCAAGAAAAATAACAACAGATATTTTGAATAGCTTTTATCCATTATTTGGAATATTTGACTTTTCATATGTTGATTTTGGTGATTCAGGATTACAAAAATACATATTGTACATTCATTTCATTAATCAAGATATTTTATTGAAATTGATCGAAGCAAATCCAATGGTCGAAATAGTTATTGTGAAATAGAAAGTTATTAAAGAAGTATATTTCTATATGTAATTTTGTCTAGATGGTAAATAAATTCCCCAAATGTGTGAAATGGGTCATGAAAGAGACATTTTCTCCTATTTTAATCATTATAGCAGAACATATAGTCTTATCATTCATCATTATTTTCTGGTTTAATGGTTTTTATCTTTATACTGAACATGTTCTCTATCACTATAAATTTGTCTTCATGGGTTAGTTTTGTCTTAAAAGACCATATTTTTAGCTACAAAAATTATATCTCATTTAGAACCCAATATATGTGTTATTCTAGATCAAATTCATTTTTATCTATACCTTTTTTCAAATGGATGGTTTATTTACCCTTTTTAATGGGATATTCTGCCACACCCCAACCCGATGCTTTATTTAATTTTAATTATTTTGGGTCTCGTTTTTGAACTGTGTATTGAACTGGTTTTAAATTAAAAGAAAATCTCGTTTTTATACGAACGCGCGAGCGTATGAGCGCCCTGCACAGCCCCTAATTTTTGTTAAGGGATTGTTTGTTATCGAATGTGTTGTTTTTGAGACACGCAACCATGCGCGCGGCCCGCGCGTGAGACCGTGCGTAGTGTCCGCTCTCAGTTAATAATTTTATTATTATTATTTTAGTTAATATTTTAATTAGGAATTTGTTTATTATTTCAAATTTCACTTATTTATTTTATTTCATTTTTTTCATTTTATTTATTTATTTTTTTCGTTTTATTTATTTATTTTTATTTCATTTTATTTATTTATTTTTATTTCATTTGATTTATTTATTTTTATTTCATTTTAATTCATTTTTCTTTTATCTTTTCTTTTTTTCCCTTTCTTCTTCTTTTTTTTCTCTTCCACTCTGTCTCCCTTATTCCCCCATCGTGATCGCCCCCCCCCCCCCCTGCGCCGAACCCTTTTTCCCCCTCCCTGGTCGCGGCGGATGCCTCCCCCACCTGAAACCCTCGCCGCGCCTCCTCCATCTCCAACCGCGCCTCCTCCCTCTCCGGCCGCCGCCCTCTCCGCGTTTCTCCCTTTTCGGGCCTCCTCCCTCTCCGGCCGCCGCCCTCGCCGCCCCTTCTCCCTCTCCGGCCACCTGCTCGGTGACCTCGCAGCGGCGTCCCGCACCCCCTTCGGCCTTCCATCGAGGAGCCGACGCCGACCTCCCTCACCTCTCACGCCGCCCAGTTCCGGCGACCGGACCTACTCCCCCTGCTCTTGATCCATCTGACGACAGCCCTGACCTCCCTTACCTCATGCTCAGTCCGGCGAACCACCTGCCGGCCTCCTGCTATCCGGATCTATCTGTCACACCTCGCTTTGTTAGCTAAGCTGGTTGAATTGCGTTTGATGTGAGATGAAGTTCATGCCACCATTTTTTTTGGTTAAGTGTACCTCGAAAACCTCTTCGTTGTGATTGATTAGTTTCTGGATCCACTGCCACAGGTGCGTTTCACTTATTTTGATTGTTTCACGCATCCTGTCGATTTGCGATTAGGGTTTCGTATGAGGTTTTGTCTGATCTTGTTACTTTTGGTTGATGTCTTGTTTTTGGGTTCGATTTTGATTTTATTTGGTCCTATTATTGTTTTAGGGTTTGATTGGATTTGGTTATGGTGTGTATTGAGCTGCGATTGAAGTTTTGCACCATGTTTGAAGTCGCGCAAAAATGTTTTGGGGAAATCGATGCAGATGTAGGTGGTTTCGCATATAATCATTATTTGATGAATTAAATTGCAATTTTAATTAATTAAACAAATTGTTCAGTTAATTTATGTTGTGATAAGGTAGTTTTCATTGAAGTTATATATGTGTTTGGTTGTTTGGTACAATGTTTAGATATTATGGGTGTATTCTTGCTGAAAACTAACATTTAATCAGATGTTAGTGATTTAATAAATATTGCAGTTAGTTTATTAATATGTGCAGAGGGTGCAGTTGATGTTTTAGTGTAGTGTCTATGTACGTGTTGTCATAAAATAAATTTTGATTAAGTCTTTGTCATTTTGAGTCATTCGATGCATTTTGAAAACTGTTTAATAAATTTCCCAGCGGTTTTTTTTAATTATGAAAATGGTCATTTTAATTATGCAGTTGGTTATTTGAATTGCGTGGGTGATGCAGATGGAGTTTTCAAAGGTTTTTATTGTGCGTCATTCTTTTTAAAACGGAATTGGGGTTTGTGTGTGTGTCGTGTTGTGCATCCCTTAACATGTATTGTAAGTTCTTTTAAATTATGTAAGGTATGTTTTAATGTCTATATGTTATAAATTTGGTTTCAAAGTGGCTTCCCAACTTGAAGTTGAGTGTGTCGTTGGCGCGAGTCTTTGATGTGTTATTTTGAAGTGTTTTATAGAGTGTTTAAGTGTTTGATTTGTTTTATTAAATTTTTTTTTGTAGTGCGTTGGACCTCGCTACGATGGTTTCAAGTTGCGGGTGTTAGGAACGCCTACACGTACATGCATGGGGTAAGGCAGATATATATATATGCCCTCTTTGTACATATTCCCTCATGGCGTGGGGAATATGTGCAATGCAGCTAGGGGTGTATATATATGTATATGTATAAATGCATGTGCGTGTGTGTGCCAAGGATCAGTTCGAGTGTTCGTCTTCAAACAACGACATGTTGAGGTAGGTCCCCTATGCCTATGCTTTTAATTTGAAATTCATAATTTCTTGATTGTTTTAAAAATATGTTTTACATTTACGCTATATACACATGCTATGAAATCAGGTTACGGTTGATAGGAATGATTACGCCTTTGATTTGGAAATTGAAATGTATTTTTAATGCTATCGGTCTTAAGTGACCCTTTTATTGAAAAATTGATTTCTCAAGTGGTTTTGAATTAGTAATGTGTATTTCCAAAGGTGTTTGGCCTTTTGGCCGACTGATTTTAAAAAGTGTTCCCTTTATGTAATTAAGTAGGTTTGGCATCTTAAGAATGTTTTGTGAAAGGCCCGTTTGCACTTTAAGATTTGGTTTGCGAAAATAGAAAACCCTTTTTGAGTCATTCCCCTAAATTTGAGAATAAAATGTGGTGCAAGTGTTTATGAGCGGTTTGTGATATGTGCCTAGTGTAAAGGCTTGTGTGTAATTATGTGATGTAAAGAGGGGGAATTCACTTAAGTAGGGAGTGCGGTGGTGAAAGGTTGAATGAATTTTAGATAAAGAAAGTGTAATGTACTTGTTTGATTGTTTGATAAAGAAAACTCACCAACATTTGAAATAGAGCACAATAGGAAAACCCGGGTATCTAGGTGGGTGACCAGGACTAGTACGCTAGATGACATGGCAGGGGTTCGTCCCGGTTTGTCTAGCAGGATTGACGCGACAACACTAACTAAACATATGAATTTCTGAGGGTCGGGGCCTTCTAAGCCACGTTTTCTGAGGGTCGTGGCCTTCTAAGCCACGTTTTCTGAGGGTCGTGGCCTTCTAAGCCACGTTTCACCGAGGTACGAGGTCTCTAGGTTCCCACATACTCTAGCTACCTATAGGGATTACCCATAGTGCTCTTTTGTGACATGCTGCTTGTGATGTAACTTCCTTTTCAGTGGTTTCATACCTGATGTCTTGTTTGTAAAAAATCACATTTTATTCCAAACTGGTTTCTTTTTATTTTGAAATGTTAATGCATGCTTGGAACCTTTTTTTGAAAATGTAGTAAGAGTGAAATAATTTATTTGAAAATGCTAACTCATTACTTGAATTTGAAAAGAAGGGGAAACATTATTTTATTATATCTTATTTTCAAACTGGTTTTTTTTTTTTTTTCTTATTAAAGGCGGAGGCATAGGACGTGGTTATATTTTTGGCTTTCCTACTGAGCTTCTCGATGCTCATGCCTACATTACTTTTCAGTTGCAGGTTTCAGTCTTGGATCGCTTTTGGGAGCGAGTGTGGTTGTCGTACCGTGGTGATCCACGGGGTCACCAGAGGTATGTCACGTTTCTTTGTTTATTCCTTTATCCGCTGCCGCATTGTTCAAATTATTTTCCTTTATTTATCTGCTTGTTCAGTTTATGTTTACTTATCTTTTTCATGGGCCAAACCGTTCCCAACTGGTTTGTTTTGATTCTCGGCACTAGTTTCCAGCCCGTGGGGATCGGGAACGCCCTTCGGGCCATGTCGCGGACCGGGTCGGGCGCTGGATCGGATGACGACCCGACCTGGTTCGTGACAAAATGGTATCAGAGGTGCTTTTGTTATTTGGGGTGTCGAGTAGCTTGGTGATTAGGTGTGTTGGGACTCAAGAGGTAGGTGCGGGGAGGACGTCATGAACCCTTTCCCGTCCCGAGACTCGAGTTGCCAGGGGTAGTTCGGGATTTGAATTTTTTTTCTTTGGATTGGTAGGTGTGGGTGAGGGATGACCAAGGAAGTGAGTCAGTGTTACGCGGCAGACTTGCATGGAGTAGCGACCCATGTACAGCCCGAGTGCACGGTTCAAGATACTTCCTGTGGTGGATGCCCACTCGGAGCATGGTCTGCTAAGCCATGTTACCGGGTTGGCATAGCCACTAGTCTCTTATTTTTGAAAGTTTAATGTGATTTATGTTTGACCTTCATTTTGGTTGATGTGAGTAGATATTGAAAATGAAAATGGGTTTGTGTGAAGGTGGTTTAAAATGGGAATGTGGTGTTAGAGTGGAAAAGTGGTTTTGAAATGGAAATTGTTTTCTTTTAACAAATGTGTGGTTTGAAAAGGGAAAAAATGGGAGGTGTTTTGGAAGTTGTTTTGAAATCTCATTAATACTTTTTGGAATGTGAATTGGAAAATGTTTTGGAAATTGGAAATGTATTGCTTTGATGATAAGTTATTTTTTTTCAATTGGTTGAGAATTTGTGCTTTGTGCTTAATGGTCTGATTTGGAAATGATAAGTGTCTTTAATCTACCCTTGGTATTCTTATGAGTGATCACACATTGAGGTGCGCATGTGGAAAGTGGGGAAATTGGTGACGTGATTGGATGGGTGCTTGAGCTAGCACATGGATACGTATGTGTGAGACTTCATGGGATACCAATGGTGGATATTTAAGTTGTTTTGTTTGCTGAAAGATGGTTTTCAAAAAGTGTTTTTCAAATGTTTAGAAAAGTGAGTGAGAAATTGTTTAGCGTTCTCTTTTCGTGTTGGGTATTCCTTTTCGTGAGTTCTTGGTTTTGACATACTGAATTGTGGTTTGAATAGTGATTTGAGTTTGAGCTTTTGTTTGTGATTGTGGTGTGGAATTTTGATTTATGATGAGTTTTGATTCGGATTTGTGCCTCTTGTTTTTTAGTATGCCACCCAGAAAAGTCCCATAAGGTTCTAGTGAGTCACTTCTAGTTGTTGGTTCTACCTAGACTCTTATCAGAGTGGTGGAATTGAATTATTTTAGGTTGATGTCCATCTTTTATAGTGATCGTGGTCTATTGAAGGTAACAAACTGGCATGGTGAAGTCGTTGGTGTTTTCAGGTTATTGGAAACTCCCAAAGCTAAGAGAGTTCGTGTTGGTTCAGGTCCGTTTGAAGGTGCAACTTGGGATTGGTGGAGGAGATAATCCTAGCGTTGTTGCATGATGGTATGTCTTGGAAGGTGGTTAGGACCACTCTCGTTTGATGGTTTATATTTGTGGAAGTGAAGGTAAGGGAAGCGGAAAGGCTCGTGAGTGTCCAACAAGGCCAACGAATAGTGAAGGCCTACGTTTGGCATCTCAAGATGTTGGTTTCCTTTTCTCCAAAGATAACGTCGCAGAATCAGTTAATGTTTTTCTTGTGTGGGGTCTTCGTCTATTGTTTAAGGACCGGTAACCTTTGGTGTTTGGGATGGTTTCCCATTCTGTGAGAGCGAACCGGAGGAACCCATCTCAGACAAGTTTTCTTATTAATTCCATTTTATATTAGTCAGGCCACTCTCTTGTTCGCTTCTTGTGTGGTCGGTTTGGGTACTTTAGGTCTCCTTATCATCATCCATTTAAGACTTGTCGTCAGTTTGGCTGTTTGGAAGACCTAGAGAGGTTCTGCTAGCGGCTTCGTCAAGAGGAGACTCGACAGGAGAATGTCAGCTCCTAACTGCGGGGCAACAGATGCTTCAAGACATCAGAACTCCAGCCTCAGGTCTCGGAGTGAAGCCTTTCACGCAGTCAGGAATCATTGGGTGTGGGTCACATTGGTCTAACTTTTGTCTCCAGTGCTAAAATAGGGACTGTTTAAATTTCTCGGTTCAAGCTTCCTCGTCTTTGAAGGTTCTGTTTTTCTATAAGAGGTGAAAAGGTCTCTTTTTCTTGTTGTGGTCTTTGTTCTTTGAGTACCCCACTATGGTTGTAAAAAAGGCATGGTTATCTTGT
Organism: Viscum album; assembly: GCA_963277665.1. Taxonomy (NCBI): domain Eukaryota; kingdom Viridiplantae; phylum Streptophyta; class Magnoliopsida; order Santalales; family Viscaceae; genus Viscum; species Viscum album. The sequence goes on from CAUJRU010000468.1 coordinate 551,339, forward strand.
CTTCATGTAATTCCAGTAGTTGCGCCTCCTCAAGTGTGACCTGTTTTGTTTTAGTGCATGCTCGTTTTGGAGCTGCTCATCTCTTGTGGAAGTGATGAGTCATGGTTAAGTTCGTTATTTTGTAGAATTCTTCTATGGGTTTTCTCATGTCGTAGTGGTTTCTGGTTTAGGATTGGAAGTTCTCATGTCGGTTTATATTGGTTGGTTTAAGCTAGTCGGTTCTTAAATGGTGGGGGGACACACCATGAATCTTGTCGTGCCTTTTTTAAGGTTTGGTCTGTGTGGTGATTCCCACATGGATGAAGGTAGCAGTTCCAGAGTTAGTTCATGCTACGAGCCTCAATGTCGGTTGTGCTAGTCGGGTTCTTGTGGTGGGGAGAACCCTCATCTTTTCCTGATGGTCCTTCTCTTCTCAGTTTCCTCAGAGTTGGTATGGTGTGACTGATGGAGTGAAAAGTCATACCAAGTTCGTGATTTTTTTGGCCTCGTTCAATTTCAAACTCGAGTTTGATTCCTCGTTCGACTGGGCGACTTTCTGGGGGCAGAAAGTTTTTGTGGTGGGGAGAATTGTCACACCCTGACCCGATGCTTTATTTAATTTTAATTATTTGGGGTCTCGTTTTTGAACTGTGTTTTGAACTGGTTTTAAATTAAAAGAAAATCTCATTTTTATACGAACGCGTGAGCGTATGAGCGCCCTGCACAGCCCCTAATTTTTGTTAAGGGATTGTTTGTTATCGAATGTGTTATTTTTGAGACACGCAACCATGCGCGCGGCCCGCGCGTGAAACCGTGCGCAGTGTCCGCTCTCATTTAATAATTTTATTATTATTATTTTAGTTAATATTTTAATTAGGAATTTGTTTATTCTTTCAAATTTCACTTATTTATTTTATTTCATTTTATTCATTTTATTTATTTATTTATTTCATTTTATTTATTTATTTTTATTTCATTTTATTTATTTATTTTTATTTCATTTGATTTATTTATTTTTATTTCATTTTAATTCATTTTTCTTTTTTCTTTTCTTTTTTTTCCCTTTCTTCTTCTTTTTTTCCCTTCCACTCTGTCTCCCCTATTCCCCCGTCGTGATCTCCCCCCTGCGCCGAACCCTTTTTCCCCCTCCCTGGTCGCGGCAGATGCCTCCCCCACCTGAAACCCTCGCCACGCCTCCTCCATCTCCAGCCGCACCTCCTCCCTCTCCGGCCGCCGCCCTCGCCGCCCCTTCTCCCTCTCCGGCCAGCTGCTCGGCGACCTCGCAGCGGCGTCCCGCACCCCCTTCGGCCTTCCGCCGGGGAGCCGACGCCGACCTCCCTCACCTCTCGCGCCACCCAGTTCCGGCGACCGGACCTACTCCCCCTGCTCTTGATCCATCTGATGACAGCCCCGACCTCCCTTACCTCATGCTCAGTCCGGCGAACCACCCGCCGGCCTCCTGCTGTCCGGATCTATCCGTCATGCCTCACTTTGTTAGCTAAGCTGGTTGAATTGCATTTGATGTGAGATGAAGTTCATGTCACCATTTTTTTGGTTCAGTGTACCTCGAACACCTCTTCGTTGTGATTGATTAGTTTCTGGATCCACTACCATAGGTGCATTTCACTTATTTTGATTGTTTCACGCATCCTGTCGATTTGCGATTAGGGTTTCGTATGAGGTTTTGTTTGATCTTGTTACTTTTGGTTGATGTCTTGTTTTTGGGTTCGATTTTGATTTTATTTGGTCCTATTATTGTTTTAGGGTTTGATTGGATTTGGTTATGGTGTGTATTGAGCTGCGATTGAAGTTTTGCACCATGTTTGAAGTCGCGCAAAAATGTTTTGGGGAAATCGATGCAGAGGTAGGTGGTTTCGCATATAATCATTATTTGATGAATTAAATTGCAAGTTTAATTAATTTAAAAAAATTTCAGTTAATTTATGTTGTGCTAAGGTAGTTTTCATTGAATTTATATATGTGTTTGGTTTTTTGGTACAATGTTTAGATATTATGGGTGTATTCTTGCTGAAAACTAACATTTAATCGGATGTTAGTGATTTAATAAATATTTCAGTTAGTTTATTAATATGTGTAGAGGGTGCAGTTGATGTTTTAGTGTAGTGTCTATGTGCGTGTAGTCATAAAATAAATTTTGATTAAGTCTTTGTCATTTTGAGTCATTCGATGCATTTTGAAAACTGTTTAATAAATTTCCCAGCGGTTTTTTTTTAATTATGAAAATGGTCATTTTAATTATGCAGTTGGTTATTTGAATTGCGTGGGTGATGCAGATGGAGTTTTCAAAGGTTTTTATTGTGCGTCATTTTTTTTAAAATGGAATTGGGGTTTGTGTGTGTGTCGTGTTGTGTATCCCTCAACATGTATTGTAAGTTCTTTTAAATTATGTAAGGTATGTTTTAATGTCTATATGTTATAAATTTGGTTTCAAAGTGGCTTCCCAACTTGAAGTTGAGTGTGTCGTTGGCACGAGTCTTTGATGTGTTATTTTGAAGTGTTTTATAGAGTGTTTAAGTGTTTGATTTGTTTTATTAAATTTTTTTTTGTGCAGTGCGTTGGACCTCGCTACGATGGTTTCAAGTTGCGGGTGTCAGGAACGCCTACACGTACATGCATGGGGTAAGTTAGATATATATATATATGCCCTCTTTGTACATATTCCCTCATGGCGTGGGGAATATGTGAAATGCAGCTAGGGGTGTATATATATGTATATGTATAAATGCATGTGCGTGTGTGTGCCAAGGATCAGTTCTAGTGTTCGTCTTCAAACAACGACATGTTTGAGGTAGGTCCCCTATGCCTATGCTTTTAATTTGAAATTCATAATTGCTTGATTGTTTTAAAAATATGTTTTACATTTACGCTATATACACATGCTATGAAATCAGGTTACGGTTGCTAGGAATGATTATTCCTTTGATTTGGAAATTGAAATGTATTTTTAATGCTATCGGTCTTAAGTGACCCTTTTATTGAAAAATTGATTTCTCAAGTGGTTTTGAATTAGTAATGTGTATTTCCAAAGGTGTTTGGCCTTTTGGCCGACTGATTTTAAAAAGTGTTCCCTTTATGTAATTAAGTAGGTTTGGCATCTTAAGAATGTTTTGTGAAAGGCCCGTTTGCACTTTAAGATTTGGTTTGCGAAAATAAAAAACCCCTTTTGAGTCATTCCCCTAAATTTGAGAATAAAATGTGGTCCAAGTGTTTATGAGCGGTTTGTGATATGTTCCTAGTGTAAAGGCTTGTGTGTAATTATGTGATGTAAAGAGGGGGAATGCACTTAAGTAGGGAGTGCGGTGGTGAAAGGGTGAATGAATTTTAGATAAAGAAAGTGTAATGTACTTGTTTGATTGTTTGATAAAGAAAACTCACCACCATTTGAAATAGAGCACAATGGGAAAACCCGGGTATCTAGGTGGGTGACCAGGACTAGTACGCTATATGACACGACAGGGGTTCATCCCGGTTTGTCTAGCAGGATTGACGCGACAACACTAACTAAACATATGAATTTCTGAGGGTCGTGGCCTTCTAAGCCACATTTTCTGAGGGTCGTGGCCTTCTAAGCCACGTTTTCTGAGGGTCGTGGCCTTCTAATCCACGTTTCACAGAGGTACGAGGTCTCTAGGTTCCCAAATACTCTATCTACCTATAGGGATTACCCATAGTGCTCTTTTGTGACATGCTGCTTGTGATGTAACTTCCTTTTCAGTGGTTTCATACCTGACGTCTTGTTTGTAAAAAATCACATTTTATTCCAAACTGGTTTCTTTTTATTTTGAAATGTTAATTCATGCTTGGAACCTTTTTTTTTGAAAATTTAGTAAGAGTGAAATAATTTATTTGAAAATGCTAACTCATTACTTGAATTTGAAAAGAAGGGGAAACATTATTTTATTATATCTTATTTTCTAACTGGTTTTTTTTTTTTGATTTCTTATTAAAGGCAGAGGCATAGGACGTGGTTATATTTTTGGATTTCCTACTGAGCATCTCGATGCTCATGCCTACAATACTTTTCAGTTGCAGGTTTCAGTCTCGGATCGCTTTTGGGAGCAAGTGTGGTTGTCGTACCATGGTGATCCACGGGGTCACCAGAGGTATGTCACGTTTCTTTGTTTATTCCTTTATCCGCTGCCGTATTGTTCAAATTATTTTCCTTTATTTATCTGCTTGTTCAGTTTATGTTTACTTATCTTTGTCATGGGACAAACCGTTCCCAACTAGTTTGTTTTGATTCCCGGCACTAGTTGCCAGCCCGTGGGGATCGGGAATGCCCTTCGGGCCATGTCGCGGACCGGGTCGGGCGCTGGATCGGATGACGACCCGACATGGTTCGTGACATATTCCCCAAAATGAATTTTGATATTTCAAACCATGATGAACAAATACAAATTTGTGTTGTGAAGAAGGTATTTATTGGGGGGAGTGTAACTCCCTCAGATTTTAGAATAAGAAAATAATTTTGGATTGCATAAAAGACACATAACACCATATCAAAAAGAATCACACAATATTATAAATTAAATACGACTACTAAAACCAATATGTTTAATTATGAGTTTATGAATAATATTTAAAAATATATGAAATACATATAAAATAGATACTCAATAAAAATGCATTTGTTGACAATTATGAAATATATACTCAATTTTGAGAAAGGTTATTTTATGATTCAGATATACGTTTTTCTCAAAAAAGATTTTAATTATTTTTTGGGATAAAACATTACAATTAATATTTATAACATATTTGAATTTCCAAAATAATATTATTTTTAAATTTAAAATATAAAAATTATTTTTTGATTAAATATTTGTATTTGTGTAAAATGAATAATTTTCTATTAAATAGAAAAAAATGCAGATATTTATTTATAATCATTTTTTTCAAAAGTTTAAAAATTACCATTTTATGTTAATAAAATTCAATAACTAAAAAACTTCAATTATATTATGAATAATTTGATTAAGTTTATTGGAATAAATGTCATGATCAAATTTAGTACAAAAAATATTATTCATAAAATTCATTTCACTGGAAAACTATTTTTCTCAGGTTTTGACAAATATTTTAAATTTTAATTTTCATTGTTGATTGAAATTATATTTTATTAAACTTATTACATGTATGGATATAGATGTTTAGTTTTCTTAAATTGGATCCCATTATTTCGAGTCAATATAAACATAAACATTGGTAAAATATGTCTCTTTTCTAAAAGGTAAATTTGGTTAATCATGATTAAATCAAAGTGATAAAGACATAATATTTAATATAAATTATTATTATATGAATTTAATTCCACACATATCACCTATGGGTTTGAATTTAATTTTTCAATGGACAATTTTCCATGAACATAATAATGAAATATTTAAATCCATGAAAGATTCAAAATGTCACTCTCACTGTTTTATGTATCTATTTTGTGTTTGTATATGGAAAAGGAAAGAGTTGAATGAATAGAAACATCCATTTAGGGAAGAAAAAAATCATTTTCATGAAGAAAAATTATTTATAATTTTTAGTAACTACATAATTCCATTAAATTCTTATTAAGTGATGAAATAGTAATTCATCAACTAATATAAATATAAAATAAATAATTTTAAAATAATTAAAAGTTATATAATTTTAATGTTTTATTGTATTAAAAAAATTATATATTGTTATGAAATATTATTTTTTTTTATTTGAAGGATTGTATTTTAATTTAATATCTTTTTATCTTTTTATGCAATATTATATGAACAGATTCAAAATCTACATTAATGATATTTTATAAAAAAATAATTTAATCTAAGTATTTAGAAATAAAAAATAATATTGAAGGAGTAAAATGAGGTTATAATATTGTATGAACTGTAATATCTTGGCCATTTATGAGTCAATATTTACCTTATATGTAAATTTACCATCCATTAAGTTTGAAAATTTTGTTAATATATTTAATGTCAAAATAGATTAATTAAGTTGTTAAAAAAATATTATTATTCATAATAAGACATAAAAATGTCCATATTTTATTATTTATTTGGACTTAAAACAAATAATATCTTGAACATCAACCCTTATCTTCCTGGTTGAATTTCCTCTAGAGAATTAATTTTTTATAATTTCATATTTTAACAAATTTCAAAATTTCTCCTCAAATAAATTTTAAATGAGAACTTCATCCAAGAATTATTTAAACCAAATTGAGCATAAAACATCTACTAATCCCTTCACATTCTAAATATTAATATCCATATCCATATTCTATAAGTTCTTGCATCCTTAGAAGAACAACCATTGTTTCTATATGAAATAATATAATTAATGTCTATCGAAGAAGAGGTAATCGTCATACTAAATTCATTTCTCTAATTGATAGAATATCCCTTCTCATCCATGGCCCTGTTTAATAAAATTTATTTCTAGAATTTTTTTACTATTAAAAAATGATTGTCTAAATACATTTTCACTCATCATTAACTTTATAAAAAAAAAATTTAAAGGAATATTCTAATAATTTCCAGATCGAGGTATTTTTTGATAATTTAACAATAGTGAAACATGAGTGATTTTTAACATATATGTCGTGAAATAAATTTCCTTCCATCATGAATTATTGCTTATTTGAAGCTTAATATACATTTTTATAAGGTTATATTCAATGAAAATGATTTTTTTATTGTTTTTGAAACATTTATATTTTAAATAATTTTTTCCAAATAGATAAATTGTGTTTTCCTTAAGAAATTTTTAGTTAAATTTTGAATGTATTATCGCTTATATCCAAATCATTTGATAAATATTATTTTTTATATAGGTTATAATCTTATTAAAACATCCATCTGATTTATTTGGATTTTTTATGGTTATCTTTATTTGGGATTGTATTGATATTTAATATGTTAGATCTTCCAAAATAGACATATGTTGTTTTCTGAGCATGTTGGTTAAGTCCTACTGTTTATTCATTTGGAGAATTAGTAGTAATTAATATGTGATGAAACGAGCCATTTATATCCCACTTTGAATTGGTATGTCTCATTATACTAACAATATTTGGTTCTAACTGAGGTATTGACCATTTATGTAGATGTCATGGAAACATTCCTTGATGATATTTTATTAAGTCTAGGCATTATGCCTCAACAGTAAATTTCAGTTTTCTAGAACTATGTATCCAATCATTATGACATCCGTTATTGATATCAATGTTATTATGTGATTTTTTTGATATTCTAGGATAAATATATAGAACATGAAATTTTTAATATTGAATTATTTGATAATTATCTCTTTTCTCATTATTAATAATGCCTCATTTATCTTTTATCATATTCATACAATTAATGATAATCTTAGAACAAACCTATATTATTTTTTATTTCCATAGGATACCATTATGTATATTGTGATAGATATCTATGGTTATAATAAAGTAAATTACAGTGTAATAAAGGGAAGTAATGTTTTATTTTTTATTTTTTTCAATTGGAATGTGATATATAAGTATTTATGTTGTTTTCAAAGAGTACAAAACTATTTAGATATTTGTGAGAAAATTTAATATATATTTTTTAAATTTAATAAAGTAACCACTTAATTTGGACTACAAGTGTCAGATATTTACATGCATGTTTATATATAATTTTCGAAACTAACACATTTCATATTTACTCATTATAGTACTTGGTCAAAATAAAAATGAAATCTTTTTTGTTGCTAAAAAACCACACCTATATAAAATAAATTTCAATCCCAACTTCTGGAATCAAAACATTCACCCTAGAAATTTATTTTAAACATTATATTTTGAAGTGAATTTTATTAAATATAATTTTTTTAATCCTTATTTAAATTAGAAACACTTTTTATCCTTAGAATCCAAATCAGACCAATAATGAATATCTAAATAGTTCTATCAGACTCGTTCAACCAAGGCACAACAAACAATTTGGTAATCATGTTATGATTTTTTTGAAATATTTGGACAACTTGATCTCATATTATTTAGTTAGAGACTGACACAAATCATGATTAATTGATATTATTAAACAAATTGAAAATAAAAAAAATATTATGGCATTACATATTTTAGAGAATTAAAAGTGTTATGGTCAGTCACTATATTTAGAGTTAGTCAGAATCCACTAATCAAGAAATACTTTCTGATCTATCACTAATCGGAAAAAAGATAACAATTTAAAAATATACATAATTTATAGAGGATCTAAAAAAACCTAGAAATTTCATTAGAAAACGGAAATAACGACAAATGGGTATCTAGAACTCTCCTTTTAAACTTATAGTAACAAATAACATAGATAATGTAATAAAATTAGTGATGATCATAAATTGGCAAGGAAATACATGTGAGAGGATGATTAATAACCATTTTTAGATTATTCTAGATAAAATGGAAATATAACCCATTTACGATTCCATTTTCTAGTTTTTTTAAGAATCTTATTAAAATTAATTTCTCTAAAAAGAAATTTGCCCTTATACACCATGGATTAACTAGTTCATAATAATGGGAATAATGCCAATATATCATATGGATTTCCATGCTTAATTATTTTTTCAAGTAAGAGGGAAGCCTTTTTGTATCCCCTCTTATGGCGCTTATGTATTACACAATAAAACGATATAATTTATAGTGTTTACTATTCTGATCCCTAACATTTAAAAAAACATTAATATATCATGGAAATTATTTGTATTTATCATACAGAAATCGCAAATATATTCCATTTTTTGATGAGGATGAACCTTATGTATCAATTTTTATGTGTCAGGTGACTATTAAATTTACGCTTTTAGATTTATGGTTATGTTGATATATAAACCTGGATATACATATATATAACATCGCAAATTAAAAATAATTTTATATATCACTTGTAATCCAACACATAGCCAATTTTTAAAAGGTGTATGAACATTGCATATTAGTATATTTTACATTATGTATCATTGTGGAGTTCAAAAACTAGCTAACTTTAACTTAACCAATTACTTTTACCCATTCTAGGGTGACTCTTTCTTATTATAGGGTTACTCTTTTGCATACTATGTGCTTCAAAAACTTTTATTATTTTCCAATCAAGAGGAGGAGACATACATATTGAAAAACCCATACAGAAGACTAAAAAACTTACTGATTTATTAATAATGTGTAACAACCTTATATAAGCAAGATCCCTCATGTATAAAACAGTCATACTTCTTAAATTGAGATTTATATATAGAGAGTGAGCCTATATTCTAAAAATCAACTAAAACTCAATAAAACAAAAAAAATATTACAAATTATGTTTCTCCCGTACCAATAATGAAGAAGATATTAAATTATAAAAATCTACACACACAAAAGATGAACTTTTAGAAACTATATATTTTTTCACTAATCCTATACCATCACTCGAGGATAAACTATTTTGCTTCATTATCACCCCTAACACCCAAAACCAATTCCAAAAATAACTTGGGAAATTTGATATCTTAAAAAATTATCATTATTGTATACTTGTTCAATTTCATCAACCCTTATCTGATACTCCCAGAGGCACTTAAGGATTTTCATGGTCCTTCAAGCACTTAAAGAATAATTTATATAGTACATTCTATTTATTTTAATCCATATTCCAAAAAAATCTAAAAACTTATCTTCTATAGGGATGAAAAATTATCATTACCCAGGATTTTTAGCAAAACTGAAAAAATGAAAATAATTAAAAACTAGAAACTAGTGCTTCTTACCCTCAAGAAGATATTGGGATACTTTTACCATATGTCTAGACAAAAATTGTTCATTATTACTTCACTAAATATATGAATTATTATACTAAATTTAAAACACACTTCAACTATGTAACTCTAACAACCAATGAATAATATTTCTCAATAAAATAGCTACCCAATCTACAAATCTTTCATTGGTTTGACCATGACTTCAATTATCTCACTAGAATCATTCGGTATTGTGAAATTCATAAGCACACTAAAATTTAAAAAAACATTCTATTGAGAACCTATATAATCACAACATTAAAAGATTAAAATAGTTTAAATTTATTCTAATCAATTCCTAGAATATAAAATATTCAAAATAGATTAATTTAGAAGATTAAAATTCTATAAAATGGTCCAATCATTGGATCGATTAAAATATACATCTGGATATTCAATACCAATACCCATATACATAAATCATCTGGTAGAACATAGATCGAAGGAAACAACAGTGGTGGACACAAACATCCATATATCTACCACCAGGATCAGTCCCTATCAACCAAAAAATGTAAGAAAACCTGGTGTACATATGAATTAGTATCTAAATACCAATACAATGGTAAACTAAAAAACAATCAAAAATCACATTTAAATTTTAGAATAGAAAATGAAAATTAGTTGATCAAAAAATTTAATCGTATGGTTCACTTTGAACTAGCATATAAAATCTATGTATCTATGTTTATTCAAGTACCAGTTTCTTATTCAAACATGTAGAAAATATTTTTGGGCATAAAATCAATTCAGTTGATTTTAATGCACCAATGGTATTCAAGGGGTTTTCACAAGGAATGAAAAAAAATCCCTGGACATGGAATTCAAATAATACCCAAAAATGTGACCCCATTTTTAAAATCCCCTTTAAATCAAAGTTTAATGGAATTATTTTTTTATATTCATTCAAAACCGGGAAATGAAGAACCATTACAAAATAAATGTATCTATTAGTTATGTCATGAAAAAACCAACTTATAATATAATTTGTTTCACAATTAATCCAACTACATTAGTTCAATTTTGAAAATATTTTCTTCCCTCGTAAAATAACCATCACAAAAATCATTTACATTGAATAAAAAAACTATCAAAATTAAATATTAATTAAAAATACCCTTCATTCTAGATTAATAAAATATAACATAATAATGTATGTGAGGAATCATTGATTATATTATTAATATCTCTAATTAATTATGCACCCATATAAGGAAACATTTCTAAAAATACAACCCATAAGGAAACATATCATGTCCTAAAAATTCAATTTTCATTAAAAAATAACAAGATAAATGCTTCCTATCATAGCCCCATGAATTTTTCAAATTATCACACATCCTTCATTGGGATTATTATTCCACAATAAATTCATACACATCCTATATTTCATAGTTTAAGTTCCCAAAAAAATTATTTTAATAGATGTAATACATTCCCAAGATACTATCAGTAAACATCAAAAGTCCAGAAAAAAACTATCTCCGATTCTATCTAACATTGACTCATCCAAACATATCCTCCGATACCATTGGGAAATACCCCTGCCAAGATCACCCAAATAGAACCTCATTGGTTTTTCATATGAAATAAAGAATTACTACCACTATTCTATTGTATTTTGGCTAAAACTAGGTGCATAAAACTGTTATAGAGAGACTATGAACACATTATAAATCCTTTGGGTCATGACAAATTTGATAAAAAAAAACTTATACATGATCCATTCATATAACTGACATACCAAAAAAATTAATGAAATAATGAGTTAATGAGGTGACTATATTCTATAATATAAAAAATTAAATTTCATATTTTAAGGATCATAAAATAATTGTGATGTAGTAGTACATACATATGCATACCAAGAATAAAAAAATAATATAAAACCAGTACAAAGTGAAATACATTTGTTAGACCATCATTAAAAGTTAATATAGATTCCTTTCCCTAATAAAACATTGTCCCTCTAGTCGGAACATCTTTCACAATAACCTTATAGACATAATTAACATGTAAATATCTAATAAATACATGTTGCTAAAATATAAAAATGAGGTCTACGTATGTACATCCAAACCCATTCCTTACACATTGATAAGGGGTCAGTGTAAAAACCCAATATGATTCCTTATTTCCTAAACACATTGAATTCTTCTATGAAAAAATTAATGCGTTTATAAAATATATTTTTAGTGAATTTCATGATATATAAATACAAATTAAATAAAATATCACAAATAAATACATATAGACCCAAACTTTCAAGATCATTATGTCTTAACTAAACTAAAATAACACATAAACCCACCAACATCATCCAAATCCAATAATACATTTATCATAATCAGATTAAAAATATTACCATTGAAGTACATCATCTCAATACAATTTCTAAAGTATTCGGAAATCCATCTCATACATAATTGAATCTGAAATGGGAATCTTAATAACCATCTTCCCAATAAATAAATACAATCATCCTTATAATACCCTATAGAAATATCTAACATCTCCTAGTCTTAATATAATAATAAATATAATAATATAATAATGAGATCTAGTATCTCACATAGGCAAAACCATCCTATTAGTGTAAGGACCAATGGACGAGACTCATCTCCACTGGAAAACCTAAAACATGTGATCTGTGGATGGATTATCGATATAAAACATCCCAAAATTTTTGATCACCCAAACAATGAGTATGTATTATGGTTGCATTAGACATCCACATTTCATTATACAATAAGGGATCATAGGAGGAAATCTACATAAACACGTTTTATTTATGGACTTTAATCCATGATTTATTATAAAAATAAAGATAATAATACCTTGAATAGTAAGAGGCATAATATATTTTTGAGGTTCGATAAATAACATAACATCATAAAAATGGAATAAAATTACTTTATTCGAAGATTCCATACAATGAAATTAAATTTTCATCGCTCCTATGAAACTACAAGGGATAGATGGGAATGTACACAAGAAAGGAGAGATATATAAATCCCGGAAAAGGAATAAAAATAAATATTATAGTGAAAAGAAATAAATGTGATCTTATATGTATAAAATTGTAACATAAGTGTTCATAATCCTAATCATGAGTAATGAGGCATTGTATAACAAGATATCCTAAAGGAAACCTAGGAATGTAGAAAAAATTGAAACATGGAATCAAAAGAATTGGTCATGGTTAAAAACTAATAAATTATATAATAGTGTGCATTAGATAACCTCCAATTCACCTTAAATTTAATTTTTTTTAGATTAGAACATTACCCAATGTATTGGAAAACTATATGGTCACACCCATTATTATAATATCTTAAATATGCATAAGTGTTCTATATAGATCACATCCCATAAGAATATATTTCCAAGAATTTAATCCCATGATTTTGAATTTTTAGGTTATATTCATTTCTCTTCATATTAAATGAATAATATTTAAAAATAGGTCAATTTCATTGAGTTAAAATGGGTATGTGTATACTATTAAAAAAGATTGGGCGTAGACAATTTCAGGACAAGTCTAGCATCATAACAGGGACACATAAAGGTTCATTCATTGGATTCATGATGGAATTTTTTGGAGTCGAAAACCTCTTCCTAGACAGAGCCTCATAATGTTCCATTTGAATTTATGATGGAATTTTTCTTATATGTAGACTCTACTAAAGAAATTTGTTGATCCCCACATCCCTCAAAGTCTATTTTTCATGATCTAAACATAATATCAATGTGTTCAATGGTTTATTTATACTGACCATCTATTTCAGGGTGATAAGTAATATTAATGCTCTAATCATTTTTTAACACATGATACAGGCTTTTCCACAACCTAGAGGTAAAAAAATCTTGATCTTATAAAATAGAAATTAGAACTCTATTTCTTCATTCCACCACCCTGATAAACATCATAAAACGTTAGTCAGGATAGAAATATTCCTTGATAGAAAATAAATGTGATAACCTACTAAGGTGATAAACTACCACCCAGATGGAATTATTACATTTGGGTGTCATATAGAGTCCTTATATAAAATACATGGTTTTGGTTTTCCATTTATAAACTAGTATCGGTAATGGTTGAATTACTTACATAGAATTGAATTCATACTTTGAAAACTATCATAACAAGCATTAAGGTACAGCCTCTTAAATATTTGTGTTTGTGTTATCCCTCCATACGCATTTCTTCAAATCACTATTGATACTAGATATTATTAGATAAATACATATGTATGAGATATGAAAGTCATATATAAGTTCCATATTAAGTTATAAAAATTATGGGACACATTTTTATATTCTAAGACATATAATCCCATCTCCAGAAAAGTTGAAATATAAAATATCTTCTACCATATTCTGTAGAAACATATCATCTTTCAAAGACTCTTTAGTCATATCAAGAATGGATGGTTGAAAAGTCACCTGAGAAAGGTACTGTGAGGATCCTTTTATTATTACCATATCCATTCTATTTTTCCCAAGATGATTGTGTAATTTGTAATCCTAATCATGGATAGTGTTTCTAGATCCCTTCTACTAAGAGAATATTCTACATTGTTTTAATTCCAATGAGGGTAATGGATTGGACAATAATAACCATTGATAAGATCTAGACATATCTGATCGAACATATTAATAAAATTTTGTGTTATTCTATACTTGTGTATATTTTTAATCCATATATATATCACACATCACCTGATAAAGATATCTCCACCAAATATTTAACACAGATATCACTTTTCTAATAATAGATCATGGTAATGGTAGTTCTTTTAATGGATATTTAGTTTCTTTGAGTGGAATATTCTCTTAATTTTTCATTTTTTTATGAGAACACAACAAATTCCATATAAAAATTCAACAATATAGATCTCAAATCATTACCCACTGGTGGGTAATGTGAGCCCAATTGTAGTGATTAGAATAATTTTAATTTCTTTAAAACTTTTTCGACATTCATCATTCTAGAAAGACCTAACTAGTTTTGGAGTTATCTAGTATTCGGGGATTAAAAATCATTTTCTTTTTTCCCACAAATCAATGATTATACCCTTATAATCGGTGGAAGACATGGATTTAGATCATATATAGTGGTCTTCATCATTATTTAGGTATCTTTATTTTTGAAGGATCAATGGATATATCTTTTATTTATGTTTACAATCCATTTAAAGTTATTTTCGATGACAATAACTCACATTTAATATACATTGAAAAGATATTTTATTTCTTCAAGGCCCTAAGTATAGTTTTACAATGATCCTCATGTTTCTCCTTGATTTTACTGTAGATGGAAATATAGTAAATAAAGACTACTAAAAAATTTTCAAGGTAATAAATAAAATACTACATTCATTATATGCATGAATATTGTGGGTGAATTCTTAAGTCTGTATTACATCATCAAAAAGTACTTGTGCATGTACCTTGTATGAAAAGTACCCATGGGGATTTCCTTCTTCTTTAACTTTTCATTATAATATCCCAACCAGTGTTTTATCTTAGAGAAACAATATTCTCCACATATCAGATTTTAAAAATCATTAATTTATGGCAGCTAATACTTTTTCTTTATTTTTATCTTGTTATTCACAAAATAATTTAGGAAAACATGCATTGACCCATCCTTCTTCTTGATGAAGATGTCAAGTGTGCCCAAAAGTTAATTTCAAGGGTTATATAAGACCTTTACAAATATTCTACTTTAGTTGTTTAGTAAATATACACATAATCATATGGAAAACATGTTAATTATTTTTATGGATATAATGAAGAACATTCATCATCATCACTATATATTTATAGAATCCAAGGGAGATTCACAATACATATACTGATTTCCTTCTCTCATTAATTCAGGTTGGATCTATATATGTAAAACCAATATATGACAAGAATATCATTGAATTTTTTTGAATTTAGTATGACATGGTTCTTGGGGATTTTTATCTATAATATGTGGATATGTGAGGAGTTATATACATAAAATTAAATAATTCACCAATTTTTTATTTTCATAGAGAGCTCTACTTCCATGATTTGCGGTGGTGTTTGAATAGTTCTACTAAACATGAATGATTTGAAATAATGTATAGAATAAGAATTTAAAAATCACATTCACTATTCAATAATGATTAACTAGCATACCTCTCGTCATATCATTTTTAGGGTCCACCTATAATGTTGTGATGGAATATTCTCTCCCTTACAACATTAGGGGTTGTTCTCATTTGTTGTCTTAAAAAATTCATGGATTTGGTAAGGTTTCATAGTTTCCCTTTTTTAAAGTTGAAACATTGAATAATTGGATGAGTTTAAATTGTATAATACCCCAATTCCAAAAGATTTTTGGGATTCCTCTATTAGAAATTGCTACCTTGGTCCCATTCCATTCAATAGCTAAATCATTATCTCATCCCCATCTAATCCATGATCTATTTCATAACATAAATTTTTATTGAGATATTTTATTCTACTAATAATTTTTAATATTGAGAATTTCAATTTACCAAATAAAATCTCATGGGATAGTTAAACCTCATTTGCAAAAAAAATCATTTTTGCATGAGTTCCAAATCGAGTCCAACTCAATGTTTTGATTTTGGAGTTATTACCCCTAGGTGTATCAGGTCAATATCCCCATTCAGTTATAGTATCAACAAAATGATATATTTTCTTTGAAACAACATACTATATACCTCACCGAAATCGTAGTGATGTTTTCATTTTTTTCATTTTTATCCCTAATGATATTAATATAGATTTTTAATCACAATACAAAAAATAACTACACATTAATTTGATACCAATTATGGAAAACCCTATCATTAATGAATATTAATTAATGATTTTGTTCATAATCAACACTTAATATAACATAGAAGATAAATAATACTTCCATGTTTAAGATATTCAGTGAATAAAAAAGTTCAAAAAACTAGGATACAATGACGTCATTAAAAAAATCCTTAACATTCTCTAAAGCAATTCACCGATCTTCCAAAAACGATCAGGATAACCTGGGGTTATATATAAGAATTGGGCAAGATTTAAAAGCCATTTAATGAAATAAAAAAATCATATGTTACATCATTACATGTGTGGAACGATTCAGACAAATGAAACATAATATGTGAGAATCGTAATCATGAACAATGTGTTATGATATAGCATTATATCATAAGGAAAACATACGAATTTGGTAACACCAAAAACCTTGAAACATAAGAATATTTCACTTTTAACCACTAGGAAATCAGAATGTTTTTTCCATATTATAACCTCACTTATATCATACAAGTAATATTATGAGATTAAAACATTACCCAATGAATTTTAGTGTTATCTGGGCCCACTGATCATAATCATTACATGTGTATGCGTAAGTGTTCCACATTGATCATATAACATAAGAAAATATTTCAAAACATTTAATCCAAAAAATAAGGACTGTGGTATATGCAAATATAATTAAAAATAATAATTAACTATTGTTACATCTATGTGGTTACCCTTGAGTTGAAATGAGTATACGTAAAAATATCACAAATATTTGGCATGGACAATCACAACACAATTTTAGCAGCATAACATGGTTACAAAATGTTTCATTAAAAGGATTAATGAGAGGGAAAATAGACTATAATAACATGGAAATAATTATTTTTTAAATAATCATATGTATGAAATTAATATAACATGAAAAAGTTGTAATTAAATGAAATAAGCCAAAAAGTGTTCTTAAATAAAACATTTTCATTGAAAAATTAATGTATAATTTTGTTGGAATAATCAGAGTATATAATCAATATTGGTTGGTATTAATTAGAGTGAAAAGGGTGTATAATCTTTTTGAAATCATTAGGGAAGTACTAGGGAAGCATGATAACATAACAAAACATGAAAAAATAGGAAAAAAAGGCACTATACAAAGGAGGTTTTTGGATAGAGGGGACAAGGAGAGGATCCAATACATTGAGAGGGATTTCCAAAAAATTGAGGGGAGATTCATGATATCATTTGGTATAAATGAGAGGGCTCTATATATGGAAGGGGTGATTAAGGGTGTGATATGGTAGTTTTTAGTGAATAGAAATGTGATATTGGGTGTGTTTATATAGGAAATGTGAGTGGGGTTCATTATTATATCCAAAACAAAGGTTTTGGATTTATACAATAATTTATTCGAAATCCCAAATCGTCTAGTGTTTGTTGTTGTTTTTTCTACCAATGTTGAGATATTTTCGTTATTTTATAAGTAAATGAACTGAAATAATTAAAATATTATTCTTAGTGATGTTTATGTTAGTTAATTTTATAATGAAATGATTTTAAAACAGTTAAATATAATTTAGTTTTTGGTTTATTTATAAAGGGTTTTTATCATTAACCAAATAGGATTAAATAAAAAATATTTAAAAGGGCAATTATTTTTATTAGATACCATTAATTGTAGTTATTAAAGTACTTTTTGGCCATTATGATGTCATAATACACAATGTATATTTATATTGTATTTATTTTTTAAATGAAAATTTGATTGTCTCAAAAAAATATGAAACATTCACCGATGACATCATAATACACACAGTGAGATATTCATGGGGCGGTTCAAATAATGTGGTTTGGCCTATGATCCCAATGATATTGAACTTCTCTAATAAATGGTTTCATTCAATCATTATTTCTTGAATATTGTCTAGGAATTACTAATGGGAAATTACTGTATATGCTAACTCTCTCAAAATATATGATAAAACAGATTTATAGGGTTGAATCCTACTTGTCGAGGTCATCACTCCCTTTGTCTAATTCAATTGTATTTTATAAAACCATTAATATATACTAATAATTATATCCCAAAAATTACTATATTATTAATGGTTGTGATGATTAATGGAATTTTAAATCTTATATAAATTATAATGGTTAAAACGAGTAAAGTAGTGCATGTTTTTTCCAATCCCACATAACATAAATATGTAATTTAATTTTACCACAAAGGATAATTTAATTATTAAAACCTTAGGTCAATAAAAATATCATAAATAAACTTTTGTGCATGTTGAACAACACCAACACATTTTTGGGCTCATAGATATGTCTCATACCTTGTCACACCCTCACACTCAGGGTTGGGTCTCATTATCATTTCTAACCTCATCTAACTTCCATAGTGTGAGGTCTCATAATACATATTGTATCAAACATAAGTACGCATTACATAAATCTACACATAAACCAAATATTTCGGCCTGTGACTACCATAAAACATAGTTACAGAATATTAAATAAAAAATATGTTATCCAAATACTATAGCCTAGCATCCAATTAACCACAAACCCTATTTTGTACTTAAATGAAATCTAGTTTTTAACACCCAAATAAGAAGTTGTACAATAATAAAATCCTAAATAAATTACAAATTCATAAAAAAATAATTAAAAAATACTCCAAGCATAATAAATAAAATAATATAATACATGATTCTCATATTCCAACCATTATAGTTTATAAAAAGTGGTATGTTTCAACCACACAAAATGTCAAAAATTGAATGCATAGTCCCCAATAACACTATACCTAACCAATAGGTCACCAACACTGAAACCAAGCCTAAATAAATCATTATATGAAAAATGGTATTAAGAAAAAAAACATTACATAGGGCCAAAAAAATAAAAAAATAAGGATATATTGAGAGAACAAGAAACCACCACCCAAAAAAAAAGAATCCTTACCCAAGATTATGATAAAAAATTAATAACACACTTGAAATAAAATAATCTAAAATGATCTACAAGATGGAAGTAATGACATTTCAAATAAAAAATTATTGGAATAATCAAAATAATATGGTAAAAGTAGAAAAACCCACCATTATATTAAATAAAAAATATATTTATTAATTTAAAAACCACATTGATGGACAACACTCATGGTTTTTACCTATTATGGACTACCACTTAGGCATCATTTGGATTAATAATTACAAATCACAAGGATTTCTATACAATACCATTTTTTAGTAAGAAATGTACCCATACAAATCCCCACTTAGGACCCTTACATATCACCAAACCAACACTCAGATATTATGGTTTTTTGTTTTTCAAACACATAAATTCTATATTATGTTTACATATCATAGAATTATAACTTAAATATCACTTGTAATGATCAATGCATACAACTTTTCTCTCATAAGATGAATGTTATGTATAACCATTTACACATACAATGACCCAAAAATTTGAATAGTTGTGCATATGATGATTTTTTCATATAACCATGTATACCCACACTAATCACAGTGTCACCCAAAAATAATTTACACCCAACATGAAATATATCGCTTAACCAATGTTTTTATATTGTAAAATCATTGTGTGTGTGTGTGTCTTCTTGTATGACAATGTAGCTCAATACATATCCCAGTTTCTTCTTGATGGGTTTATATTTAGAATAGAAAGATTAATTTTATGAAACATAGGGGTTTAGAAAATGTAATATTTTAAAAACATTGTGAGGACCCTTGGGTATAATACAACTGCAATATAAGAATAATCACTCAACTGATTTTTATAAAAATGGGAGAGTTGTTATGTTATTCGAAATCTATATGCATGAGTAAACTTTTATAAATTAATGGGACACATAAAAATGGTTTGTCATATATTGTTTTAAAATATTCATTAACATTAACAAAAACATCAAAATAATTTAAAATTTAACACCACATTCTCAAAAATGTCATGAATTATTAATAAGATCAATCTGTACAAAAAAATAACATTTTAGTTCTATACCCCACTTATCGTCATAACTGAACCTAGGAAATATCTCTAACACTTATTCCCAACCTGTAATGACATCCTTAGAACCATGAAATTGGCCAAATTCACATGGTTGATCTAAGATCAAACTAAAATTACCATTCCAGCATACTTGGGCCATGAAATCAACCTTACTCTAACAGTCACCCAAGAATTTGAGACACCACCTAGGATACAAAAAAATCCAAAAGAATCACATAAATAATTTTTAAATAAAATAATTACTATTATATATTAAATTGGAATTACATCCATAGATTCAAAATAATGTATTCAAGTTTCCCCTAATTTAAACCAACCATAAAGTCGGAATGTCAATAAAAAAACTTATACAATAATGACTTTTGTATGGACAAGTTACAGTAATAGATTACATAATAAAATATATAGGCATATAATTCTAACATTATAGTGAAAAGAGATTGAATAATGTATTTTTATGATGTTTGTAATAGAGATAAAAAATATACATGAAGTGACTAGTTATTATCACCAGTTTTTAAAAATATCAATCACTTATGAAAAACGTTAAAAAAATATAAATTTTGATAGATTAATGTTTTATCAAGATAGAATTATTTGAAGTGATTTTATTGAGGAATATTTGGAGGCTTGTGACAATACTATTAATATTATATCCCAAGAATCAAGTGAATATATGTTTTTATATAGATATACTATAATTAAAAACATGGGATATGTTATTATAGAAAAGATTAAAGTGAAAACATGTTTCCCATAAAGGTTAATAATCCAGGAAAAAAATTACCCAACGTGTTATTTGGAGTTTTTCATTATAATATTTGAATTTAAAATTTGGATTTTTTATCCCTACTCAAAACTATGACATATATATTGATAAAAAGGATATAGATTACTTATATATTTCTGAGGCAATGAAATGATCGACACAATTCTAAGTATATGGATGCTTAATTGGTTACCGTTTTAGAAATAAATGGAATGTGTTTTACTATCCAATTATAAAATCCCAACATACTATTTGTTGTGTATAAAGGTGATATTTCCATCTAAGATATGAAATTGATTTAAATGAGGTACCTAAAATGAAGTAATGATATCCTAATTCATAAAAATAATATCAAAATCATTAATATTGGATAGTATTATGCTGGTATGAATTGATGATGTGGAGGCATAGTAGAAGGTGTGAGTAGTTAGAAAGGGAAGAATAATTGAGTTTAATTTATTAGTAAAGGAATTATATGATTTTTAGAAATATTATGTGACCATAATTTCCCCAAATAAATAATGATCAATCAGATAATACTTATTAATCATATTTCTTTATCATACCTTGTTTTCCAAAGTTTTATGAGGAAACTTGAGATCACATTTAAAATTATAATATAATGTTTTACATTTCCCAATATTAATCTTTGTTCTTTATATACAACTAACTGAATGATGAATGGTAAAATTTCATATGGTTAAAGAAAACATTAAATGTACCAACATGGAAACTGAAAAAAAAAATCTATTCATTTCATAATAGGTCTTCCAAGAAATAGTATGGGAAATATTTTTTATATCTGATATGGTGGATTAATATCGTATTACTCCCACTTCAAATTCATACTATAAATATATAATATCAAACAACATTCCAAGATATATATCATGGATGTGGTAAGGATTTGTGGTACTAAATTCCATATTTAATGTGATCAAGATCAATGGTTTACCCAAATGATTTAAAGAAGTTTCATAAATTAATATAAACAAGTTACGAAAATTTGTATAGTGAATCACTATCAAATTGATGGTTGGTATGAAGTACCACCAAAACATTTGAATATATTCTTACATAATTCTATATAGACATTATAGGTTATTGTAATCAGTATCTTCTACTGAACAGGTTCTCACATAATAATTGCTCTTTGTAAATTATACATATATCTATATATGAATCCATTATTAATATAAATCCTTAAATATAAAATTACATGTCCAAATTAGATAATACAATCACTTGTGACCTGAATTAGTGGATGAAATTTCAATGATTCTTGAAGGTATATGGATGTGTGTAACTTGATTAGGGATGATGAGAATGGTAATCCCTAGCACCATTGGACGGCTGGGATTCTTGATATCATTTGAGTTAACTTCTATAAATTATATATTCCACCAATTCTATATTATGTATGAACATATTATATGTATTTATCCAATGTATTTACACACTAGAGCATAAAGTGGTATTAATCTAATTTTGTAAAATTGGTAAATAATATCCCTTTTGATGAGAAACCGATGATGTTGTAGGATTATTAAGTAAATTTTATTTGAATAAATATAAAATAAATTTTAATGGATTTTTAGGAATTTATATTTTATAAGAAGAAACATATGAACATATGTTTATAAGAAAAATAATTATCCTCAACTATTGTAGTTTGAGAATTGGAATAAAAATTCTAAGGATAAAATTTCAATATCGAAAACCATTTAATGTACCATATTTAGATAAAAATATTATATCCCTAATCAATTATTTATAATATATTTCATTACCTACGTATATTTTAATGTGTACTAAAAATAATATACAACATGAAATTAATAATCAATTTATTTTATAACTCACAATTATTTTCCCGTTTTGACTAGTAGGTTTCCAAAGCGGTTTGTTCATGGAAGATGTAACACTAAATAGATCTCACATCCATGATGACTGTTTGACCAATTTTCCAAATGTAAGTTATTATTGGGGAATTTGGCCAACAATAATTAAGAATGTACATTGTTTGAGAGGATGGTAGTACAAGCTTATCGCACTGCTTTGGGGGAAATTATTTCATATTCTAGGAATCTATCTTAGATTTTATTTGTGTTATGTGGATGAATGATTTATTAAATAAAAAATGAACATGACTTGTCCCGTGTGACAACCTAAATATTAATGAATGGTTTTTTTGAAGAAATTCACTTTCATTGATTGATTGAGCTGAATGTTTCACCAAGTTAGTATTATGTATCACACAATAATTATTTTATCTTATAGTAAATGCAATACTATGTCCCTTCAATATAATGTGTTACATGTAAGGACCAGTTTTACAAAACTAAAAAAATACTATTGATATTTTTTAAATATTATATAGTTATCAAATATACATTAGAATATAAATTCTGAAAAGGATTAACTAAATTATGATAATATGTCTTAATAATGTTTTTAAAATGCATTTTTCGGCATAAAATCAATTACAATTTAATGTAATAAAATTTTTAACATAAATACATTCCATTTATGAAAAACTAGTTTTTTTATGAAAAAAAAACATTTTTTATATTAGTATATTTAAGAAAACGCATATTGAGAATTATTTTAAAGAAAATTATATAGTATATATTCAATAAAAATAACATTCATTTTTGTCAATTTTATGGATAAGAGATTAGAATTATTCCAATTGTTGTCATAAAAAGATGTATTTTTCTAAAAGTTAATATTACATCCTTTTAGTAGCATACTTTTTTTTTAAACAATCTTTAGACACAATTATAAATTTTTTATAAAAATCAATAATTTTTGTTTTGAAATAAAACTTACATTAGTTTAAGGTCTAATTAGTTCAATAATAAATTAAAAAAACTTGTGTATGTCAATTTAATCAATTTAACATTTTAGTATATATAAAAACTTTCCAATCATTTGAACATTTTCACTCTAAAACATGTTACTTCATCCCATTTTGGAGATTAATTTTAAAATACTTTCTACCAATTATTTTATGTGAATTTTGAAAATTGGATTCAATATTTACAACCATAATATTTTATAATTTAAAATATTTAATTATAATTTTTTACAAATATTATTAGTGGATGTAGATAAACCCAATTACAATAATTTAGAAAAAAATGAGTTTAACAATGGACTAACTATTAACAAAGGGGACAAATGGCCTAGAAACATGTCCAATCCCCATTTTCTAGAGTCATTGTGAAAATTTATCATATTTGATTGAAACTATTTAATTATTTAATGAACATGATGTATGGGAGATATCCAAATAGTGTTTACCTTTTGTTATTTATATGAATGCCACTCCTCCACAATTATAGGGAACTCATCCCCCTCACTTATTCAAACCTATCAATTCCAATGGATCATCCAAATTGTTGCTAGATAAGTTCCATATTAATGAATATCACACTAGAGGCCTCAATTTTATCATGCATCCATCCAAGGAAGTCTGTAAAAACCAAAAGGATGTACCTGAAGAAGAGGAAACATTTACCAATAAAAAAAATTGATTTGTTTTCTTATCCACCCAATTAAATTATTCTTATTTCAAAATTATTTAATAAAAATTGTATCACCAATATATTTTTATTTTTTCATGTTCTTGGTATAACCTAAAACATTACACACTTTAATCAAATGGGACACACAATCATCACTATGGTGTATAGTGGACTATCGCTTTGTAGCCTCGTGCCATTTATTATCCGATTACAACTTTTGATGGTTAGGAATAACGGTGGATTTATATTTTCACATCCTAGCCAAAGCCCAGGCTCAAGACACACTACCCCAAGATTCCCTCCATTGGCTAGGGGTAGCGATAAGAACTGATGATGCACTAATATCAGAGAAGCCTTTCCCTAAACACGTGCACACACAAACCTAGGCAACTCAATGAAAAACTATAGAGGGAATGAAATCAAGAATGTAACACTGCTATAAATAAGCCAAATATACATGAACCTCTAAATAGAAAGAAGTGTGGAAGTGTATACTAAAAAGAGAAATTGGGAAAATACACACCCAAACTAGAAATATGTCTTAATCTTACAAAACTGGAAAAGAGTAAACCACTAAGATATCCAAGCTCATGTAACTCGTACTATGACTATTGTACATCGTCCTGGAACCCGGTATCCCTATGAACTTCTAAATTAAATATAAACATGTCCTCCATCTGAAAAAGACATGACACGTGTTGGGAGAATCCCATTTTTTGGTGAGTGTATACATACCATGAATAACACCCCAAAAAGTGAAGGGGAATAGTAAGAAATTCAACTGAAGAAGAATGAAGTATATAGAAAAAGTTATAATAATAGAGTATAACACAATCAAATAAAACAGTGAAAGTGAACTCATCCAAATACAAAGAGCTCAAAATAGTGGGAATAAAAAATTCCCATCGAGTCTTTTATTCATATAGAAAGAGTGTGGACTAATCCCCCATGAGAATGTAAACACAGAAAGAACATGACATACACCAGACGTATTCACCTATAATGGAAGGAGAGTAACTATACCAATGTAGTGGGTATTGATAGAGGATATATATATATATATATTTGTGTGTGTGTGATTGGTCAATGAAGCCAAAAAGAGAAATTAAAATGAAATCCATCTCGTAGCTCAATCAAAGAAGAAGAGTCATTGACAATATCAAGATAAGTCCATCTACAATGCCTAACACCACATGTATCTACTTAGGACACACAAGTAGAAGGGTCTTAATCTCCATACCTTGATATTATCCACTTTGGGAATCACTAACTCGCCTTCATGGTTTTAGGTCACATAACAAGGATGTGTCTTGTTTGGGAATGCATTCCTGGGTCTTTTGATCCAAAAGGTATATCAAATCACATATCATCATTACGCCATACAATCGAGGGGTTAGGTCTCAAGGTTTGGGCCACATGTCGTGTGCAGTCAGTGGATACCACTCTAGTTTCGTCAAGGACCCATGCACATTTTGTCTAGATGGTTCCACTCATAATAGGTTGGGGACCCATGCCCAGCCATGCTAGAGGGTACCACACTGATGTTTTCAAGGACCCATTCTGGAATAAGCTAGAGGTTTCCACATGGAATAGGTTGAGGACCCATGCCCAACTCAGCTATAAGTTCCAATTGAAAGGCATCAGTGAACTAATCTACACATTAATGACGGATGGTACCTCTCAGAAAGCATAGAGTAACCTTGCTTCCCAACCCAATTGTAGGGTATGCTCATAAATCTATAATATTCCTTCCTGATAACTATTCAAATTGAAGATTGCCTAAATAAGTATCAATCTTGGGACATAAATCATCATATCATTAATTCCACTACAATTGGAACTATCACATTTTATGTGAAAAAAGCTCAGGATAGGTTACTCATCGCCCAAAATTTGAATCTAAATTAAAGTGATGTGAGAGCTAGAAGATTCATGATGAGGTGTATTACGCGTATGGGGCCCACATGACATGTAACCTTTTTTCATCACCTAGACATGTAGCTATCCATACATGGGTACTAAAATATGTACATGTTCCCCTAATAATTCTAATGTACTCTCAGAGTACATGGAATATTTGGCCAAAAGGCATACAAGCGCCCGATTCTCGCCGTTGGACCGAAGTGAAAAATGAAATTTCTTTAACATTCCTCCACAAACATCACTAGATAACAAAATTAAACTCACTACTGAGATCCTTACAGATAGTGCATAGGATAGAAAATTCATTTTCCTGAATCTGACACCCAGTGAAGAAGCTTCAAATCACAGCATTGTGCATGAAGAGTTCCTCATGGGTCCCATGTCTTGTTCATAAAATATAATATAGGGATTAAACTTTTTCAATTGTTATGGATGAATGCAGGAAATCAAATTTTCATTTCCCTCAATCACACATAAGAATAAAAGTTCGTGTTTGATAACATTAAAATCCATTACACTTGAATGGTGTATCTGGAGTCCCACACCTAGATCTAGAATTAAAAACCAGATATTGGCCTCCAAACATCTGCCTTAATATTAGAGTCATAATTCTGTTGAGGATGAGTCAATTGGACATTGTATGTAAGATTTATGGTGTGTCAAATATTCAATAATAATAATAATAATATATTATTATTATTTGAGCATTTCCTAGACCTGATCCATAAACCTATATAATTAATCCAACATCAGTCTCGAGATATCCTTCTAAAAAACTAGGTAATGTAGTTGCAGATGGAAAATCAATCTGAAGCTCCATGTTGGAGTTACCCTCCAATCTTAATTTTAAAAATAATAATATCTTAATTATTTTAGGGTGTTTTATAGACCTCATCCATGAGTTATATAAAGGGATCAAATATTGGTCATAAAAAGTCAAACTTGAAGGAAGGGTCACATCACCATAGAAGACGCATAAATAATGTGTTGCACGGGTTGTTATGGAGGATAATCCATTAAATAATTATAATAATAATATATTTAATTTTAATAAATTTGTTAACCCCCCTTATAACAACCTTTCTCTTTATTTCAAACATAAACATAATTTATTACATGAAATTTTAATTTGATAAAACATAGAATATATAGATATCTAGTGTCTTTAGGGATTAGGGTCATTACATAAAGACTTTAAACAAAAACAAAACATATTTCTTGAAAACATTCTTTACATGACCACTACATTCCCTCATGCATAGGATTGCATGGGATAACCTGAGGACATGAATAAGAAAAGGGTGAGCTATAAAGCCTAGTAAGGGAGGAAATAATGAATAACATGAAGAATACAATAAATGTTAGGATATAGGCATGTAAATGGATCATAAGAGAAATATGAACATAAAGTCATGATAAATCATTATTATCATAACATCGAAATGTGGCTACAACACTTAACATGGTATTAGCATGAGACAAGGGTCATTATAATGGAGCATGAGTAAACCATCATTTCACGTGAATTAGTATGATTAAATCAAAATTACTCATGAATTATCATGATTAAACCCTCATTTCACTTGATGTATCATGATACTAATCTTTACCTAATGAGTTGGAGCTCTATCAGGAAACACCCTTCATAAACATTTAATTTCATGCATAAGTGTCCCACATGGATCATACAACATGGAATAATTAAAGTCATCATTTATTTCAAGATAAAGGAATGTGGAATTAATAAATGAACCTATATATTCAATAAGTAAATGTGCATAAATTTGAATACCCATGATAGAGAAATGTACATGGTATTCATGACACAATGACTTTGGCTTGGAAAATTGTGGTGCAATTTCAGCAGCAGAACAGCGTGACATAAGAATTCATAAAAATTATTGATGAGAATGAAAGGGGTGTCTCATAACATGTATATGAAATGGAAAAATTATGGTGTTCATATAGATACATGTCCCAACATATGAAATGGAGTTTAGATTCAAATTAGAATACAATTTCTTGAATGTTAATGAGAAGTGATAAATTAATTTTGGAATTTCGGCATAGTAATGGGTGTACATGGAAGGCATTAATGAGAGTGAAAGGGGTATCTCATCATTCCATAATAAAGAAGGATTCCTGGGGGAGGTGTGAAATCATAACCCATCAATACTAATTTAATGTAAAAGGGAATAATAACAAAATGAAATTTGGACAAAAATAGGAAAGAAAGAAATCCCTTACTTGGATGTGTGATCCCAACGGCTTGGGAGGGGCTTGAGAGAGGATTCATGAGTTATTATGGAGACTTGGGATGATTCTAGAGAGTGTAGGGAAGGTTTTTGTGGAGTTACAATTTCTTTGAGTGAAGAGGATGTGGTAACTTGGGTGGTTTTATATAGGAAAGGAAAGGAAATTCATTATTATTTAGGTTTGGGTCACCACACAGTAAACTAATCCAAACGACAAACCATACCATTGTTTCTGCCCATGGTTTTGTCCAAAGGGGATTGGAAAAAATATTTTATAAGGAAAATGGCCTAACTTCTAAATATAATAGGGTTTCTTATTTGGAGGTAAGTCACACTCTCAAGGAAATCAATTAAAAAATGTAAATTTTTTTGTAAGTATTGAGGGGTCCACTAAAGCATTGTAAAATAAATCAAACATAACTAAAATTACATTATTCTAATGTTAAAACATATATTGGAAGAGCATAATGTTTATAGTGTTTTATTAAATCACTATTGGGTCATTATGATTTCATAAAACACATTATATATTAAAATGATAATTAATATTTACCCAAAAATTCGAATGACTTAAAAATTTATGAAAAATTCACCACTAGACAATTTTGACATCGTAATTCCAAAAATAATATTGATTTTATCTAAAATATTATTTAAATATGTGAATTCTTACGTTTAACATAAAAACTAACATTTATCGAAAATTCACGGGGTTTGACAAAAATATTTTTCAGACCTTAATAAAAATAAAAATCATATTCATAATAATTATATGGTAATTTATATGATATAATAGGTAATTTGGTAACAATATTAAAATATTATTTAATTCAAAAGTACAATAATTCATCAAAATAAATTTCTTAATTTAATATTAACTTAAAAAACAATTTGTTCTTTACAAACTATTTACAACGTAATAATAATAAAATGAATGTATATTATTTATTATATAAAAAAATGGGCATAATAATTGTGCTAAGGTCTTGTTATATAATTCCTTATAACACCCACATAATACTGAAGGGTATGGTGTGCGATTGTGACAATCTCTTGGGATGGCTCGGATAACATCACTTGGGTGGTAATCTCTATCAACTTACACTTCCCACGTAGGAGGTTCTTCTCAAGCTTAACGTATTGAATCTTGTATTGGTCTTGGTCAACAGTGAAGCCCAATGATGCCACCTCCTTTACGAGCTCCAAAAAATGGGCTTCATTTGGGGAAAGTCTACTAGATGAGGCCATCACTTTCTTTGTCTGAGTAAATTAGACATGATAAATCCCTATATTTACAGTAATATAGTGATCACCATTCAACATCTATATTAGCAATAATAATAATTTTTAATAGTAATTTGATATCAAAAAACATAAAACTGAGGAAGTACATATTTTATATAACCATTTTTTCTAATAATACCTTTAGATAGATCAATAGTAATTTTCATTTATAATAGTTTGGGTCATTACAATCTTACCCCTTAAGAAATTTCAGACACGAAATTTCATTTTCCCACACTAAAACAAAAGCGGGTAACTCTGATTCGTCACTTCTTTTGATCCCCTTGTTGCCTCTTCAAACATGTGGTTCCTCCAAAACACTGTAACGAGGGGCATTGTCTTTTTTTTGTAGAACCTTTTCCCTACTATCTTTGATCTTCAATGTCTGCTCCTCGTATGAAATATCATCCTATAACTGTACTACCTCTAAATAGATTACATGTGAAGGGTCTGGTATTTTCTTCCTTAAGAGATATACATGAATGATATAATATACATTGTCCATGGTAGGTGGAAGTGCTAGTCGATAGGCCACAGCCCCAGCATGATCAAGAATCTCAAAGGGGACGATGTACCTAGGACTTAACTTCCTTTTCTTTCCAAACATCATGACCTTCTTCCATGGAGATATGCATAGAAATACCTTATCTCCAAATTTGAACTCGAGGTCTCATCAATGGTTATCTTCATAACTCTTCTATCGACACTGTGCTGCCTTGATATGTTGTTGAATGGTTTTTACCATATCCACCATTTCTTCGACCATTCCAGGTCCTAGCAACTTACGCTCACTAACTACATCCCAACAGGCGAGTGTTCTGCACCTTTTCCCATAAAGAGGTTTATATGGTTCCATTCGGATGCTCGAGTGGAAATTAGTGTTGTACAAGAATTTAACCAGTGGAAAATGTTTTTCCCAACCACTTTTGAAGTCCATATAACATGATATTAACATATCTTTCATTTTATAAAAAGTTCACTAAGATTGGCTATCAGTTTAAGGATGATAGGTTGTACTGAAGTTCAGTTCATTACTTAGAGAATGTTGGAGACTTTTCCAAAACTTCCAATTAAATCTCAGATCATGATCGGATTTAATAGATAGTGGTACTCCATGAATACTTACCACTTATTTGATGTTAATCGGTTCAAGTTGATTCAATGAGAATTTCCCTTGAATTGTGATAAAGTGAGATGTCTTCATAAAATGATCCACAACGACCCATATAGCATTGTTTCTTCTAGATGTCCTTGTAAGTATAGGGAAAATGTTCATCATACTATTCTCCCACTTCTATGTTAGCATGGGTAGTGGCTTCATCATCCCCTTAGGCTTTGGAAACATAGCCTTTACTTTATTACATACCAGGAACTTTGATTTATATTCTACAATATCTCTTTTCATATTGTCCCACCAAAAGTTTTCTCGGAGATCTTGATACATCACTGTGCTCCCTAGGTGAATATAGAAGTTTGTTCTATGTTTTTTATTCAGAAGATACTTCTTTATCTATGGATCATATGGTATATATAATTGTGACCCAAATCTCACAAATTCATCCTTCTCAACCACGAACTCTGAGGATTTTCCATTTTTGATAACTACCACCCTTTTCAGAATTTCTACATCCTTTTATTGAGAATCCTTTATTTTCTCCATGTGGGATGGTTGAGTAATCATTTGAGAAAGGATTTATGATGTTCCTCCCTTCATTATTCACATGTCCATCTTATTAAAATCTATGATGATTGGATCATTTTCAATTCCTATCATTGATAAAGATGCATGATCCTTTCTACTTAGAGTATCTTCCACCTTGTTTTCCTTAACAAGATGGTAGTGGATTCAGTATTCATAATATTTGATGAGATCTATGCATATTTGTTGGAACATATTAATATATTTTTGTTTGAATATATACATGACGGTCTTGTGATCAGTATATATCTCACACTTCTCTCCATATAGATAATTCCGCGATATTTTCAATGAAAAGATCACAGCCGCCAACTCCAGATCATGTGTGGGATAGTTTTTCTCATGTATTTTCCACTACCTTGAGTCATAGGCTATCCATTTATCATTTTTCATTATCAAACAACCTAAACCCCTCATTGAAGCATCAATATACACCAAAACGAGTCCTAAATTTATTGGGAGTGTGATCACGGGTGTAGTGATAAGCCTCCTTTTCAACTCCTTGAATCTCTCTTCGCAATCATCATTCTAAGAAAACTTTACTCCCTTCTGAATTATCTTGGTAATAGAGTTAGACAATCTTGAGAAATTTCTATCAAATCAGTGATAATATCCATCCAACCCCAATAATCTACAGATATCTGTTACCAATGTTGGACTTGGCCATTTCTCAATTACAGTTTTCATAGATGGATCCATATATATCCTATTTCTTGTGATGATATGACCCAAGAATGAGACTTCCTTCAACCAGAACTCACATTTGTTGTAATTTTCATAGATATTATCCTTTCACAAGGTCTCTAGTACAGTTTAGATATGATCCTCATTCTCCTCCTTGGTTTTGGAGTATATTAGAATATCATCTATAAATACTACCAAAAATTGTTGATGTATCTCTAAAGAATCTATTCATCTTTTCCATGAAGATTTCTAGAGAATTAGTGAGCCCAAAAGGAATTACTATGAATTCATAGTGCATATACCATCTATGAAAAGTAGTCTTGGGGATATCCTCCTTCTTCACCCGTACTTGTTAATATCCTGACCATAAATCGACCATGGAAATTTATTTTTCTCCACGTAGCTGATCAAACAAGTCATCCATTCGAGGAAAAGGATACATGTTCTTTATCATGGTTTTGTTGATCTCATGATAATAAATGAAAAGGCACATTGACCCACCCTTTTTATTGACGAAGAGTACTGATGCACCCCATGGTGAAGCACTTGGGCGTATAAACCCTTTATTCATATTATCCTGTATTTGTTTCTTCAGCTTCTCAGGCTACATAACAAACAATCTATATGGAGTCTTGGTTATTGGAATTTCCCCAGGTATATGGTAAATTGAGAATTCAACATATCTACTAGGGGGAAGACCATGTAATTCATCAGGAAACACATCGGAGAATTCCCTCACAATAGGACTGTTTTCAAGGATGGTTGATTCCTTAGACTCAATCATCTAATCTAGATACACATGCTCATAGGGCAGTAATATCCACTATTGAGATGATAGTTTTAGAGAAGATTCATCATCCTCCTTTCACTTGTATAGAATTGAGGGTTGATTCTCTAAATAGAGATTGATTTCCCTCTCACGGAAATTTTTCTTGGCTCTATATAAGGAACGCCAGTCCATGACAAGAATTACATCTAATTCCACCATATGTAGTACGGAGACGTTCAAAATGAAATTCACTCCACAAATTATGAATGGGTAGGAGTTATATTCTTGGAATGAAATTATTTCCCCATTTTCCATACTCACCAACATCTTTACTTCCATGATTTTGGTGGTGTTGGGATTATTTTACTAAACATTCAGGATATAAAATAATGCATAGAACCAGAATAAAAAACTTTGCTTGCTATTATTTTATGAATAACTAGTGTACCTATCCATACATCATTTTCAGGGTTAACTTCAACCGTTGTGATAGAAAAAGATCTCCCTTTCTTCATTGGATGTTGTTGGTTGCCTCTGAAAACCCATGGATTAGGTCATTGATTTGAAAGGTTCCTTGGTTCATTGCAGTTGAAGCAATGAACAATGCATTGAGGGTCAAATGAAGCGTTCCTGTACTCTGTCATAGTTGTGGGTTTCTTTTATCAGTAGTTAAGAGTTAGGTTCCCTTCTCTTCAACACCTATAGCATTTTCTCATCCCTGTCGGGAAATTTATAGGGTTTTTTCTTTCAACACCATTGGTATGTGGAGTTCTTGGTTTTCTTAGAACCATTGGATTTATCTATCAAACCACCAAAATTGAAGTCCACCTTATGCTTCTTATCCCCTTGATACCCCAGAGATTTTTCGATCTCTATTTCCACCATGGGGAAAAATAATATAATTTCCACATCGATATCGAATTCATATATTTCCATGGATTTCTGCAGGCTATGTTTTATCCAAACAAAGAAGTGTTAAAACTCGAATTTCGGGGTAACGACAAATCCAGAGGCATATCGTGTAATCCTTGAGAAGTTTTTCTCATACTCTTCGATGGATTCTTCATCTTTTTGTTTGAGAGAAAGGAAGTCCCTTTCCATCTTAAGTCATAGGGTGTGTGGAAAATATTTATCAAAACACATTTTCTAGAAATCCTTACATTAAAATGCCTCGATCTCCTCCTCAAGATTTGTATTTTTTGTCAATGTCCACCATTGATCAGCTTCACCCTATATATTATAAGAAGAAAAAATAAAATTCTCTTGTTCAGAACATTGAAGGATGTATAATGTCTTTTCAATGGAGTTGATCCTTTGTTCGACAATTGAGGGATCAGATGATCCATTAAAAAAAGGGGGTCTTTGTCCCCTGAAGCTCAAGATTACGACTTGTTCATTCATAGGGGGTTGAACGTTCCTCTTTACATATGTTTCTATTCAAATCATGAGTTAACTGGGAGAGTGTCGTGACAATGTTCATGATTCCCACTCCCATTAGATTGGTCATCTCATTAGAACAGACAAAAAATGGATCTTCACGTCTGTTGTTAGACTGAGTGTTCCTATTATCATCTATTGAATGGAATTAAAGTAATTTTAGGGGTAACATATAAAGGGTAATCAAAGACAAAAACGTATGACTTATAAATTACTCTTATTTCCTTAACTTATGAAACTATAGGCTTCAATCTATGTTATCCATGATCTACATCCAAACATTTATTCTTAGGGGTGTTTTTTACCTTAAAAATGGTTCATACTAAACTAGTGAATTCACCAAAGAAATTACCCTAGAGTTTCATAACCAAAAGTTCAGAATGGCCCATTTTCATGTACTGGGATACCCCAGGTCTAGCCAGATACTCCTTGTTGGAGTTTTCACTCATAGGGACTTCTGTGTCAGAGCCGCATCTACCTTCTCTTATCCAGAGAGGGATGTATTTTCTTGATAAACCACATACTCAATACTCACCAGAACATAGGGAAGTTTTTATTATACTATATTCTTTAGGCTTTCACAAGGTTTTTCTAATCCTAATCCCAACAAAAACTAAACATATCCGGATATACCAACTATAACAACCCTGCTCTTTATTTCAAACATAATCATAATTTATTACATAAAACCTTCACTTGATACCACATATAATATCGAGAGGTTTAGTCTCTTGGGGGATTACGATCATTAAAAATTAGTTAAATCAAGAAACAAGACATCTTTATTGAAAATATACTTTGCATGACTATTATATTCCCTCGTACGTAGCATTGCAATGGATAACCCGAGTACATACATAAGAAAAGGGTGATCTTTAAATAATATAAATCTATTAAACACAGTATTAAATGAATGATACGATACATGATAGGAAATAGTCATATCAATGGAGCATAAGATAAACATTAGCATAAAGACATG
Organism: Viscum album; assembly: GCA_963277665.1. NCBI lineage: Eukaryota > Viridiplantae > Streptophyta > Magnoliopsida > Santalales > Viscaceae > Viscum > Viscum album. The sequence goes on from CAUJRU010000468.1 coordinate 587,308, forward strand.
ATAAAACATGATTATCACAACATGGAAATGTGGAAACAACACTTAACATGGTATTATCATGATCCAAGTTTCATTGCACATGAACCATGAGTAACCCCATATATAAATTGAATTAGCATTAGTAAATCATCATTGAAATTGAATTAGCATGATAAAACCCTCATTTCACTTGAAGTATCATGCCACTAATCTTTACTCAAAGCATTGGAGCGCTATTAGGGTACACCCTTCTTAAACATTTCATTTCATGCATAAGTGTACCACATGGATTATAAAACATGGAATAATTAATGGTCATCATTTATTCAATGATTAAGTAATGTGGAATTAATACATGACACTCTATAATAAATAAGTAAACGTTCATAATGGTGATTACCCTTGATAGAGAAATGGGCATAGTATTCACGATATAACGACTTTGGTTTGTAAAATCGCAGTTCAATTTCGGCAGTATAATGGTGTGATATGAGAATTCATTAAAATGGTTGATGAGATATAAAGGGGTGTCTCATCATATATACATGAAATCGAATTTAAGGGATCATATAGATATATGTTGCAACATATTAAATGTATTTTTGATTTATATTACAAAAGAATTGCATGAATGTAAATGAGAAGAGAGAGATTCCTTACGGAATTTTGGCATAGTAACGGGTGTACATGGATGGAATTAATGAGAGGGAAGGAGTATATCATCATTCAAACATTAAGAGTGCAGTATGGGGGAGGTGTAAAATAATACCCCAACATTTTTAATTGAAAATAAAAGGGGATAATAACATAATGAAATTTAGACAAAATTGAGGAAGGAAGAAATACCTTACTTGGAAGTGTGGTCCCAAAAGCCTCAAAGAGGATTGAGAGAGGATTCATGAGAGATTGGGGAGCCTTTGGAGGACGAATTGAGAGGAGTTTAGGGGTTGGTAGAGCTTTAAAATCTTTGAGTTAAGAGGAATTGGGATCTTGGGAGCGTTTTTATAGGAATTGAGAGGGAATTTTGTATTATTTAGGGTTGGATCACCACACATTAAATTATTCAAAACCACAAAAAAGCTGATAGTTTTTTCCAATGTTTTTTCCAAAGGGGATTGGAAAACAATATTTTATAAGGCCAATGGACTAACTACTTAAAATAATGGGGTTTCTTATGTGGAGGTGAGTCACACTCTCAAAGAAATCAATTTAAAGAGGTAAATGGTTTTATATGTTTTGAAGGGTCCACTAAATCTTTATAAAACAAATAAAACAAAAATAAAATCACATTATTTTAATGGTGAAACATGTATTGGCCGAAAATAGTGTTTATAGTATTTTATTACATCCCAGTTGGGTCATTATGATGTCATAAAACACATTATATATTCAAATGACATTAAATTTTTTCTCAAAAATTCAATTATCTCAAAAAATTATGAAAATTTCACCATTGCATAATTTCAATGTCTTTATTAAAAAATAATATTCATTTTATCAAAATATTTTTTTTAATTTTTGAATTCTTTCTTTTAAAATAAAAACTAACATTTATCAAAAATTCATGGGTTTTGACAAAAATAGTTTTCAAACCTTAATAGAAATCACATTCATATTCATAAAAATTATACAATCATTTATATTATATAAAAATTATTTATTTATAACTTTAAAATAATTTTTAATTGAAAAATCCATTAATTAATAAAAATATATTTCTTAATTTAATATTAACTAAATATGAAATTTGTGCAATAAGAACTATTTACAACGTAACAATGATAAAATGAGTGAATTTTTATTATTATATTAAAAAAAATAGTGCAAAAAATCATAGTGTTTTGGTCTTGTGACATAAACCCTTATAACACCCACATATGACTAAGGAGTAAGATGTGTGATGTTGACAGACTCGTGGGGTGGCTCGAATAACATTGCTCGGTTGGTAATCTCTATCTACTTACCCTTCTCCCGTATGCGGTTTCGCTCGATCATAACATGTTGAAGCTCAGCTTGGGATAGGTCAAGAGAGAAGCCCAACTTCAACCATACTTGGAGTATAGACTAACTCTAAGATTTAGTGCTATAATAATTAAAACCAGTTCTGCTATCTCTGGTTCATGTCTCTCTTAGTGAAGACAAAATAGAGACTCAGGTGGCCCGAGTAAACAAAAAATCAGTCTATCAGAAGGCAGTGACTCCAAATTCATAGGGATAAAACAATATTTTCCAGATCTATGTATATAGTTTCATATTTATTTTCAATGGATTTCAAATGCCTCAACATTTATTTTGTCACGACCCGTCCTCGGGGCATGTGTCGTGACTACCCCAAACCCGCCTTCCATAGGCCAGGGGCTGGCGACTAGCACCGAAGGTGTAAAATCCCGATAACTGGGAAGGCATTGCCTTTATAAAAGAAAACAAGCACCACAGAGTACAAGCGGAAGAAGTAAACACTAAGTAAAAACTGAGTACAACAGTAAGTGCGGAAAGTAAAAAGGGGCCGGAAATACAATCCCAACTGTAAAGTACAACTCGAAAGGGAAAATAGCAATTGAAAAGTAAAGCTGCTACGCCGACCTGTCCACTGGAAATCCCACCTGAAGGGTGGGTACAGATACCTCCTCTGCTCCTCAGGTCCCACCGTCCGCTCCGAGTATGTCTCGCCCAGTGGTCCACCTCCGGGTACCGCCTCGTCGTCACGTCCACCTTTGGGTACCGTCTCGTCGTGAGGTCCTCCTCCGGGTACAATCTCTTCGTATAGTCCACCTCTAGGTACCGTCCAGTCCTCGAACACTCGGCCTCTATCAGCACTGCCCGTCGTCTGCAACCAACACAACGATGTGCGGGCATAGCCCGTGCAGGGGTGAGTATAACGATACTCAGTAGGGACCCCGAGACCCTCAAGGTCTCACTAAACCAACAAAGATAACCACAAAGAAAATCTCAACAGATAAACTCTACTTAGGTATATGCCCATACATATACCTAAGTTATCAAGTAACCCATCTCAATCATGAGGAAACACAAGGATTGTGAAATCAATGGATAACCACTACCCGGGTATATGCCCATACATATACCTAAGTCAGCAAGTGACCCATCTCAATCATGAGGTAAACACAAGGTCAAAAGTCTCAGCTCAAACCAGGATTTTCATTATCGAAACTGTAACTGCTGAAGAGATCCGTCTTTGGAGTGTACAGTGGTCCTGTCATGACTCCGAGGTACTGCTCACTAACCTAAGACTGCTGAAGAACTCCACCCATCGAGTACTGCGGGCCAGCTGCTACAACCAAGCGCTCCCATGTGCCGCTACAACCAAGCGCACCTCTGTCGTGGGTCTTCCGCTACAACCAAGCGCTCCCATGTGCCGCTATAACCAAGCGCACCTCTGTCGTGGGTCTGTCGCTACAACCAAGCACTCCCATGTGCCACTACAACCAAGTGCACCTCTGTCGTGGGTCTGCCGCTACAACCAAGCGCTCCCATGTGCTGCTACAACCAAGCGCACCTCTGTAACACACCGATTCGTTCGATCAGCAGTCGTCGGGTCTCAGCCAGCTACACGGTCTCCGTACTCCGCACGCTCGTCACTGGGAGGGTCCGCTCCACGAGCTACAGGTCGATACTCCAAGTATCTCAAAGTCCCACGAAGAAGTATCTCAAAGGACCTCCATGTCATAGGGTTCTCAACGCAACAGACGGCGCGTCAATCGGACGCCCGATCTGTGAGTTATTGGCTTTTTCGTTTCAGGGGCCCGGCTGGATTTCGGTGCGATCCAACCCGACCGCACTCCGTCGGCATCCAAACCTTGAGAGGAGTAAGCCAAAATATCCATCTCACTTAGAGTAATTCAACGAAACAGACGGCGCGTCAATCGGACGCCTGGTCTATTATTTATTGGCCTTTCCGTCTCACACCCACCCTGGGAAACTTCCCAGGAGGTCACCCGTCCTGATCACTACTCTAGTCCAAGCACGCTTAACTATGGAGTTTTAACCATGTAGGCTCCCGAAAAGGAAGGTCCACCTTGAGTATAGTATACCGAAACGACCGTCTCGATCCAAGGATCGCGTTGCCGTTGACGGCGAGTCGTTTGGAGGCCCGTAGCCCAAGATACGGGCATTTGACCAAACCACTCGGTAACGGGGGTTTCGGGCCCGGGCCGTCCCGGCCCGAGACCCCCCGGATGGCCCGAACCGGGTCGACCCGCCCCGGACGGGGGTCGACCCGGCCTGGCACGGCCAGGCGCGCCGGTTCGGCGCAAGGCAGCGCGCTGCCAGCTCGGTCGAAGGCCGAGCTTGCTGGAAACGGGGGGCCGCCTGCCCCCCCCCCCCCCCCCCCTTGTGAAACCGGCCCCCCTCATAATGGGGGTCCAAATAACTGCCCGGGGGAATTAAATTCCCCCGGTTTCCACGAACCCGGCCGGCCCGACCTGGCCGGCCGGCTTCTTGTCAACAGGACCGGCAAGGGCCGGTCCTCTTTCGTCTTCCAGCACCGGCGGCCCGGCTGGCCGCCGGTCATCATGATCCACCGCGGCCCGGAACCGGCTGCAGCGTCTTCAGTTTCCTTCGACGCGGCGCGACGGCGCCGCGCAATAATTTCCGTGTGATTCCCGCGTGGTGCGACGGCACCACGCTATCTCGTTTCATCCGCAAGAAACATTCAAGAACAAGGGGGGGGGGGGGTCGGCCGTGTTTGTGTGGTCCGGTCCCCCTCTCGTTAGACGATAACACTTAATCGTTCATCCTCAAGTTTGTCATGCTAGAACCAAGAACGGAAAATAATGAAATAAAGCAACAAGAAACCCCTACTTGGATATTTGACGTCGCACGTCGGGCGTCGCGGAGAACGGCGTCGCGGAGAATGATGTCGCGGAGATCGGACGTCGATTCCATGGATGTTGGGGTACGTCCGAGGAAGAAACGACGTCTCCTCACTTGTTGCGGAGATGAAGAAGGAAGGCGCGTTGTCGTTGGAGAGTTCCCTACGTCGGTGTCTTCTCCCTTGCCATGGAGGAAAAAGAGGATGAAGAACCATGATCACCGAGTCGTTCTAAGTTGAGGGATCGATGTTCTTCATCGGAGAAGAACCGTTCTTCACGGAGAGGAGGACATTCTTCAACGAAGAATGAGCTTCCTTCTTCTATCACACAAAGGCTCTTTCTCAAAAATCCTCCCACCACAATTCAACCTCCAAATAAAACATGGTTTCCCCTTATTTTATTTTAATCATGCCATGCATTGTAAGTTCAAAATTCAAACACTTAATTGATTAAGAGTTTCAATAACTTAATTTAAGTGATAGTTGGCATGAGTTATGAGGGAGAGAGGGAGAGAAGGAGTTTCAAAATAAATAGGGAGTTGAGGAGTTTCAAAAGAAAGAGGGAGGAGATGAGTTACAAAATAAAGAGGGAGGTGAGGAGTTTCAAAATAAAGAGGGAGTTGAGGAGTTTCAAAAGAAAGAGGGAGGTGAGGAGTTACAAAATAAAGAGGGAGGTGAGGAGTTTCAAAATAAAGAGGGAGTAAGGGGGTTATGGGAAAAGTGAAGGGGTGGGGTTCGTGTGGGCCCCACCTCACCTTAAATCCTTCCATGGGTGGTTAACTCCAAGTGGGTCCCACCCCTAACTCCCTTACATAGGTTAAAACCACTTAAGAGAGGGTCAAGTGTTGTAACATAACACTTAATCTACTTAACAAGAAAATAAAAATTGTAGATAAGTTATAAATTAAGCTTCCACAATTTTTATCATCTTCTCTCGGATAAACGCAACTCTGGAAATGGGGTTCTTAAAAAATTAACGGCGCTGCGGTTCCATCGGTGCCCTCGGAATTCGACTCCGGGCACTGGTTCAAAAGATAGAAATTCCCGCTCGCTCGTTCACTGAACGTACCTGAGCCAAACTTCGGAAATTAATTCCGGGCACACCGGGCCTCGGAATCAGGCGCCGTCAGAAACTGCGTTCTTGTAAAATTCCAAAGAAAAGTATGAAAAAAATTTTCTTTGAAATTTCCGGATCTTTACATTACTCCCACCTCAGGGATTTACGTCCCCGTAAAGCTTCAACACAAACTAGGGTCACAAAAGCGGTACCGAGCACGCATCTGAGCCTTCCGCTCCTATGTGCTCACCTAGTGGTTTCTTACTGCCAAGGAAAGTGCACCCGAGGAATTGATTGTCCTCCTAGGATCTGCTCCTGTCGATCCTCGATCCCCACTGGAATCTCCGTGAAAGACACCCCATCGCCATCGTCCAGCTCCTCATGGTCGATGGTATGCGAAGGGTCGAGCACGTATCTCCTCAGTTGAGATACGTGGAAGTCGTCGTGCACCTGGTGCAACTGCGGTGAATGGGTCAAGTAGTAAACCACCCCGCCTACCCAGCTGGGGACCTAAGAAGGTCTGCTGAACCCCGGAGATAACTTGCCGCCTTGGCCACATCTCCATAAACCTCGTCGAGGTGAGACCCGTATAAGGATGTGATCATCATCCTCGAACTCCAGAGGTCTCCATTTTCTGTTAGATCTGGAACTCGAAAGGCTGTTGTCACGAGGGTAAGGTTGACCGACTCAAGAGTGATCGGTCGCACCCTCCTGTGCAAGAGTTACCCTACGCTGTCTGGGGTTTCCTTTTCCGCCGACCAAGGAAAACCCATCCCGACGTTTGCCTAAAACTGTCAATTTGAGTATGAACAGTTATTGCTCATTCCATACTCAAACTAACGTCGTAAGGCCTCGACGCTGCCACCAAGAGATTCCGACTGAAACTCTCGCCTCGAGGGTCTGACCACACCATCGGCGTAAGTGTGATTATCGAGTCTCCTCCCAAGGTATCTCTAGACGTGAGGGTCAAGTCCATGGCTTACCAGAAACTCTAGGTCTGGAACAAGATTTGTGAAAGCAAGGAATGATTCACATCGACGTCCGTTACTACAGCAACTAGTAGTGGACACAGACTGTCCCTTGAATCATTTCTAGATCCATTGGGTCACACTCCTTCACTGCAAGCAGCCGCATTCTTCCTTCGCCCTCCAGCTCCCTGAGCCTGGCGGGAATAACTAATGCGGGAGGTTGTACCATGTTAGGATGTACACCACCTCATGTTGCTCTCCTATCTCTGCCTCCACGTCTACTGCTTAGTATACTCATCTCTCCTTTAAGCTTCCTCTTCTTTAACATGCCCGAGTCTCTAAGACTGGCACCGGTTTCCTATTTCTTACTGCACTGTGCAGTCTTCATCCTCTCTTGCATGTCCTGGACCTCCTTTAGTCTCACAAGAGATTCTATGATTTCTTCTTTGCCGATAAGAGAAACCCAGTCTCATCCCCTGGATGAACCACATTCGTTGCCTAATACAGTTAATCCTGACATGAATGATGCATTCATGCCATGGATGACATCGTAAGGCCTCGACGTAACTACTAAGAGATTCAACTGTCACTCTCGCCTCCAAGGGTCGAGTCACACTGTTGGCATCAGTGTGAGGTCACTGGGTCCCCTCCAGTAGAAATCTCGAAAGTGAGGGTCAAGTCAACAGTTTTAACCGGGACCACTCAACATCAACCAAACAAAAGGACAAGAAAGCAAACAAAGATAAGTGTCTTTTTATTATTGCAGCTCATAGTACAAAGACACGAATACAAAAGCAACATGGAACTAGAATTAAAAAGGATGTATCCACTAGTTCCTCTCCTTCCCACCTGCTCTCAGAGCTCTACTGCCTTGTCCACTGCTCGGCTGTTGCTCAAGCACTCGCCGCTGCTTCTGTCTCGGTGTCTCCTCCAACACCCACTGATCAATCGTACGAGGATTCGGACAGTCACGTGCCAGGTGACACTTCACGCCGCAGGAGTAACATTGTCCGTTTTTGGAATGCCTGGCTCTGACCCCACCTCGGGTGCCCCGCACCACCGGTCCTAAAACCCGAGATCGTCCAACTGCTAGTCCGGTCCTCCTGGACCTCTGCATCATCTGTCTACTGCCCACAGATGACTCGGCTACTGATCGAAAAACACGCGGCAAAGGCATAAGCTCTTGTACACGCTCGGGGTGTATAGCTACTGGCACAAACTTCACCCTGAAGAAGGACTCGATGTCTTCCCATGCGAAGGTCATCCCGTCGAAAAACTGAAACAAGTGGCTCCACCACCTGCCTGCTGCTGCCTGAAGGAGGCTGGCAGCAAAGATCACCATGAAGTTTGTCGGCGTCCCCACTGGCCTAAAGACTCCCACCACAGCCTCCAGCCAATCCTCAGCCGCCTTCGGGTCCGTCTCTCCCCGGAACATGGGTGTCCTCTGGCACTGGAACTCGTGCAGCGTGCTCAAGCGTCGTGCATCGCCTACTGCTGGGGCTGGTGGCATCGGTGTCCCAACTGGTAGTAGTACCGCTGGTGCCTCCATTGGTGCCTCAACTGCAAGAGGGCCCTGTACCGAAGCCTCGTCGCTCGACAGGCTGTCAGCACGCACATCCCTCTGGGCTCTAGCTGGTCATCCGAGAAAAGGCATCCTAAAGGAAACATCGTGACACGGTCAAACGTTTATACCTAGTGAGCTGAACTGGTTTGATATGACATTTAAAAACTTCTGGAAACACACACACAATCAGTGTTTTCATGCACAAAGTCGGAAATCAGTTTTCAGGGTCCTGGTGTATGGATACATCGGCCGCCCGCACCAACACTGGACTCCCTGAACTGAAAACCACACTCGGTACCCTTAACACTATTGCTTCACAGAAAGAAACATCAGAGTTATAAGTTCTGCGGTAGAACCGAACCCCTCTGATACCAATTTGTCACGACCCGTCCTCGGGGCCCGTGTCGTGACTACCCCAAGCCCGCCTTCCATAGGCCAGGGGCTGGAGACTAGCACCAAAGGCGTAAAATCCCGATAACTGGGAAGGCATTTCCTTTATAAAAGAAAACAAGCACCACAGAGTACAAGCGGAAGAAGTAAACACTAAGTAAAAACTGAGTACAACAGTAAGTGCGGAAAGTAAAAAGGGGCCAGAAATACAAGCCCAACTATAAAGTACAACTCGAAAGGGAAAACAGAAACTGAAAAGTAAAGTTGCTACGCCGAGCTGTCCACTGGAAATCCCACCTGAAGGGTGGGTACAGATAGCTCCTCTGCTCCTCAGGTCCCGCCGTCCGCTCCGACTATGTCTCGCCCAGTGGTCCACCTCCGGGTACCGCCACATCGTCACGTCCACCTCTGGGTACCGTCTCGTCGTGAGGTCCTCCTCCGGGTACCATCTCTTCGTATAGTCCACCTCCAGGTATCGTCCAATCCTCGAACACTTGGCCTCTGTCAGCACTACCCGTCGTCTGCAACCAACACAACGAGGTGCGGGCATAGCCCGTGCAGGGGTCAGTATAACGATACTCAGTAGGGACCCCGAGACCCTCAAGGTCTCACTAAACCAACAAGGATAACCACAAAGAAGATCTCAACAGATAACCTCTACTTAGGTATATGCTCATACATATACCTAAGTTATCAAGTAACCCATCTCAATCATGAGGAAACACAAGGATTGTGAAATCAACGGATAACCACTACCCGGGTATATGCCCATACATATACCTAAGTTAGCAAGTGACCCATCTCAATCATGAGGTAAACACAAGGTCAAAATTCTCAGCTCAAACCAGGATTTTCATTATCGAAACTGTAACTGCTGAAGAGCTCAGTCTCTGGAGTGTACAGTGGTCCTGTCACGACTCCGAGGTACTGCTCACTAACCTAAGACTGCTAAAGAACTCCACCCATCGAGTACTGCGGGCCAGCTGCAACTACCAAGCGCTCCCATGTGCCGCTACAACCAAGCGCACCTCTGTCGTGGGTCTGCCGCTACAACCAAGCGCTCCCATGTGCCGCTACAACCAAGCGCACCTCTGTCGTGGGTCTGCCGCTACAACCAAGCGCTCCCATGTGCCGCTACAACCAAGTGCACCTCTGTCGTGGTTCTGCCGCTACAACCAAGTGCTCCCATGTGCCGCTACAACCAAGCGCTCCTTTGTAACACACCGATTCGTTCGATCAGCAGTCGTCGGGTCTCAGCCAGCTACACGGTCTCCGTACTCCGCACGCTCGTCACTGGGAGGGTCCGCTCCACGAGCTACAGGTCGATACTCCAAGTATCTCAAAGTCCCACGAAGAAGTATCTCAAAGTACCTCCACGTCATAGGGGTCTCAACGCAACAGACGGCGCGTCAATCGGACGCCCGGTCTGTGAGTTATTGGATTTTTCGTTTCAGGGGCCCGGTTGGATTTCGGTGCGATCCAACCCGACCGCACTCCGTCGGCATCCAAACCTTGAGCGGAGTAAGCCAAAAGATCCATCTCACTTAGAGGAATTCAACGAAACAGACGGTGCGTCAATCGGACGCCTGGTCTATTATTTATTGGCCTTTCCGTCTCACACCCACCCTGGGAAACTTCCCAGGAGGTCACCCATCCTGATCACTACTCTAGGCCAAGCACGCTTAACTATGGAGTTTTAACCACGTAGGCTCCCGAAAAGGAAGGTGCACCTTGAGTATAGTATACTGAAACGACCGTCTCGATCCAAGGATCGCGTTGCCGCTGACGGCGAGTCGTTTGGAGGCCCGTAGCCCAAGATACGGGCATTTGACCAAACCACTCGGTAACGGGGGTTTCGGGCCCGGGCCGTCCCGGCCCGAGACCCCCCGGATGGCCCGAAACGGGTCGACTCGCCCCGGACGGGGTCGACCCGGCCTGGCGCGGCCCGGCCCGGCGAACCGGCAAGGCGCGCCGGTTCGGCGCAAGGCAGCGCGCTGGGGGCGCTGCCAGCTCGGCCGAAGGCCCAGCTTGCTGGAAACGGGGGGCCGCCTCCCCCCCCCCCCTTTGTGAAACCGGCCCCCCTAATAATGGGGGTCCAAATAACTGCCCCGGGGGAATTAAATTCCCCCGGTTTCCACCAACCCGGCCGGCCGGCTTCTTGTCAACAGGACCGGCAAGGGCCGGTCCTCTTCCGTCTTCCGGCACCGGCGGCCCGGCTGGCCGCCGGTCATCACGATCCGCCACGGCCCGGAACCGGCCGCGGCCTTCGTCATCCGGCGCGGTGCAACGACACCGCGCCCCTCCGTCGCGGCCCCGCTCCGGCTGCGGCGTCTTCGGTTTCCTTCGACGCGGCGCGACGGCGCCGCGCAATAATTTCCGTGTGATTCCCACGTGGTGCGACGGCACCACGCTATCTCGTTTCATCTGCAAGAAACATTCAAGAACAAAGGAGGGGGGGTTCGGCCGTGTTTGTGCGGTCCGGTCCCCCTCTCATTAGACGATAACACTTAATCGTTCATCCTCAAGTTTGTCATGCTAGAACCAAGAACGGAAAATAATGAAATAAAGCAACAAGAAACCCCTACTTGGATATTTGACGTCGCACGTCGGGCGTCGCGGAGAACGGCGTCGCGGAGAACGGCGTCGCGGAGAATGATGTCGCGGAGATCGGACGTCGATTCCATGGATGTTGGGGTACGTCCGAGGAAGAAACGACGTCTCCTCACTTGTTGCGGAGATGAATAAGGAAGGCGCGTTGTCGTTGGAGAGTTCCCTACGTCGGTGTCTTCTCCCTTGCCGTGGAGGAAAAAGAGGATGAAGAACCGTGATCACCGAGTCGTTCTAAGTTGAGGGATCGATGTTCTTCATCGGAGAAGAACCGTTCTTCACGGAGAGGAGGACGTTCTTCAACGAAGAAGGAGCTTCCTTCTTCTATCACACAAAGGCTCTTTCCCAAAAATCCTCCCACCACAATTCAACCTCCAAATAAAACAAGGTTTCCCCTTATTTTATTTTAATCAAGCCATGCATTGTAAGTTCAAAATTCAAACACTTAATTGATTAAGAGTTTCAATAACTTAATTTAAGTTCTAGTTGGCATGAGTTATGAGGGAGAGAGGGAGAGAAGGAGTTTCAAAATAAAGAGGGAGTTGAGGAGTTTCAAAAGAAAGAGGGAGGTGAGGAGTTACAAAATAAAGAGGGAGGTGAGGAGTTTCAAAATAAAGAGGGAGTTAGGGGGTTATGGGAAAAGTGAAGGGGTGGGGTTCGTGTGGGCCCCACCTCACCTTAAATCCTTCCATGGGTGGTTAACTCCAAGTGGGTCCCACCCCTAACTCCCTTACATAAGTTAAAACTACTTAAGAGAGGGTCAAGTGTTGTAACATAACACTTAATCTACTTAACAAGAAAATAAAAATTGTAGATAAGTTATAAATTAAACTTCCACAATTTTTATCATCTTCTCTCGGATAAACGCAACTCCGGAAATGGAGTTCATAAAAAAAATTACTGGCGTTGCGGTTCCATCGGTGCCCTCGGAATTCGATTCTGGGCACTGGTTCAAAAGATAGAAATTCCCGCTCGCTCGTTCACTGACCGTACCCGAGCCAAACTTCGGAAATTAATTCCGGGCACACCGGGCCTCGGAATCAGGCGCCGTCAGAAACTGCGTTCTTGTAAAATTCCAAAGAAAATCAAGAAAAAAAATTTCCTTGAAATTTCTGGATCTTTACATATTTGATAATTTCCGGTCATTGTATCGAGGTTGACGTCGAGCATGCAAGGGTACCAAAGAACAAGCCTGGTGATTAAACTCAACATACCATGAGAATATGGACACATAAATCATGTGGAATAACCCGTGAATATTCACCACTATTGGAAGGATTGTAACCCAAAAATATTAACTCTACCACAACCAGAAGTTTCATACCATAAAAAAAATTGGTCAAGCAAGAAAACTCCACTACCAATGTTAGGACCTTCTCTAACGCTCCTTCGTACAGCCTGTCCTGGAATGCACAAGTCATTGAGACTCAACCCAACACCTATATAATATCCTCTCTGAGTGGCACTGACTCACCCTCACTATTTTTCCCTTCAAAAAAACACTTATCGGTAGGGGAATAACTTATCCTTTTCATGCATTCAATGCTACGTCAAACAACACTGACACTTGAATATGTCGACGCCCTACATCATTCCAGATTAGACCTTGGGAAAGGAGTGGATAAAAATGATTACATTTCATAATTTCTAACAATTTCATGTACATATGGTATAATGGAAACAAATAGTACCTCTTATCATCTCGTGTGTTGTGTGATCATAGACATCCAAAGATATCATCTATCCATAGCCCCAACTACAATCTCCATGAGCCTGACATGGGCCATCTGGTGGTGCAGGAGGGATTTCATAGCGATTCTCACCAGCCATAGAAACTCATGATCATCTTCAAGCTCCACCTCCATTGGGACCACCTTGCCCCTTCCTCAATGATCCATGATTGTGGAACTGTCTCTACCATGGTGTTCCATCAGCTATTTGATTGTGCTACTCATCATGTCATATCGGGAAATCATGTAGAATGTGACCTCAACTATAACATGTGTAGCACCTCCCATCTCTAGATTGTACTGGTACCCTACGCAGTCCCTGTTGCACCTGACCATCCTCCTGAATCTAATCTTGGGAGGATAACATAAATCGAGGCACTATCAACTGATGACTACTTTCTATGTAATAAATATCAAATTTGTAGCATTCACTACTAGTTCTATATATTTTTTATCCCTCTGAAATAAATATCTCTATCACCAGTTCCTTCTCTAACTCCCTAAAGTATGTGGGGGGTGCACAAGGGTACTATGATGGGTCAAATATCTCTATAGACTCCCTGTTCAAAGATTCATGCTCAGATGTAGCTATGTCGAATCACTTTGAGAGAGTATCATGTAAGAACAGTGAAACATTTTGTGAACTCTGACACAATCATACCTCCCTTATGAAGCTTAAGGAGATATTTAATCTTAGTAGATTATAAGAACGTGGGTAGTACTCCTCATGAAATAGCTGATGGAAGTCTTCTTATGATAGTATCGACTATTCGTGCATCTCAGAAAACAGGCTCCACCAATGGCCAACTAATATGTGGAAAAGACTATCTTCCAAATCCACCATCTGATCTTTCAGGGTCTGAAAAATTTGGATGATGCATACCTCTAACTCTTGAAAATCCTCTATTGTCTGGTGATTTGGATTACAATTGAACCTCAACAGTCTCTGATACAATAAATCCTGGAGTGCTCTCACCCTGTGGACAACCTCAACTTTCATTTTTGGTTTGATCTCTTACTCAATGGGTGGATTAGATTCTACATTCCCACCTTGAAGAATGGGACCTCCTGATGGTCCCTGAACTGAGCCAACATCACTCCTAGGGTCCTCATCATGAACCGGAGCTGGTATCCTAGTTGGTTGTCATCGAGGAGGAATCCAGAATGTAATCTAGGACTACCATGGTTTGGTAAGAATAAATATTTATATTAAAAATAATAGGGATTTGACTGAAGAAGGATATTCAAAGACTCAACCCTATATGATTCATGTACCATTAATCCATACAAAAAATGTCTCAGTATGCCGAGTCGACAACTAGGTAGTCACAGTCTTGGTGAATGGATACGTCAACTACTAAACAATCTCTAGACTCCCCAAACTAATATCCACACTCATGACACAATGACACTATTACTCTAAACCAAAAAAAAATCCATTTTAGGGAAATATATGAACAACATACCAAGTGTCCAAACACCTCTGATACCAATCTTCTGTGACCCGACCGAAGCCGGGGATTGAGATACAACTACCTCATGCATGCCTTTATTAGCACGAGGTTGGTGACAAGAGTTGAAGGTGCACTAAAGTCATGGAGGTCATTACCTAAAACCTTTAAACATTCACAGATCAAACAAAATGAAAAAAATACAGAGGAAAAGAAATGAATAATGAAACACATTGATTAATATACCAAATAATCATGAACTACTAAAAATAATGAATTATGGTAGTGTATACAGATAATAAAAAGCAGAAAAATACATGCCCAAACCAAAAACACTCCCCATCCTAACGAAATTATAAATAACTTAATAGATGATAGAGCCCTGCTCATGTATCCCACACAAAGACAATTGTACACTGTCCAAGCACCCGGTATCCCTAATCTCCAATGTTGTCACGATCTACGTGTCATCCGTCTGTAAAATTCATGACATGTGATGGTAAAATACCATGTTGTGTTTAGTATATACATACCTAGTGGAACTCTCCTAAAAGTTGAATGAGGGGGTAATATGAGATACAACTAAAGAGGGGATAAGTATGTAGAACAAGGTACAGTAAGAGAGTGTAGCTCAACCCAATCTTATATTGAAAGTGAACTCTTCCAAACAAAATGTGCTCAATATAGTGACAAGATGAAATTCTCATTGATTCTTTGATACATATAGCCGGAGAGTGGACTCATCAAAACATGTGAAACTAAACATGGAATGTATGTGGCATACCCTGCACATCTTAGCCTCTCTTGGAATGAGAGTAACTATACCCAATGAGTGGGTACTGAAGGATGATATATATATATATATGTTTAGTCAATGAATCCCAAATGAGAGTGTAATATGATATCCATCTCAAAGATCATTCCAAGTGGATGAGTAACAAACAGTTCCAAGATAAGTCCATATACAATGCCCTACTCCTCATGCATCTGCATAGGACAGACATGTCAAAGGGACTCAGTCACCTCACATCGATGCATTTTTCATTTGGGGGCCCTAACTCACCCACAAAATTTTAGTTCATGTCACAAGGATGTATCTTGGTGGGGGAAACGTCCCTCTTTTGCTTGATCCCAAAGGTATGTCAAACCACATCCCGGTACTCTATCACACATTAAAGGGGTTGTGTTTAATGGTTGAGGACTAAATACCACCCCGAATATAGGGTGAATCTCTAGTGTTATTAAGGACCAATCTCATCTTGCTTGGAAGGCCCCACTCAAATTTGGTTGAGGACCAATGCCCATTCCAACTTGTGGGTGCCACTCTACTATCATCGAGGATCAATGCCCAACCTCGTGGGAGGGTGTAAACTCGTAATAGGTTGAGGACACATTCACATCCTTAGTAGATGATTCCACTCTATATATTATTGAGGAACCATTCCCATACTTAATGGAGGGTGCCACTCATAAGGCATCAAGAAACTACTCTGGAAATATTTTTTGGATGGTACCTCCCAGAATGCATCGAGAAACTACGCTACCTATCCCATCTAGAGGGTAAGCATGAAAATATTTGATATGCCTGCCTGATCACTACTGGAATCAAACATTCCAGGAAAATTAATCACACATGGAACATCTCACATCATAAGGTGAATTCCGCTACAGATGGAAAAATCTTGTTCAATGCGAAAAAAAATACAGTATATGATACTCGTAGCCCAAAATATGAGTCTAAATGAAAAATATATGAGAGGTAGAAGATTAATAATGAGGTACATGTCACGTATTGGGACCACATGATGTGTGAACCAACCTCATCACCGGGTTATGTACCTAACTATACTCGATTACTACACTATGTTCATGTACCCCTAGGTAGGGAAGTATACTCCTAGAGTACATGGAATATATGGAAAAAAGGCTGACAGGCGCATGAAACTCGTAGTTAGTCTAAAGGGAAAAAATTAATTTCATTGTCATCCCTCTAAAAATGGCTCCAAATAAAAACAATTGATCCCACCATTGAAATCCTTATAGAAATGAACACACAATTGACTATTCATTCACCCAAATCTAACACCTAGAAAAGAAGACGCATTTTATAGTCTTATTTATGACTAGTGCCTCATGGGGCTGACATCTTGATCCCAAAATAAATTATACTGATTAAACCATTGAAATCCACATAAAAACACACGAAATTGACTATTCATTTTTCTCAATTGGACACCCAATGAAAAGGTCATATTTTTTCGCATTACTCTCGAATGATTTACCATTGGGGAAACAACTGAATCCTCAATTAAAACTCTGATATTGGTCTCAAAATGTCCGGATCAATATCAGGGACACAAATCCATTAACATCAAGTCAATAATGTATCCTATTCATGAGATATGGTGGATCAATGTTTTAAAAATAACAATATATTATTATTATCTAAGCATTTCATAGACTCGATTTGAAAACCCAGAAAAGGAATCCAACATCTGTCTCCATATAACCATATAAAAAACATGGTCATGCTACTAAAAATGGAACATCAATAGGTCACTCCATGTAAGAGTCATGCTCGAATCATAATTTTTAAAATAATAATAAATATTATTATTTTATGTCAATTTATAGAGACAACCCATGAGTTAGAGAAAAGAATCCAAAAATGGCCTTAAAAAGACCACCTCAAAGTCATGGTCACATATTCACTAACGAAATGTCAATAGGACAACACATTAGGGAGTTATAGATGCTAAATTATTTAATAATAATAATATTGTTATTATTATTAAATTTAATTTTATTTAATTTTTGTTAATCCCCCTATTTCACCCTTGTTGTACCACCCTGAACCAGCTTCGCATGAGCCCCACATGCCTGCTACACTACTTTTCACTCTTCCCTGGCTACTCCCCCATGACCTACTACACCTAACCCACACACCACCAACAACCATGTACTCATGATACCACCCTCTTAACACATCCTCACTCGACCATAGTTGCATGCTGCTTCTGCATGGAGCGTTCTGCTGAACTGCCATCCCTACAACCACGCACACCGTGCACAGTCCGTCGTCACATTTCTCTAGCTTCCAAACCCCTGTTCCATCCCAAAATATGAAATAACCATAGATATTTTATCCTTCGACACTTAACTACCCCGATCCAGTATTGATTTGTAATATTGTTCTCATTTTTTCAATATGCCCAAAATTTGGACACACGATCGATCTCAGATCACCTATCAACTACCGATCCAAGAAACGCGGGGTTCCAATGGCCAATAATTTTAAGTAATAGGTAATAATAGACTAAAAACATAGGTTTTATAAAAATTTTCCAAGTGTTATTCGACAACGATCAATATCATGGATGTCCTGGGTTAGACTAACTTATTAAATAATTTAAATCTGGTACCTTGATGGATAAAAAGGAAACTATTGGAATATATCTAATAAAGGGGGTTGGTATGATAAACTATTTAATTAAAATGGATAAGTAAAAAAATTTATGAGCCCTACCTCAATGTTGGATTGATAACTAATGAAGAATGCGGCTGCCAATGATTGGAGGAAGTCATGGTGTTCAATACATTCTGATCTATCTTGATCTGTAATCTCATCGTGATCCATGATAAAATTTAGGAGAAGAGTTCTTCCCAAGGATACCATGGTTATGAGGCTAACCCTCCTGATTTACCATAGAACAAATTTATATCTTTATAATTAGGTTAAATATAAATTAATTAACTAATTAATAAGTCAAACAATCTACTTAACCATACTTCCAATGACTCTCTCATCCCAACATCCAGCACCGACTAACCTTAGGTCGTGCCATAGGGAAATAAGAAATCAATAAATTAGTGGTGATATCATATTTTAAATCCTAGTTCCCTTTCAATAGTCATTTAGTTTGACATTAAAAATAAAATAATTTTATTAAATAATTTTATTTACGGTTACATCATCGTTGAATTTTTTAACAGATGACCCATGCTGACAATTGTCACCCCTTGGGTAAACGACATGTTTCAAACTCAATCATACCTATAGTTAGCTGATCTGAGCTTCTAGTTTGGAGATATTCCATGATTTCTGAAAAACTACACTTTCACATTAAAATATATATATTTAAAAAATTTATAAAATTAATTCCAGGCATGTTATTCCTCCAAATCACGAGTCATCTCAATGCATGAATCTGAAAATATTCATAAAAATATATAAAATTCTTATGGGTAAAACCATGGACTATAAATCTATTTTATATATGATATTTATATATATATATACATATTAATTTTATGATATATTTATTCTTATGTAGTTATTATATAACACAGAACATCATGAATTCAATTTTTTGACAATACCACAACTGTAGCACCAACATTTTGAGGTATATAGCCTGTATTTATGCATGTTATGTGTCTAAAGTGCATAGAATGAGTTAAGAAGATGTCGGGAGAGTTTGGAATAACTCTGAATAAGTTTGGAGGCTTTTCTTAGGGAGCACGGTTTTATCATGGTTAGGGGAAACCGTGTGGGTTCTCCTAGAAACCCTACAAGGGGAGATAGTAGGCTTTGCATAGACAATGCACAATTTTCCAAACTGTGTGAGGAAACTATGAACAATCCTCCTCTCAAGACAGTGGTGTGTGCACAGTTAGCGTACAGTTTTCCAAACTGTGTGGACTAATAGTGCGGCCACTTAAAGAAAGGTTTTTTTAAATCTAGGCTTCCTTGGGCTTGACCTATTTCACTCCCAATATTTTTCTACTCAATCCTGACTCGAGATTTTGGGTTATTAAATGATGGAGGTGCTCTCCCACACGTTTTGGATGCGTCTTGATGAGGTTTCTTGGTGGATTGAAGGTCGTTTCTCTTTAGTAAGTCTCTCCTTTTGGATTTCTTTTAGTTTCTATCATGATCTACTGTTCCCTCTTTCATAGTTTTCTAGATCTAAATCTGTTTCATTTAGATCTATGGTTGTTGTTTCCTTGGGTGTTAATTTTTTAAGGCTTTTAGATGTTAAGGAAGGGGATCTAGAATGGTTTTGGTGGTGCATTTTCTAGTTTGGGGTGTGATTTCTTGTGGGTCGAATATTCCGAAACCCTAAAGGTTGGTGGCTTCTCTCTTGACTCCACTTGGTTATAACTAATGTTTTTGATTACCATTAATTTGTTTGGATTGAAATTAATTGTGATTTTGATGTTTGAAATTCATTTGAAATCCCTTTGGGTATGTTTTGTGGATTTTTGGAGGAAAAGGGTTTTACAGTTGAATGTTCTTATTGTTGAACTTTAAAATTTTGATTTTATAATTTGTATCTAGTATTCGTCAAGTAATTGGTTTATGAAAATGGTTTTAAATGAAGAGGTTGTTTTATCAAACCTGGGTTTGTGCATGGAAAATTGTTTAATCATGGTTTAAAAAAATGGCTAAGTTATTGAAGTTGTTTGTCATGTAATTGAAATGGTTTATTGCGAGTTTCTATCGCCTTGGTGGGTCATAAGCTTGGATATGTCTTGTTTGAAATGTTGTGGGTAAGTGGGCAGAGAGTACCATAATAATAATGGGATGGTTAGTGGATGGAAGGGCCACCATCGAAAGATAAGTGGGTGGGAAGTACTACTTGTTCGGAATGGGTGAATGGGTGGGAACGAAGCTCTACCATTTTGGTTGCCTTGATATGTTTTGCTTTGAAAGATGGGATTCGTTGTGATAATGTGGAAAGGGGAAATGTCTTGTGGCGTGGTTGATTGGATTTCCTATGTGTTTTAGAAAATGGGAAGAAATTACTTTGTGAAAGAGTGTTTGGCTTGTTTTAAGTTGTTTAATTATTGAATTCTTTAATTGAACTTCATATTATAAATGTGTTTATGGTTCTATCCTAGTGGCATGTTTAGGGAATTAATTTGGGGAAAACCTACTGAGTATAGTACTCACACCCAACTTTGGAACTTTGGTGCTTTTTTAGATGTCATATTCGGGGACACAATTAAAGATAAGGCATCTCATTTCCATTGGTTCATGGTGATATGTGGGAGATGTAGTGGTTCTAAGAGTACTGAGCATGTTGTGGAGTTTTGGAGTTTGTCTTGGTTTAATTTGGGTCTCTTGATTAGTCTTCCTCATAGTACTCTAATATTGTGTTTGT
The DNA here is from genome assembly GCA_963277665.1 of Viscum album. Lineage (NCBI taxonomy): Eukaryota > Viridiplantae > Streptophyta > Magnoliopsida > Santalales > Viscaceae > Viscum > Viscum album. The sequence goes on from CAUJRU010000468.1 coordinate 608,052, forward strand.
TATATAGGTTTTTGGGTTGTATTGTGGAATTTTGTGGTTCATTTTTGGTAATGTATGAGTTGGTTGTTTTTTTGACATGCATCATGTAGTTGGTTGACTATGGATCATTTGGGTGGTTGGTTTTTCCTCAAAGGAAAATCATTCCCCAATTATTTCTTGATGCCCTCGACATTTATTTCCATCCTTTGGAACCATGGGAATGTCACTTAAGGCCAAGATTCATTCTTCTTCCCTCTTAAAATAATAGGATGGGGCGGGATATTACAAGTGGTATCAGTTTGTTTGGTCCATATCATTCAAGTGAGAGAAGTGTTTCAACCCTTGTTGTTGATTTTTGGTCTTGGTGTTGACATTCATTCTTGGACTATTCCTTGGGTCAGGATGGTATCAAGATGTAGGATTTTTGGAACTTGGAATATATATCATAAAAGGATGTAGATAATCCTTTTATTCTAAAATTCAGGTTACCAGAAAATTGGGTACATAAGAGTTTGGAGACAATTATAGGTATTGGATATCTCATTGTCGTGGGTGTATCCAATTATATGAGAATGTCAGGCATGGTAGAAATTACTTCCCACTAGGATGCATATATTATTGTGGTAAAATGAATTATGTTGTGATATGAATGTGTTGATTTTTAAAATCAGTATTGGGTTTCAAACAGAAGGATTTGAAACATTGAACTTGTGTTAATTTGAAAATGGGTTGATTTTCAAAACATGGTGGATTTTTCAAAATAGTGCAAAACATGAAGTGTGAACATATGGAAAGCTTGGTTGCGATTGTTTTGGTGTAATTTAACTGAAATTTTTAATCATTTGTTGCTAAAATAGAAGGACATATGGTTTTTTATCGATATAAATGACACTAGGTAGGCATCGTAGCGACCAACCAGATAAGGATGGTGAAAATTTGGTTAAACCAAATCCCCAGGTGAACCAACGACTAGTATAATGTATAGTGAAAGATTTCCAATTAATAATATGTGAAAATAAAGAGGACGAACCAAGGAATGTGAATCATGTATTTCAGTTTCAAAATAAGAATCTACCCATCTTTAGGGGTGATCAGTAGCCAGAGAGGGAAGAAGCATAGTTGAATAGAATGAACAAGATCTTTGAATTCATGGGAACACCGGTAGAGTAAAAAGTGAAGTTGGCCATGTATATGTTGGATGATATTTCCCTTCATTGGAGGGAGTTGGTGGTAAAATCTGAAACAAAACAAGGTATTACATGTGATGGATTTTAGGAATTATTTAACAAAATATTCTACCCTCATACATTCATAATTCAGCACTAAATGTATTTATTCAGTTTAAAATAGGAGAACCTTTCGGTAACTGAGTATGCAACTATGTTTATGAACAGAGTGAGGTGTTCACCTGAGGTGGCGGGTAGTATATCATTGAAAGCTCGTATCATCAAAGCTGGTCTGAGGGAGGACATTCAGTCCAAGATAGAAGTGCATTGTATAGATGACTATACAGGGATGGTGAATAGAGCCTTGGTGGAAGAAAGGGATATATTGGGGGATGTGAGTGGTGGAAGTGTATTAGTACTAGTGGGGAATAGTGGGAACTCAAATGATGGGTTCAAGTGGAAGAGGGACACATATTTTTAGGGTGGGAGTATGACTCAAAATTCAACTACTGGATCGTTGAATCTTCCTCTGAAGCCTCAGAGTAAGGTGAGATGTTTTTAGTGTGGTTTTATGAGCCAAATCAAGTGGGATTGTACGGAACAACCTCGATCATGTCATTATTGTACTCATATGGGGCACCTTCAGTGGTATAGTCGGAATGCTCCAAGGTCATGTGTCTTTGACACTCCTCAAAGGTCGTAGGGGTCATATGACTCGATAGGATGAGGGTAGCATCATACACCTTGTCAGTACAGCCAAGTCTGTCATGGTGATTCTGGGAACACAATGACCCCTCATGAAAAGTCTTAGCAAGGAAGCAAGGAATATAGTGTAGCAAGAAAGTAGTTGTTTAGAGATGAACATGTTGTGATTGATAATCAGTCTGGTCCATCCATAGTGCTAGGTATAGTTCATTTAAATTCTACATTGAAACAAGTGTTGTATGATATGGGTTCTTCCCATTCTTTTTTTGCTTCTAGCATCGTGGATTTTTTCGGGCTCAATGGTTGAAATGATGCATGTGGTTCTCAAACATAAAACTCATCGAGATGACAAAGAGTGTCGAGCCTTCCTGTCTAGATCATGTCATGTACTACTGGATAAGGTTTAGTTGATGTGGGACTTCTCATTGATTGGGATGGATGTGTATGATATAATCCTTAGAATGGATTGGTTGACAATCTTTAAGGCCCATATTGACTGTTATGCACGAATGATTAGTTTTGTGATGGAGGATGGTGTGAGACATCTCTTTAGAGGGGAGAAGAATGAGAAGTAGGGTGCAACAGGCTTGTTGGAACTAATTTTTGGGATGATATCATACCGTTTAGCTGCATTTTCATTGCAAAAAGTGGAAGGTATTTAAGAGAGTGTTCTTCCAGTAGTAATGGACTGGTTTATGGATGTCTTCCCAAAGACTTTTCAGGGTTACTACCCATGAGAGAAGTGGAGTTTACAAATGATCATATTCTAGGGACAAGTCCTATCTCACTTCCATCTTATAGGATGACACTAGCAGAATTACGGAACTAAATGGGTAGTTGGGAGGGTTTTTAACAAACGTTTCATCTTGCCTAGTATGTCTCCATAGGCAGTGCCGGTGTTATTTGTTTAGAATGCGGATGGAACATTGTTGTTATGTCTCAACTATCAATGCCTAAATAATGTAATGATATAGAACAGATATCCACATCCATGAATTGATGAACTTTTGACTAGTTGTGGGGGCTCAGTGGTTCACCAAGATTGACTTGCGATCGGGGTATCATCAGATGCAGGTGCAAATGGAGGATATTCAAAATATAGATTTTAGAATTAGATATGGCCATTACGATTATTACTTGTTGTCTAACAAATGCACCAGCAGTGTTCATGGAATATATCAATCAAATATTTCAAAGATATACTATTTCTCTTGTGGTGGTATTTGGTGATGATATACTGGTGTATTTGAAGACTAGCATGGATCATGCGTCGAACATGGTGATAGTGTTGGTGATTTTGAGAGATCATCAGTTATATGCCAAATTGTCAAAGTGTGACTTTCGGATACTGGAGGTTTGTTTTGTTGGCCATGTTATTTCTGAGAGGGGTGTTACTTTTGATCCAGAAAATATAGAGTCGGTTATATCATGGAAATAACCAATGGATTGTTTTATGATACGAAGCTTCTTTTGTCTATCTGGGTATTATTGATATATTGTTCAGGATTTCTCAAGATTGGATTTGCCGATGAAAACTTTTTCAACGAATAACCTTTCATTTCAATGGGATTGGTAGTGTTATTAATGTTTTTATGTGATAAAGGGTTTCTTTACATCAAGACCAATATTGGTTTTCCCAGAACTAGGGAAGGGGTACGTAGTGTATTTTGACACATCAGGATCATGGTTGTGGTGTGTTCTCATGGAGGGGGTCATGTAGTTGCATATGGATCACGATAGTCGAGGTTACATGAGAAGAACTACCCAAAATATGATTTGTAGTTGGTAGCAGGGTTTTAAGATTTAAAAATGTGCCATCATTATCTCTTCAATGAGAAATTTACTGTTTTTACCAATCATAAGAGCTTAAATCATGTCTTCTCACAAAGATATTCGAACCTGAGGTAAATGAGGTGGATGGAATATCTTTAGATGTTTGAGTTCAACTTAATATCCACACCGACTAAGGAAAATTAGATGGAGGATGAATTAACAATGAAATAATATTCTCAAGTGATGAAACAAGAATTAGATTAGTGGAAGTTAATGTCGGTCATAGCCGACATGCGGTTGGAATGTTAGGTTCGAGGTGACAGAGCGGTCTTCTTTCAAGTTTCTTTGGTCCCTCACATGGTCGGTTTAGTTAAAGAGGTACATGCATATGATTCTGAATGTGTGGCGATGAGGTTGAGACTCAATGGTGGGGAGACCATTAAGAACTGGGAACTGAATTGGAATTCAGTCTTGTCTTTTCAGAATCAGATATTGGTACGAGTGTCTTTTCAGGAGGAACTTATCAGGGTTTAACATCATTTTAAGTGGGTTGTCTATCCTGTAATTCAGAGAATGTATACGCCGATGAAGGCATGGTTTTTTCAGGATGGTATTAATAGGGATGTGGTCGAGTATGTCTTAAGATGCTTGACTTACCAGCAAGACAAGGTAGATCATAAGCAGTCGGTAGGCATGTTACAGTCTTTACCTATCCTAGTGTGGTAACAGGAGATGATATAAATGGATTTAGTGATGGGTCTCCCAATAATGGTTAGAAATCAGGATGATATATGGGTGATAGTGGATCGAATAAAAAATTTGGCCCATTTCATCCTGATTCATGAATCTCATAAGTGGAGTATTTATCCCAAATCTATATTCGAGAGGTGGTAAAGAGGCATGGTGTTATAGTTTCCATTGTATCAGATAGAGATATAATGTTCACATACCATTTTTGGAAAACCTTACAGCAATCCCTTAAGACATAGTTGAATATGATAATGGTTTATCATCCCCAAATGGATGGCCAATCCGAGAGGACAATAAAAATCTTGGAGGGTATGTTAAGGGCCTGTGTGAGGGATTTTGATGGTTCATGGGATATCACTTACCAGTGGCTGAGTTCTCATATGATAATACTTATCAGGCTTCAATACATATGGCTATGTTTGGGGCTTTGTATGGGTGTCCTTGTCATTCTTCACTATGATGGGTGGAAACAGGTGAGACATTGATGATCAGACCAAGCTTTGTCCAAGAAACTACAGAAAAAAAATATTTCATCGGGAAGAGGATCGAGATAGCTCAAAGTCATCAAAAATCATATGCGGACCATCATGTAAAATCATTGTTGTTTGAGGTTGGTGATCATGTGTTTTTGTGAATCTATCCTAGGATGGGACGTCGTCGGTTGGGGAAGCATGGTATGTAATCTCCGAGCTATATTATGCATTTTGAGATACATGAGACTATTAGAGAGATGTCTTATCATTTGGATTTTCCACCAATATAGTTCATGGGTAAAAATGTGTTTCTTGTGTCATCGTTGAAAAAGTATCAGCTGGATTATGACCATGTGATTCATTGGGATAATGCTGAGCTAGAACCAGATGCATCATTGGTTCACCTGCCAGTGAAAATTTTGGATAGGCAAGATAATGTCTTAGTGGTAAAAGCATCAGTTTAGATCGTGTTTTGTGGAAGCATGGTCAGATTCCAGAGGAGACATGGGAGAGGGAGAAATAGATGGTCGAGCAATGGACCAAGCTCTTTCATCAAAACAATGGTTTTCTACATTTCAAGGATGGAACGTCCAATGGTGGAGAGAATGTGGAAACCTTAGTTTGACGTATGTATCTTGTATTTATACCTTTTTATTTGTATAAAGGGAATAGAATGAGTTGTGAAGATTTTGGGAGAGTTTGGAATGATTTTGAATATGTTTGGAGGCTTTTCTTAGGGAGCACTATTTGAGCACAATTAGGGGAAACCGTGCAGGTTCTCCAAGAAATTGTACAGGGGGGAGACAGTAGACTTCCCACAGCCTGTGGATGGTTTTCCAAACCGTGCAATGAAATTGTGTGGACCCCTTCTCTCGAGACAGTGGTGTGGCCTTGGTGGTTATATAATTAGATATGGCTTGTTGGAAATGATGATTTGAAGTGGGTGGAATGTTCCACTATAATAAAGGGATGGTTAGTGGATGGAAGGGCCACCATCAAAAGATAAGTGGGAAAAAATTACCACTAGTTCGGAATGTGTGAATGGGTGGGACGGAAGCTCCATGTTTTGGTTACCTTGTTATGTGTTTCTTTGAGATATGGGATTTTATTTGGTAATTTGGAATGGTGAAATGTCTTGTGGCATGTTTGTTTGGCTTTCCTATGGGCTTCAACATTTGGGAGGAAATGGATTGGTGAAGTAGTGTTTGGCTTGTAGTAATTTTTTGCATTATTTAATGTTTTATATGAACTTCATATTCTAAACGTGCAACCGGTTTTATCCTAGTGGCGTGTGTAGGGATTTCATTTTTGGAAAACCTAATGAGTATTTATACTCACCCCCTTCTTTGGAACTTTGGTGATTTTGTAGATTTCAAATTTTGGGACATAGGTAAATGTAAGGCATCTCATTTCTAGTGGTTCATGGTGATTCTTGGGAGATGTGGTGGTGCTTGGAGTATGGATCTTGGTGTGGATCCATGGAGTGTGTCTTATTTTATGTTGGGTATCTTGTTAAGTATTCAGTATATTACTCTGGTATTGGGTTGGCTATATTGGTTTGTGGGTTGTATTGTGGAATAGTGTGGTTCCTTTTGGGTAATTTATGAGTTGGTTGTTTTGTTGACATGCATCATGTATTCTGTTGACAGTGGATCATTTTGCTGGTTGGTTTTGTCTCAAGGGAAAATCATTCCCCAATTGTTTCTCGAATACCTCTTCATTTATTTATAGCCTTTGGTTCCATGGGAACATTTTGTAAGGCCAAGTAGCATTCATCCTCCCTCTCCAGCCAATAAGATGGGGCGGGATGTTTCAACAATGTCGTTCGTGTGTCAGTCAGACTACCACATCACAAAGAGATGTGATTCATTCATGTGTTACATGGAATTTATTATGGATGGGTTTAATATAAATATATTATATATATAATGTAATAATTATACATTCATGGTGAGATATTTCATTTACTATTATCTTATACAAAATATGATAAAAATGGAAATATCGTTCATGTGTATGCACATCCTAATGTCCCTAAGAATGGCATATTTTATTTCATATTTCTACCTTTTATATATTATTATAAATAAATATATATTGAATATATTTGATATGTATATAATGGTTTAAATTTGGAAATAAGGAAACCATTTCAGATTAATATGATTAAAAATAACATGTCAAAAAATATACGGAAAACCAAGCTCTTATTACCTAAAATAGAACTTTAATAAAGAATTACAAATAAACGAGAAATAAATGGTTCTACAAAAACAATATAGGTTATGATATAAATGATTACATATCATAAAAATATTTATAACAATATTTTCTTTATTATATGGGATGATTAAATTAGTATAATGAATATCAAGACTTGAGGTTAGGGTATTTCTAGTATCACATTTATTTCTGCAAGACATATTCCATGTTCGCCACTAAATTATTCTTTGTGGTGCATATAAATTAATATGAAATATAATATGATAAATTCACATTATTTAATTATATTAAAAGATTCAATTGATTTTATTATTTCATACGGATCAAGATTAAAATATTTCTCAAGTATAAATGGATTTTATCTCACATTTTCAATTTTTTTGAGAAACATGCATTATTCACCACCACTCTATTTTATGTGGTTTATATACTGCCAATTAATGTATATAATTATTATTTTAAAAATAGTTATTGAAATTTACATAACCATTTTATCTTCTATATTTCATAGGGATTATGGTTCAAAATTTACTAAATCGATAAGGGGATTTGGTCTCATTTTTCCTTCTTTGAGACAAATTTTATGTTATGCACCAGTATTCTTTTACGAGTTGTATAAACATACCATTTGACATGTTATATCTGGATTATCATTATTTTCAAGTAATTTTATTCTTAATATAATGTTTTTCTATCATGTGTATTTTTATTCTACATTTCCAAAGTGGTTAGACTTTATTGATACAATCTCATCGTTTAAATGGATTATTTTTATTGTGATTCAATTTAATAAATATTATGGTAAATCTTTATATAATTATTACGATTATCCCCTATCATAATTCATGATATCTTCAAGTAATGGTATGATTTTTTTCATTTTCATACATGATAATGTAACAACCAGAATTTTTATAAACGATTTATTTTGAATAAATTAATTTTCATTAGTTAATATTTTTTCATGATACACCATGCCAATATTTAAATATACTAATTACTAATATAATTTTATTCTATATGAAACATCGACATATCTCGTGTTACATTCACCACTATTTTACTAAAAAAAATCATTATTATCTTTGCTTAAATGTGATAGTTATTTTATAGCCATTAAATATAGTAATATGAATAATAAAAATTCTTTTTTAAAAATATTATTTATACTGGTATTATATAAATTAATCATATTTCTTATAAAGACTTTATATGTTTGGAAATACCTTTTCTCAGATGAACATATTTTCATGTCCTTCTGTTAACAATTAAAAAATTAATTTTATAAAAGTTTAGAAAATATATTTCATAAACTCAACATACTTTTTCAATTCAAAATGAAAAAATTTTCTTAGGGTGTGTTTCTTAGATTTTTCTAAAAAATATCAATTTTGGATGAATACTGAAATATAATGAATTTTAATTCCAAACTACTTTTTAATCAATTCATTTATATTGTTAAATAATATTTTAATCTTTTTTAACGTTTAATTAGATAAATTTTAAATATATTAATCCAATTTAGGTCAATGGAACCAATTTCAAAATAAAATTTGATATAATTTGTTTAATCTAGTAATCGTCTTCCCTTCAAACCCCACTGTCGAGGCATGTCTTCATTATTAATTTAAAATTTATTTTTAGAGTGTACAATTTAAGAATTTGGAAAAATTTATTCCATATTTGGAATGAAAATAATTTAAAATTTCTAAAAATGTTAACATTGTTTTTCACCAAAATGATCAGTGAATGTAATTAAAATTAATTAATATGATTATGGTAAAACAAGATTAAATAGTGGTTAAATAGTATTTTAAATGAATAAATAAACTATAAAAATGTACAAAAAAAGTTTGATGGAAACATTTATTGAAATTATCCTTTTTTTAATAAAATACAAAATTATTGGAGGAACATTATTTATTAAGTACCTCTTAATAATTTATTTATTTTTTTATATAGATGAATCTCGCTCCTCATCCATTTTAAAAGAGAACTCACCCCATCACTTTTTCACACCCCCAAGATCATTGAATTAGACATAACCAACCGAAATATCCTACCAAAATTCCCCCCTTCATTTATGAATCCTCCCTTTGGGTAAAAACCCAACCAAGGAAGCCCTTTGGTGGAAACTAAGAGGAGTTACTCGAAGAAAATAATATCCTTCCACATGCTCTTTTGTTTTATATTCATTATACACTACATCAATTATTCTTATTACATGATAATATAATAACATCATTATCATAAATATTCTGATATGTTGTTACTATAAGGTTTATACACACACTTCCATCAAATGGGTAACAAACTTATCGTTTGTGTGTATGACAGACAACCGCCTCATGAAACTATGTCATTCATTTTACCTTAACACCAATTGTGGTTTAAAATTATTGTAGATATACTATTTTAATATTAATTATTATATATTTATGATGTATTTATTTTTCTGGGTTTATTAGATATAACATAACTTCATTCATTCCATTTTTTATAAATATGATAACTTTGTATGTGGATGTGTGGACTACTGCCTCTTCAAAGTGATGTGATTTGTTTAAACTTTTCATGATTTTTAGTAAAGATGATTTTTGTAAATTTATATGATATAAATAAATATATAATTAAATTGGAATGATTATAAATGTATAAAAATTTATTTAATTATATGTCATTTACTTTCATTATTTCAATACCACTATAAAACAGAAATAATGGTAATGCCTACGCAGGACCTACCATATCCCTGAATGGTGTAGTAAATTTATTATTTAATGATATTATTTATCATTATAAATACATTAATAGTTTATATATGTGATATTTATATAATTTCTTACATTATTGATATCATGATATAAGTAGTAGGATCAAAAATATAACAAATTGAAACACATGAGTAAAAGAAAGTGATTATTACCTGTAACGTAACTTTAAAATTGAATTGTTAATTAATAGGAGCTATGTGATCATAAGTAAATAATATTTGGTATGAAGTTATTTAATATCATTCCTTAATATATTTATAATAAAAATATATTTATATAACATTGGTTTTAATGAGTTCTAAGAGAGTCAAGACATAAGGTAAGAATATTTCTAGTCTCTCTTTTATTTCAGTGAGACTTTTTCCATATTCAACGGTCACATAAATTGGGTGGTTTATATAATTCCAATGGATGTAAATAATGATTATTATTATTAAACTTATGGGTATTTACATACCCATTTTATGATCTCTTTTTTTTATGTCTCAAAAGAAATCAAATTGGTAATGCGATTTTGTCTCAAATCACCTCCTTTGAGACACATGTTTTATTATGAAACTATATTCCTTTAAGAGATGTATATACAATAACTTTGACATTTTATATCATGAATATTAATATTTTCATGATATTATATTTTTTATAATGTTTTATTATCTCATGGTGATTATGATTTATTGTTACTAAAGATGTAAGAGGTTAATGCTAAAATATCATCTTTTATCAAGATTATTTAGTATTATGCTTCTATTGATGAAATCATATAATCTATATCTCAAAAAAATAATAAATTTTATTATCATTTGGTTATTCATGATATATTAATGTATTTATACCATTATTACAATATTTGGTACATAAGACAAGTAAGGAAATGTATTCATAGAAATCTAACTAGATTTCTCACTTTAGTTGAAAATATGGTTTTTTCAATCATTTTTTCAAATATATATTAAAAAAATCATCAATGATAATAAATTAAAATTTATTTTTTAAATGTTTAATGGTATACAAATATATTCTCAATGAATTTTTTTAAAAAAAATTAAAAATCTATTAAGAAAATATAATTTTCTCAAGAAATGTTTTGAAAATATATTTTACATATAAAATGAAATCAATTGTAATAGTTTATTATTTAATGTTTATATGATCCCTGAAAACATTATTAATATTTATTTGAATGCATTGTTTTTAAGATGACATGTTCTTCATGACAAACATTCCAATTCTATAGGTTATATGATTTTGAAACCAACTTCTTTTCTTGTGTTATTCTTGGTGAAATTATTATGATACCTGACACTTTTCCACTGGTTATGATATATTGAAATGTTTATGATTTACATTTCATATGTTGGGTTGTAATATTATTTTTATGAAACCCATATCTTTTAATAGTTCATGATATGATAAATGTTTTATTATATTTTCTAATATTTATATATTATTTTATTATGTGATATGTGGCATATATAAATCCCTCCAATACATTTGGTATTAATTTATAACTCATGAGATTGTTGTGGGAATCATGTCGATTGGATTCATTAACTATGGAATATGGGGAAACCATAAACCCAATTTGACAATTGGGAAGCCTAATCCACAGTGGAAAATTGGGAAACTCGATCCAATATGGGAATATGGGGAAATCCAATCCACTGTGGGATGATTGGTAAGTTTGATCTACTATAGTATAATGGGAAATTGTGATCCCTTATAAATAAAGAAATGAAACTGGGGATGGTGGTGGGTCCCACCCAGTAGGTGTAGTCTATAGGAGGTGACCCAATGTATTCTGTAAATAGACTTTGACATGTAGTGTAATGACCTAAGCTTGGTGTACATGGGATTTAAATTTCATTTACAGAATACTTAATAACATACCAAAATATCTTCATAAATACCGTATTAGTTTAGTGTCTTTGGAATCTTGTAACATAATCTTTTATATTGGGGAATGATCTTCAACATCTCCCATGAAGATCTTCCTATTTTTTTCATACCTAAAACCATTATTTATATCCTGGGGAAAATAAAACATAAAAAAGGTGAGATCAAATGCTCAGTAAGTGTAAACATTGAGAACATAAAACAAACCATAAACATAATAATTTAAAAACATGAACCTAAATATTAAATATAAAAATCAGGAGTTATGAAATATATACTAGAAGTACATATTTCATAGATCATAAAGGAACATTAACCATTTTAAAATATCATTTTAATAAAACATGGAATTGTGGTAAAATTATCACATAATAAGATTTCCATTGTCTCTAAGGCGTTATTTTCAAGACCATCATAATGGAAAAAGTCTATTACTAAATAGGGTTTACTTTCCATTCCATCCTTGTATTACTGAACAAGAATTACATATCGTTCCATCCTTGTATTACTGAACTGGATTTACTTTCCATTGTAGTAATGTCTATATAATGAGATATAAATAATTACCCAAATTAATTGGATGTAGATATAGGTTCCTCCCATCTTATAATGAAATCATTCTTCCATGTTCCACATAAACATAAATCATTCATCATAGCATAACCCAGTAGATAAAATGTGTTTCACAGTCATCATTATATCAAAACATAATCCATATTAAATAGCCTTCCATCATTAACACACTCAAATCAGAGTAATAATATGGATATAAATATAACCCTATTTTAATATAATCATATTATATGGAAAATAATTTTTATAAAACATGTGAATTTAATTCTATAGAAAAATATCCATTCTTCTACACAAACATTTTATTTTCTAAAACATCCATGTAATTTTAAAATAAAATGATTTAATTGAGAAAATAATTGAAATACTGGGAAGGAAGATTCATGTAGATAAATTGTTATTAAATAGTAAAAAAAACCATTCATGTGATATAAGTTAAAAACATTATCCTCGTACTATTTCCAAAAAAGTAAAAAAGTACCTTTTATGGTAAACAAAAGAATGATTCATTCCAAAACATTAGTTAAAAGTAAAAAATTGGTAAAAATAAAATTAAACATAAATAGACACATAGTAATTATTTTATGGAAAAAATTATAAAACATTGACACAGATGATTAATATACTCGCAGTAAATATTTACATATAAACAATCTCTGATAAAAATGAGGTTGTAAAATTATTCCTTACCTTAGGTCTGATTTTTTTCAAATGTGTTTGATAATTCTGTGTGGTGGTAATAATAATATAATTAAATTGTAATATAACCACAATATTATCTACTATATAATATATTCTTCACTTAATACTTTATATTATCCGTTTATTTATCAATTCTATGTTAAAGCAACCTTTTGGGTAATAATCGTTTTAATTATCGTACGAATTTTCACATGATATTCATGATCTAATTACTTATATCATTATTTAATTTCATACAGAATGTAAAAAAAATATTTATATATGATATATATTCAGTATATTCATATATATATATATATATAATTGATAGATAATTGAAATGGAATACACCGTTCATGGAAACAGTAGGGCATACGTACGCATAAACTTTGTTTTTGTTTCCTTATTGAATTGAATGGAAGAAAGTGAATGAAATATATATATGTATATATATATATTTAGTAGCATGATTATGTCATATATTTAATTATTATTTATTATATATACTTTATAATCACTCTTGAATGGTTAAGATGGAGAATAAATCTCGTCTCATCATGGAGAAAGTTGGCCATACATACACACGAGCGACGATATCATTCACTTAATGGTTAAAAATTTTCTTAATTTGGTTCTATATTAATTATAAAGAATAACTATAATTTTATATTAATTA